>CM031239.1:912985413-913298179 GCA_018340775.1 Taxus wallichiana var. yunnanensis | reverse complement strand
GTTCATTTATGCAAGTAGGTTTCGCTCTTCTTACTACAACCCAAAACATAAACCCTCTAACCTTTCTCGCTTTGGAATTCATTTCTTTTCTCCCTTTGGATCTATCCTATCTCCTCTCCTCCCTTCGTTCCTTTCTGCTCACATTTGGAAATACCCCTCTTTGGGATGAGATACCAAACCCCACGAAGGTAGAATACTATAGGACTTACACATATTCTCGCTACTAGAATAGTAATAAAACAGTTTCGCTTTGTTGTCTCAAAGAGGGGCTATGCCCTGCACTGCTTGTTGGCTCGTCATCCATAGATCCGCCCCTACCGACATATTTTTGGACCAACGGTTTTGGCGAACTCTACTAGGGATCGAACCAGATCTATGTGAGTGTTGTATCGGTTAAAAGACACTAACAACTTTTAAGGTTGCTAAAGTAACTAAGAAAATTGATAAAATTGCAAAAATCACTACCTGTTTGCAAATCTTAACTCTTTGCTTAAAATCCAAAATTTTTGCAAAAGTGATCCAAACTGAAAATTTTCTTCCGAGATCCATAGATCTGGGCTAGTTAGAGATCTTTAGTTCGCTGAGTTTTTACAAAAACCCGTATATTTCCATAGATCTGAGATTCTGATAGTTTTACAAAAAAATCAAACCCTTGCAAAAAGTCAACTCTAAGATCCGAAAATCAACTTACTAAGTTAAACCATCATTTTATCCTCATTGATCTTTGTCATTAAACCACAATTGGTTTTCAAAAGAGGGATAAAATTAAATATTTAGAAAAGTATATTGCTAATTTTTGTCAAAAAATCAGAAAATCAGCAAGTACAACCAAAAAGAGTTTTTAAATCTACTCTAAAAACATTGCAGATCTGAAAGATACACTAGCGGGTGAACCATTTACCCATAGCAAGAGAGCTCGTGGGAAGTCGATCCTATTTTTGATCTACTTCAAAGGCACAACTTCAGTATTACACCAACATGCTTCTCATCGCTGAGTTTAGCCGATCATCAACCGAAGTGTCTCACCTCCACGAAAGAACCGTTTTTTGCAAGGAGCCTCCACATCCCTTTGCAACGCTTTGTTGCTCAGTGGAACCACGCTCCCGGCTTGTGTCCTCTTTCCAGATTTTCAAATGGCAGTACCATGGGGAAATGCTATGGGCCCTCTTGCATTGCCACATCCTGTTCTCACACTCCCTCATGGAAACCACAAGAATTTCCCAAGATTTGATGGGAGTGGAAACCAAAGCACGGATTCACATATATCTACATTCATTATGTCATGCAGCATCCTGGATGTGACCCATGAAGATGTGTTAGTATGCCTCTTTCTAGAGACCTTGCAAGGACCCGCAAGAGTGGTTCCAACATTTTCGGTCGCATCTATCACTAGTTGGGCCACATTACGAACTACATTTGAAGATAGGTATAAGCCTTTAGAAGATGCATTTGTGTTACTATCAAAGATCACTCACCTGAAGAAGGAATTCAATGAAACCATGCATGATTTTATCACTTGTTTCAATTCACTAATTAACTATGTGTCACCTGCCATGCTACCAACACCAGAAAATCAAAAGTGTTTCTTTGTGAACGCCATGAGCTCAAGAGTAAGTTTCTTACTCTTACAAGAACAAATTACCACCCTGGTTCTCGCTCAAGCTGTTGCCATTTGGATAGAGGACAACCTGCTTATATCTGGTGAATTAAAACGAGAGCCATCCAAGCCCAAAGCTTCAACTCCTTCTCAAGCCACTTCATTCGACATTCCAGAAGATGGCAAACAACTTGCTCGCATTGAAGAAGAAATTAGCTCAAGCTTCTCCTAACACTTCATACCGGGATATCCCACAAAGAAATTTCACTTCCAACAATGCCCCACAAAGGCCATGTTTGCTGCAACTACTCTGCGGTTGGCACTTGAGGCCCCTCCGGTCAATGCCCTAGTCGAGGTTGAAGAAGAGGAGCAAAATTATGAAGAACCATCATCATTTAGGTGAAGGTGATGAAGATGGTAGTGAACCATTGGCGACTCTACAATCGGGTATATGGAATTTGAAGATGAAGAATCTGATGAAGAAGAGGATACCCAAGGGTATGTAAGCGGACAATCATATGTTGTTTTCACCTTCTCCCAAGGAAAAGAAGCGAAGTTGCTACAGGACACAAAAGGAGAAGGATGTGTCATACATGCCTCCAACCATTGCTAAAAGAGGTAATCCTCTTCCTGCTCAACCTCCTATTAAGTCTTTTACAAAAAAATCTTTTCCTCCCATCTCTCCTCCAAATCATCCCTCTTCTATTCCCATAAAGACTAGTAATCCTACCCTACCACCGTGAAGTGAGGGACTCATTCCCTCATCAACGTAACCCTTGGTCGCATTCGACATAATCGATCATGCTAAAAAGACCAAGATTCAAATGTCTGAGGCTGAATATCTTCAGTCAAACCCTGAGAAACTTGTAAGATTGACCGAATATATCCAAAGCCAAGCTATCATAACCTCCCATGTCTCCCTGAAAGGAATCCTTTCCACTCCTCCTGCATCTCGCATAAATGTGGCCTTGACTTCTGTGTCAAGAAAAATTGAACCTTTTTATCTCTCCCTCCTAATCAATGGTCACAAGCTAAGTAACTACATAATTGATTAAGGGATTTCGATAATGTCATGTGGGTAAAGGTCACCCATGCTTTGGGATTTACTCTTACCAAGCCTTTTGGAGATGTTACTCCGGGGAAACCAAACATGTTTCATTGATTGGTCGGATCAAAGACACAGTTCACCTTTGCAGCATTCCTAGAGAAAAGAGTAAAGGTGACCATCCTCGTTGCTAATATTCTAGTGGCATATGGAATTATACTAGGAAGAAGCTTTTGCTAGAGAGGTTGGTGGAGAGATCCATATGGGTGGTCTAAGGCGAATCCCTATCAAGGGTGTAATGCGAGACATTGGAGCACGAATCTCAAAAGAAGTACTTGGTCACCAATTCTAACAACCCCAAAGCCCAAATTCTCTTGAATCATCAGGAATGGGGAACTACTTCTTATCTACTGAGTCTGATAAAATGGACGTTCTCATCCAGGAAGAGGACCTTAACAAGGTTTGGACATTGCAGTTTGATGGCAGTTGTGTAACTAGCGGATGTGATGCTGGAGCTGTGTTAATATCTCTGAAGAGGATATTTTTCCTCTCTCTTTCAAGTTGTAGTTTTTCAATACAAATAATACTGCTGAATATGAATCTTTGCTACTTGGCATGCAAGCTGCAAAAGAAAGGGGAATCAAGAACCTAAAAGTATAGGGCAATGCCGAGCTAGTCATAAATCAAGTGAAAATAATATACCAAGTAAAGAATGAAAGGCTCAGGCATTACCACAATGCGGTATGGGACAACATTGAGGAATTTGATGCCTTCTCAATAAAAGTCGTTCCAAGAGCTCAGAATGACATGGCGATTCACTAGCCATCTCAGCGTCTCTCATGCTCCCTCACCTAGGGTTGAAAACAGACACATATACCATTGAGGTAGTCTTCCACCCAAGCATGCCAGATAATTCTCAGCACTGGAAGGTATTCAACAATGACAATCAACTCATTGCCTTTCTAGAGAAAGCAAAAAATTTCAAAGAGCTTCATTTTGAAGGATCTACTTCTGCATGCCGTGAATCTATCACTAGTCAAGCAAATGAGTCGGAAGAAGGTGATGGCCTATGTCAGCTCAAAGGAAATAAAATCCCAAAAGGTTTAGTCTCTCTAGGATGATTTTTTGACAAACATGATCATTTTCAGGAAGAAATGGCAAGATGACCCTAACACCTCTCCAGAAACCGAACCGGTCAACCTGGGTACTATGGAACGTCCGTAGTTTGTGAACATCGGAAAATGTTACACACCCAAAGAAAGGTGGAATTTTTTCAAATTGCTAAAGAAATATATGGACATATTGGCATGGTCTTATGCCGATCTAAAGTCTTTCAAGCCAAAGGACATTCAGCATGACATCTCATTGAAAGAAGATGTCAAACCCTTTCACCAGAAACAGAGGCACTATAATCCCAAGATCTCGGGTACCATCCAGGTAGAAATACAGAAGATGTTAGATGCAAGGATCATTTTTCCTATCCATCATAGTACCTGGGTCGTAAACATCATGCCAGTGCGAAAGAAGAATGGTGAGATATGCATATGCGTAGATTTTCGCAACCTAAATCAAGCGTCCTTGAAGGACAACTACCCACTGCCCATAATGGATCAAGTTCTGTAGGCAGTAACTAGTTCAGAAATGTTGTCCATGCTTGATGGTTTTTCAAGCTATAATCAGATTGAAGTCTCACCTGAAGATTGATTCAAAACAGCATTCACCACTCCCTGGGGCACATTCACCTATAGCGGGATGCCTTTTGGCTTGATCAACACTGGTGCCACCTTTCAGTGAGCAATGGACTTCGAATTCAAGGGTATGATGGGAAAGGTTATCGTAGTTTATCTAGATGACTTAACTATGTTCTCAAAAAATCGAAGTGATCATTATAATCATTTAAGCAAGTATTGATCGAGATGCCAAGAACATGGGATTTCCTAAATCCCAAAAAAATATTTTCGGGGGGGTCGAAGGAAATTTGTTGGGACACGTTGTCAGCAAGGAAGGAACAAAGATAGACATCAAAAGGGTTAAGGTTATTCAGAGCCTTACCTTACCCACAAGCAAAACCAGTGTTCACTCCTTCGGAAAGGTGAATTTTCTTAGACGCTTTGTTCCTGACTTTGCTGAAAAGACTCATCACATATCAAATATGATGAAAGGGTCACAAACTTTCCAATGGAGCGAAGAAGGAAAGGCGTCATTCAAGGATATAAAAGCCTCCATTGCCCATGCACCCATCCTAGTATGTCCCGACTTCTCCAAGGATTTTATCATGTACAATTATGCATCTGAGCATACTGTATCAGCCATCTTAATGCAAAAGAATTTTGAGGATGTTGAATCTCCAATCGCGTTCATGAGCTCTCCTCTCAAACCTCATGAATTGAAGATGTCTCAGTTGGAAAAGCACACATTCACCATTGTCAAAGTAGTCAAGAACTTCCGGTATTACATCCTAAACTCTCATACAATAGTGTTGGTTCCTGACACGACAGTCAAGTCAATCTTAACTCAACAAGAGTTAGGAAGCTTACGAGGGAATTGGATCACAAAGGTCCAAGAGTATGATCTAGACATAAAACCAACCAAGCTGGTAAGAGGCAAGGGCCTATGTCATCTTATGGCTGAAAACAAAGATTCAGAGGTCCCTAAAGAAAAAGATGATTGCATCGATGGAGTGCAGGGTAAACTAAAGAAAGCTGATTCTCTACCTATGGTTTTATTCGTTACGACTAGCGACAAGTGGTATTTCGATATCACTTTCTTTCTCACTTACGGTGAGTGTTCACTCATCTTACTTCAAAGGAGAAGCGTAATGTAAAGCTCAGGGAAGCCTAGATATGTCATATGGGATGACGGTTTATACAAACACGGTATTGATGGCATCTTCTTACGATGTGTCGACAAACCGCAGCAGATCAAATTGCTTGAAATTTTTCATGACTCAGCCTGTGGCGGTCACTTCTCCTCGTCTATGATAGCACATAAGATCATCCGGTCTAGGTACTACTGGCAACGCTATTTCGAGGATATAGCCACTCGAGTAACAAAATGTGATCTCTACCAACGGTTTGTTGGCAAACCCAAATTGGCTACTTTTCCCCTCGGCCGGTCATTATTGATGAACCATTCAGTGCAATGGGAATCAACTTTATCGAGCACTACATCCCCTAATCAATTGTGGACATAGTTATGTCCTAACAATAATAGATTACTTCACCAAATGGGTGGAGGCCATACACATTAAGAATGCCACCTCTCGAAATTGTTTATAACTTCATCAAAGAAAATATCATCGTAAGGTTTGGCATCCCACACAAGATCATTGCTAGTAATGCTTCCAACTTCTCCTCATGGGAAGTTATTGGTTTTTTCTATGAATACGGGATAACCTTGGCCCATGCCTCGATTATTACCCATAGGGAAATGGTGGGGCATAATCTAGTAATAAGAACTTAGTAACCATCATACGATGAAGTGGTTGATGAGAACCGGTCCTGGCGCAAGTCATTGTATGATGCTTTGTGGGCAGACCGTATTACTCCAAAGAGGTCTCTCTGTATGTCACCTTTTCAATTATTATATGGAATTGTCGTTGAGCTTCCCATTTCTATGGAACTTCCTACTCTACACTTGGCACAAGCGATTGAAGATGAAACTTTCCAAAATTCTCTTAAAAAGAGGGTCATGTATCTAACAGAGCTTGAAGAAAAAGAGTAAGAGTGGTCGACAAGATCACCGAACATCAAAGTCAAGTCAAGAGATTGTTCGATAAAAAGGCCAAGTAGAGATATTTTCAGGTGGGAGATCTCGTCCTTTTGTGGGACAAGCGAAGAGAGCCAAAGGGCATGCACAGAAAATTTGATTCTCTATGGAGAGGTCCTTTCAAGATCAAGCGGCTCAATGGAGAGAATAACTTCTATATCTCATATCTGGATGGAACTAAGCTCCTGCTTCCCTATAGTGGGCAACATCTCAAAATATTAAGGAAGTAGAGCTTGCTCTCTTCTTTGTACAATTTACTTTCATCGTGTGTTTTTTTTTTGTTGTGTGTTTGCTTTTGTTGGTTGTGTGTGTTTTCCTTTTTCATCACCCTTGTTTTTTACTCTATAACCCAATGGATAGGCATATATAAATATGGGATTCTCTACCCTTAAGCTTTGCTCAAAGATAGTCCCCAAAAAGAGCCAGTTGTTATCCTGTAAAATTGACGAGGGCAATTTTTGAGTAACCATACTCAGAATTTTGTTTCGCTTCCCTCGCCGAGGTCCCTTAGCGTTCGGAATGGCATAAAATTGCTTCCGAAGAATCTATTTTTTTGAACTTAGTCATTTGGTCCTTTTTTGGTTGGGCGCAGTTTTTGTTCATGCAACATCAAATGAATTTTCACCCCCTTATATTCCTTTGGCACATCCTTTGGAGTGTCAACATTCCAAATGTTACGCACTCCCATGATGTGCCTTTCAAGCCTGTGCTAAGGTGCATGCGCCATATTTTCGACATTCCAAATGTTGCGCACCTAAATGGTGCGCTAAACCACCTGAAAAGGTAATGTTGACAGGTCTCCGAATCCGTGTCAAGGCCATAAATATTTTCATGTTGGCATCTATTTTGGTGCGCCTTACAAAAAAGTTGGTGGCACATTTATTACACCTTTTGCTATATATAGGCACATCCGACCTGTCATTTTCATGATTGAAAAAATGTGAAAATTTAATTCCTCTGCACCTGTCAGCGCTCCTGTCACCCCCGTGTGTCACTTTCCATCATGTTCATGGACCCCACATCATTTCTTCCATCTTATATATTCCTAGTAAGTGGTCCTTGCTCTTCTTGTGTTGTTTTTGGAGGTTGTTATTATTAAAAACAAAGAAAATGAACCTAAGAAGTGATACAACCCCGACCGTTTTGTAAATCAACTCTCCCCCCAAACCGGTTTTTACCCTCCTTCCTAGATCTCCGAACCTAGAAGGCCTTACCTCAGAATGAATCCCTGACCCTCTTTTCCTCTTTTTCCCTCCATCAAAATTTGTGTTGAAAGAGGCCAAAAACCACAAACCTATCAAAAGAGGGAAAATCCTAAAAGTTATCAAAACCATGGTTTTCTTTGGCGCAAACGCTATCGTTGTTACACAAAACATAGTCGTGCCAAAGGGGCGCACTGTCCCCCCACTGCAACATGCATCTTTCTGTGCCTTATAAAATTCTCAAAACCCAACATAGGCACAAGCACAAATCCACCTACACCCACATTTGAATGTCATGCAGACTCTTCCTGCACCACGCCAAAAGCTAAAACACTGGCGCACCTTAACTCAATGATGCACCATTTGAACCTGTGCCCCTTGGCGCACCATAATGATTTGCAACATGTACCATATCTACACCAATGGTGCATCCTACAAGCCTTATAACACCAAAATAATCTGCGCCTATTCAAAACCCTTCATATGGCGCAGGCGCACATCCTTTGACACCAACACTAAATGTTGTGTGTAGTATTTTTGCACCCTGCGCCCCTTTGCATTGTTTTCTTCCATGCAACACTCTCCAATAGTGCACCTTGATTTTTTGACCCTGCAAGCCTGCAATAGAACTGCACCTTGCACCCAGAGGCTTGTAAATTGATAAGTTTTCATTCTGTAAAGCTTTGATGGATGATTTAACAAAGCTAACATGGCTCTTCTATGATGGACTTCCCTCCTTCTTCTTGTAGATCAGTAGCTGAACTCAGATTCACACATGTCTTCATCGAGTAAAAATCAACCAAGTCTAAGGGTAAGGCCAAACTCACAGAAGAAGAAATGAAGTACAAATACCAAAGGATCAGGATGCCCGAGTCCCTTGCAGAGTGTGACTTGGACATCAGGGATTCAAGCTTGGTCATATTGATATGGAGGACTTCTAGGCCAGAACCAAGAAGGTCACAGGCAGTCCATGGATGGAAAAATTGGTCGGTAGTGGTTTACATTTCACCGCAATAATCCCCATAATAAGTGTAGTGAACAACAAGTTCATGATGGTGGTGGGTCACTATTACAATAAGGACACAAGATGTGTCAAAAATGAGAAGGGTGAGGTAATAATCAACCTCACTGCCCGACACTTTGAAATCATGTTGGGTATCCCCATCACCGGCATTTTGTGGCAATAAGCCAAGAAGACTGCATAAAAGCATGGAATGAAAATGAAGAAAAATGCATGCAACTTATGAACAAAGTATATCTGAAGAACAAGAAGGTGATAACCAAGTGGCCGCAAGTTATTCATCACAGCGACTTCTCAGAAGAGTTGAGTGACACCATCACCTTCCTAAGCAGGGTGTTTGGGCTTCCTAATGCCCATTACTTTCATAAATGGATGCTCAAATATCTAGAAACAATGAGCAAAAACATTCCTGATCAACATTTTAAATGGGCAGAGATCATCAGCAGCACTATCTCCGAGCAGCTTCAACAACTCTCGATAACTGGGAGGTTCTACATGAACTCCTACGTAGTATATGCTTCTGCCTCTGAAAGAGACTACCCAGCACTAAGTCGATGCGGGTTGTGGACCCAAGTAAGAATATATGAATATTATCTAGAGTTAAGGCGGAAAATAGCATTACACAATTCAACAAAATCAATGATGCCTTCATCTACGGCATCATCTGCCTCTTGAGGCCCAATATGACTCACGGTCGGATGACTAAGAGTGTGGTTACTGCCACAGAGAAGTGAGGGGCGTTATTTACATAATTCCCCACTTTCACTTATCTCAGATTCGCCAACTTCTTGGGGGATCCCATCAAGTTACTGTATGCGGGACCCAAGTTGATACTATTGGAGCTGTCCATGCAGCTTATCACATACCACAAGAAGTGTCTGAAAAGAAAGAAGGGTGGAACTCCATTCCCCCTCACAGTGGGCAGGTACACCTACACTTCTCATACCAAAGCCCGGGAAATGTTTGCGGAGTTGGAGTTGCTCAACTTGAAACACAATTTCCCGGCAAGGCCGACCTTTGATCCTCGTAATTACCTTCCAAGGGAAAAGCTCGATCCAATCCACATCCCACAGATCGAGGATATCTACATTGATCTATATCATGAGGTCGAGCTCAGAAGAAAGGATCACTCCCGCCTGGCCCTGGTAGAAATCATCCAATATGGTGTGGCCATTGTCCCGAAAGGTTTCCAAGCAACTGATCAAGAAGTTGATCAGGTCTATCTAGATATGGATGGGGAAAATTGGCCATTTTCTCGAGATTGATAGAATAAAGGCACCTCAAACTATTAAGGAAAGGGTTAAAGGCACTCTGCAGCGCACATAGCATTGGTGCAGGAAAAACGGTCTCATCTACCTTGGGGTAGACTTCACCATGTCTCCTTTGGGTGATGCACCTGCTAGGCCAAAACACTTACCAAAGGGCAAAGGGAAAGACAAAAGGAGAATCAAGTGCTTCTCAGGAGAAAACTCCAGAGAGTCCTCCTTCCGCCACCCAGGAATAGGTAGTAAGCCTAGTCTCCCCAGAAAAAGAAGAGGCGGTAAGTGTTCCAACGAGCACATCCACTCAGGATGTTGCTGCTATTACTACTGAAGCTCCCACCATCCCATCTCCCATTCCTCCTTCCCCTCCTCACGTCACTCAAGCAACCACTCCTCTAGTTGTGTCTTCTCCCCTATCTTCTATTGTTCCCCCTTCCTCTTCCTCCATCTTCTCTTCCCTCGCGGATCTGTCCCCTAGCATTTCTTCTCTCATCTCTCAAATCCCTTCCACCCCGTGGTTTCTCTCTCCTACGAGTGACTCCTACCCTTGTGAACGTTGGACGGTTGGCTTCTTTTTCAATGCCACCGCCAAGTGTCTCGATGCATTTCCCCATGTCCATTATGGCTGCTCCTTCCTCGTCCATTCCCTCCTCTCTCTTTGGTCCCACTCCCTAAGTCCGAATGAATCTCTAAGCACTGAGCCATCACAAGAGGAAAGTCCCCATTACACCTATGGACTTCTCTGTCATCCCAACAAAAGGAGCTAAGAAGCAAAATCCAATAACCCGCTTCTCTCAGAGCGCTTCAGGTGAAAGGGTTATGGAGATCGCATACCCTGATCCCACAAAGGATAAAAAGATTTGTCTCCTACAGATTATACAGTGACACAGGTCACAATGGGAACATCCTCAAAAAGCCTACAAGGAGAGGCCTTATCTGCAGTGGATGCCCTTTGCAAAAAGCTTCAGGAAGCAAAGGAAGAGAAGAGGATACTGAAAGAACAAAACAAACATCTTCTCCAAGCCCTGCAGAAAATGGGTAGTGCACCTCCTATAACTGCCACTGAAACTCTTGAGGCCCTTAGTCAGGAAAAGATAAATGAGTACACCAAGATTGGTGAGCAAGGTATGGTAGTATCCACCTGGAGAGACCAGATCCTCAAGGATAGTGAGGAAGTAATTGTAAAGTTCACGGAGCTATATCAAAATATTGATCAGGCTAATAAGGAACTCCAAGTGATTTCGGACCTATCTCCGAAGAGTTGGACCATGCCAGGTTACAACATGAGACATTCTAGAAGATGCTTGACTGCCCAGTCAATGACTTAGTAAAATTCAGCGTCTTCGATCACCCAAGAGCACCCAACAAAGTCCTTGCTACTTTGGACTATCGGGTTGACCAGATGGAATTTGTCTTGGAGAAAATTGATAAAATCAAGGAGGAAGCCTTAGATGCAATGCATCAAATGGAGCAGATCATCCTAAGGATGTCTCCAGGCTTGCTCACCCCATCATATGCCTTGAGGAAGGTAGATGACACTATTTGGCTCTTTAAGGAGATCGTGTCGCAAGGTTTAGGGTCAGAAGCCACTTTTGACGCAGAATCTATCAACAACCTTCTGGCCTGCCATGATTTTGTTGGATACCTGATGGAGGTAGGTAATGAATACTTCAAGCTCCCAGAGAGACTCAGAGATGAACGGGAGACTTGTGAAGTCATCGGCGATCACACCAAGGGTCCTGCTCAGGATCAACTTCAACCGATGATTAGCAAATTCATGGAGTATCATGCTCAATTTCATATTTCCTCTCCTGAGCAGAAGTAGGATACTCCTTTCCAGCCGCGGGATGACGATGAATAGGCTCCTTCCTCCTAGGATTGTTCCCTTTTTTGTATATAATTTAAAAGTTTGTTAGCACAAATGATTACATCATCCATGTTGCACCATGAGATGTCATCCACTAAATTACTCCAAAGTCAACAATTGACTTTTAGATATTTTTTAATTAGTTGTTTGTTCCTTTTTGCCTTCTTTCTCCTTCTCTTTCTATATATACTTGGATATTTTTGTATTCAAGGGTGAACATTTTTAGATGAAAAATAGAAGTGAGAAAGAAAAGGCTTTGTACCTTTTGTAAATGAGAAAATATTAATATAGAAATTAAGACTTTGTGCTCAACGGATGTGTTATGTGTATTAGATCTTTCTTAAGTTAGATCTATGTTGCTTTTTCTCATCGATATTGCTTTGTTCGTTTATGCACGTAGGTTTTGCTCTATTTACTACCATCCCAAAACATATACCCGTGACCTTTACGCTTTGGAATTCATTTCTTTTCTCCCTTCGGATCTATCCTATCTCATCTCCTCCCTTCATTCCTTTCTGCTCACGAGTTAGAAATACCCCTACCGGGATGAGATCCCAAATCCCGAAGGCGAACAATTTGTAGGACTTGCGTAGATTCCTGCTGGTAGAATAGCAATAAACAAGTTTTGCTTTCTTTGTCTCAAAGAGGGGCTATGCCCCGCATACTATTCGCTCATCTATCTATAGATCGCGCCTCCCGGCTGCATTTTTAGACCAACAATACCAGGATCGCGGTGTGGACCCTAGGGTCCATATGAACAATTCAATCCATAACAGGGGAGAATTCTCCTTGCACACTTTCAATGTTGTTCAAAAATTTGAATATGCCTATGCAGATCAGTTTCACTAGTGTATTCAGGAATTGCGGCATAGTAACCTTCACTTTCCATATATCTTACTTTTAACAATGTTATTTGAGTTCCAGTGAGATACATTAGGCTTATGTGTCACCCACCAACCCATGACATTTATAGTTAGGGTATCATCCAACGCCTCCATTCTTGCATTCTCATTGGGAAATATTCTTTCCATGATTTTAATATATCCCTCTAGATCCCCAAATCCTGAATATTTTAGTAGGGTTTGGTGGGACGCCCCACGGCTCAACCTGTAAACTCTTTTGATCAGAATCTCTTTTATCTCTTCTTCCTCCACAAAAATATATCTCAAGCTGGCATAAAGATATCATGTTCTTCTTTTTCCTATGCGAGAATAGTATCCATCCTCTTCTTCAAATGTGTCTTGGGCACACAAAAATGTCACCTGCGGTATTATAGTTATCTTCTAGTGTGATAACTCTAGGTGGTATTCTTCTCGCGTAGTGTAATTTTTGAGTTCTTGACTCTAGAAACCCATGTATCCAAGCTTCTACCACATTATCTGAACTTTGGTGGTATCTTCTAATTTTACTAAAATCTCACCATCCGAGTTTGGTTCGAATTATTTTTCAATGTTAGAGAATTTATTCAATGCATACACTCCTTATATTTCATCAAAATCTTCACCTTCTATGTCATGTCATACTTCCTCTCGCCCATGTGGCACTCATTCCTGCATGTAAGGGTACATGAACACATATACCATTTGTGCTTAATGTCACTTCTTCTTCTTCATAATTCAGTGTTCCATTGTCAGTCTATGAACCATTTTAGGGCTATAATAATGTTGTATGAAGGATTCTCAACCACATTTTCTACTACTTCAAAGTTTACCATCTTCTTTATTCCCATGAAATTTACTACTACATTCTTCAGTACTCCTAGCGGTTGTCTTGATGATCCATCCGCTAACCCGATAAAGTATCTTGTGGGTTCTAATTTAGGCCTCCTAAATATCTCCTATGTAATTTTAGACATCATATTGACATCCGTACTGAGATCAAGTAGTACTTTGGTAATGGTGGTATCAAATATATCCACCTCTAAGTAAATGGCAGACTTGTGCCATGTTCGTTGAGTATGAAATATATTTCTTTTCTTCTTATTGTGTCCTCCTTCAATTTTGTGGATGTGAAAATTCCTTTCTTCTTTGTTCCAATACTTGCTTTGAATTGTTTCAACTTGTCTACCAACCCATGATTGATTGTTAATTTAGCTAGTTCTTTTAAGGCAAGGATCTCTTCTTCTATAAAACATTTTTTCTTTTTTTCTTCCATGGCTTGTGCTTCCTTTATAATCACCCTACTCTTTTCAACTTCTTTTAAATGCAAATCTGGCCTAACTTCCTTATCATTCCACTCCTCTTCATCATAATAATGTTGTTCTTGTGGTATCCTTATTATTTTTTTCTTTTAGGTGTTGCCTCATTCTTGGTGGTACTTGGTCAGAATAACTACTCTATATCAAGGTTCTTTAGTACTTCTTGTTTTTTCCACTTTCCTTCTCATATAACTTTCTTTTGCCTTTTCTTTCTTGTCTTCTTCTTTAGGTCTACTACTTGAAGTAGAGGCCCTTGCGGCTTTGTCTTTTGCTATGGTCTCTTAATTCTAAGGGATTCTGGTGATGTGTTGCACTTTTCTCTGAGTATCTTCTCCCAAAGCTTCGACTTCGTTTTTCTACTTGTGTAGAATTAGGAAGCTTTAGGACAATTAAATGCATCATGTCCTTTCTCATGGAAAAATCCGCAGGGATTAGGTTTTGTATAATTTCTTGCAAGGTTCCCATCTTTTCCGCATTTATAACAATTCATGGGCCTTCTGTCTTGATATCCGCCTCCTTGGTTATCTCTATAACCCCCACAGTAACCACCATCATTGTAACCTTGATATCCTCTACCACCATGGTAGTTATCATAACCACCTCTATATCCACCTCGATATCCACCTCTAAAACCTCCTCTATATCCACCTTAGTACCCTCCATGGTATCCTTCATCATTATAACCTTGGTAGTTCTGGTTATAGTTACCTCCTTGATATCCGCCTCCAAACTGAGGTTGGCCACCTTGTTGATTTGAATATTGTGGTGTAGTTATCACTGGTTGTGAAGGTGGCATACTTACTATAAGAATTTGTGGCTGAGTAAGGGGAGGATTTTGTATTGCATTTTGTCTAGTGGTCATTGCTCTCCTAGTAGCATAATCTTTTAAGTCTTCCAGTGCATTGACCAAGGGGAAAGTATGATGATAATGATTATACAACCCACATGTAGTATAGTACATCAATTGATTCGTAAGAGGTGCTACTTCTAGTAAAGGACAAGTGTCATGTGTATGTTGGTCCCAAAGTTTGCAAATACTACACCATGTCCTTTCTAATGGTGTTACGTTGCTAGAGGATGATTTTGTTATGAATGTACTCTTACTGTGGCTGCTCTTTTTACATTTTCAAAATATGGACATTCAATTCTACTATGACCTTTGGTACAAAATACTGCACCATATCTTTGGCCTCATATTTCTCTTTGGCGGTGAAATACTTCTTAGTCCTTCAGTCCTCTAAATCTCCTGTTGTAATTTTAACTTTTCTAGTTCTAACTACACCCTTTCTAGCTCAGTCTTTAATGAAGTTTCACCCTCTCTTCTCCATGGTTAGGCTTCCAGTTTAATTTCCATCTCAATTGCATCTGATAATGCTTTAAAGTGTTGCAAATCTAGTGTTGCTCTAAGGTAGGGAAGTAGCCCCGAGGTGAACCACTCAATCCTCTACTTATCTGTCAAGGGATCTTCCAATTTTCTAGTAACATTCTTTAATATCTAACTAAATTCTTTAATAATTACTCCAAACTTCCTAGTAATTGTTGTAACTCATCCATCAAAACTACCATTCTTGTTATTGATTGGTGTATAGGGTTATCTATAGATATCCTCCTAATTGGATCATGTGGTATAACTAACTCAATTTTTTTCTCCTCTTAGTGCGGGTATTATAGCTAGACTCTATGCATCGCCACCCTTTCCAGGTAGCCATTTTCTAGCCTCCATTTAAAGTGGGTGTGTCCTTCTTTCCTACTTTCTAAGGGATATTTAACTTCTCTTTACTATCCTTCATCTTCTTTTCTCTCTCATCTCTTTCCAATCTTTGTTTTTCTAGCTTATTTTCTAACTCCTTCTCTGCAGCTAATATTTCTCTCTTCCATCCTCCTAATTTTAGTTATCCTCTCACAAATCACTAATTCTCCTTAATTCTCTTAATCTTCTCTTTCCAAGTCTCTGATTTTCTATCTTTTTCTTTTTCTCATGTCGTCCTATTTCTTCCACCCCAACCACCACCCCATTATCTTTGATAAGATTTGTTTCTTTAATCGCCCCCTTCATGTATGTCATCCTACGGTACTGTCATCCTAAAGGAACTTTGTCACATCTCTAATTAATCCATTTTTATCATTAACACTTTAATTAATAATGGAAATGATTGAATAAATCGATTGTGGGATCCGCTTAGAACTTCTTGTTTCTTGTTATCAAACTGGTCCAACCTTGAATTACCCACATGATTATGTAGGAATCTAGAGTATTTTCATACTAGTAATCGATTTCTCTAGTCCACGGTTTGTCAAGATATTTTACTATGGTTAATTTTGTGTAGTCCACTCAAAAGGTTGTCTTAAATACATCCATGACCATTTTGTCCTCTTTGCATGTGCCAATAAATAGGGCCACAACTGATGTGGAAACTGGGCCCAAAATTCTTCTTTGTACTCTCTAAAAACTTCTTCTATTGCCTTATAAGTTATGTTATGCTTTATCGATTATCCTTTTACAAATATGTCGATCCGATTCTTCCACCACTTTCAATTTACAGCCAATGCGAGCTTCCAATATCCCGATGGTGAAAGCTTTTCCGACATCCGCTAACAAAAGGAACTTGGGCTCTGTTATCGCCTAATTTTGACTTCGCAAAATTAATTTAAATTAAAAAAATGGAAATTTTGAATTTTTCAAAAGCGTTACTTTGCATGGTTTATCACTCTCATCACAACCATCTCATTTTTGTGATCATTCTAGTCTTCATCTCGTCCTTTTCAGGTGAGAACTCCTCCCGCTAGGCTTTAAACTGCGTTAAAATTAATTAATTAATTACTATTTATTTGATAAAATTAATTTTTAATGACTTCGGAGTATTTAATTAAATATATATAAATTAAAAGTCATTCAACAAATTTTTATTTTATTGCCGGGGAAGTAAGCTTGTGCTTCCAATTGTCAGAATGCCAAATTGGCTTCCCGAACCCGGATTTCCCCTTTCCTAGCAAATTTATTTTAATTTCCCGCTTGTGGGATTTTCTCCACCAATTTCCAAATCAATGAATTGGCAAACGGGCAAGAAACCTCCTGATTTCCCACATGGGGAAATTGAACGGAGATTACCAGCCCACTTTTCCATTCCCGTTGGCAATTGGCCATTGCTTTCCCCATTTCCCCTGGTAATTAATTCCACTACCCGGGAAGAGGGGAAGTCGGTTTAGCCTTCATAAATTCCTCCGTCGGACTCATTGGAAAGATTCGTACAAAGCTTTCTGATTGTTTCTTATTTCTTCAAGCAAAAGAGTAATATTTTATCACATCCCTCAACGAATCATCATGCATTCACAAAGCTAGATATTGAATAGGCTCTCCACCCGAAGGAAAAATAATATAGCTTCCATGCAGCCCAAGGAGATTCACATCAGACCAAAGGGTAAAATAACCCATCTTTTCCAAAATCTCCACACATTCCCAGAATCAGGCTAGTTTTCAATGAAGAAAGAAATACAAAAATTAAATCAAATGCAGAGGCAATTTGGGCGTTGAAAAGGCAAGAGGAAAACAAAAGAAAATAAGAAAAAGTTCAACACATTGGTTAGAGAAGAGGATAGTCCAAGAAAACAACAAAATATATTCCCATGCATTGGGCAAAACAACAAGGGAAAAACTTCCATCCTTTGCAAATATCTCACGAATCCATTGTTTATGCCAATGATTGGGAAGAAGAAAGGAGATTGAAGAAAATCCAAGCACTACATGATCAACAAACAAATGCCTATTACATTTGCTAGAAAAGGAGGTGAGATCTTTGTTGGTGAAAGTTTGGAGGGATCGGTCTTTTCCGAAGAATCACCTATCTGCATACATCCTCTAAAATTTGTTGGGCGTTATATCCAAGAAAAGAAGGATGTATTTTTATAAAAAAGAAATACTTGACAGAAAATGTGATGGAAATACAAAATTATGAGAAGCAAGAGCTGCTGGATATTTTTCTGAAGTCAAGAAGGAATTAATTTAGAAGCCACACATGCAAAGGATGTATTTAAAAAAAAGAAAGGAAATATGCATGATTCCATGCAGGCCTAGGGAAGGCAAAAGAGTTTTCAACGCATGCACAAGGAGGAATTAATTTAAAAGCCCAAACAAATATCATTCACTGCCAAAGAGGATAAAACAAAGGAAGATTAAAACGAGTTTTCCACGCTAAAATCAAGAGGAGCATCCATGTGAGAAGGATAAAAGATAGAAAATAAACCAAAGAAGGGAATACAGTCCACAAGAAAATCCTCCTTGATAGGGAGAGGGAAAACAACCAAATAACAAAAAGAACATAACAAAGAGACAACTGTACCTTTCACGCACATCCGAAGAAAGGGGAAATACACAAACCCAAACAAAAACAAAGTTTCCATGCATCAACAAAAAGAGGATAAATACCAGTCCCAAAACACCACGCAAGAGCATCTAAAGGAGGCTACGCAGAGTCCAAGATAGAACACTTTTCAATTCTGCGAAAGGAAATAAAAACTAGTCCACACACTGATCAAGAATACTTTCCATGCGTGGGTGAAGGAAGGAGAACACTAAGAAGAAATCTGTTTTGTTTTAAAGGAAAGAAGATAATTTAACAAAAACAAATCTCCACGCATAGTTGTTAATGAAGAGCCTACATTGGAGAAAAAGACCCACGTGCTGAAAGAAGCATTCCCATGCAGCCATGAAGGAATATAGATTCACACTTGCATAATTCAAGCAAAAACTAGTCCAAGAAGTCCCATGCATGGTTTGAAAGAAGTCAACGAGTAGTGCCACGTTCCATCATTTGCCAAGAAAATCCAACGCAAAGTAGAGAGCAAAGAAAATCCACGTTCCAACAGGAGTTTTCCGATTCTCAACGCAGAGGTTTTTGGTGAATAAATTCACGTGAGAATTTAATTAAAAATAAATCGTTTTCATCACGCATTGTTGAGAAGCATTCAGGCAAAATAATTGTTCACACATTTGCATAAACCAAGAGCTCTCCAAGAAATTTGGGCTATTCAATGATATCACACATTCAAAAATCAGCAAAAAATAAAAATGAAAATGAAATTAATAAGGAAAACGATAGATGCGGAACGAAGGTTGCCACGGTTTGTATCTGTCGAAGTAATCAAATTTGGAACTCGGTATCTTGAAGCTGATTGATTTTCGGGAAGAACGGTTTGTTTCGTTGAATTCTTCCCATCTTCATGTACTCGGTTTCCAAATTTTAAACGAGCAGCTCCTCATTTGATATTTTTGACGAACCCAAGAAAAACTCAGTTTACTCGATTTTGCAGCGTCTGTGATTTCACAGCGGAAGGCCTACTTTCAAAATTCGTATCTTGAGCCTAGACAATCGTCAAGAGAAACAGTTTAGTTCTTTGAATTCTTCCCACATTCATGTACTTATTTGTAAAAATTCAAATGTACAGCGCTTTGTTTGATATTTTTCACGGAGTCAAATAAAATGCAGTTTGCATGATTTTCTTTGCGCGCATGACTTTGACTGTCGAGGTGGCTCACTTTGAGAGTTGATATTTTGAATTTAGATGATTGGAAAAAAAAAAAATTTATTTATTTCATTTCTTTCCACCTTAATATGATTCATTTCCAAGTTGTAGATGCCCAAGGTGAGCGTTTGGTATTTTCCCGTGCTAAAACCAAACGGGATTTTGTGATTTACACTTGCATTTTCCTAGCGATTTGAAGAGTCAACTTTGACCTTTAATATTCTTGAAGAATTTGATTGGGGAAAAACCTTATGGCATGAAAACTTGTGGTAACTTAACATACTTCCTCATGCGGTGAGAATTTCTCAGACAAGATTTTCTATTTTTCCCAAGGTAGTTTTACAAGCAATTTGTGCAGTTTTGTAAGATGGAATTAATAGCACGAAATCACATTTCATGCGATCATGTCATTCCCAAACAAAGCGATGTTGCGTTATAGGTTCTAGGGCATTCTACTCGCTCGACGCTCCATTCAAATTATGAGAACATCGTCGATACCAATGTGGGACACATCAACATAGGTCGATTCTATGATCGCATATCGACTGAAGGAGAATCACAATTTTCCCGACGCATTACGAATTATATAGATGCACCACAACACCTGCATAGTGTGGTGATTCAACTTCAATGGCTCGAAGTGGAAGCAACCTCTGACTTCCTCATTATGTGGTATAAGTCGTAGCTATTGGTATATGTCTCTTCGAAGTCAAAAGCCATTGTTATCGACAAAGATCGATAATGGGAGAATCTTGTCTACAACAATTGTTTTCACTTGATCGTTGTACGGATCATCAAGCAAGACCATATCATTCAAGCATGTTCTTGTTAGCTCTCAGTTAGCAACAAGCACAATATGTCATCGGTCAGTCTTAAAGTTGGAGTGTTCTCGAATTAGAGGATCGTGAGCAGATCAGTATGGAAATACTTTAGGATGGTGACAAAGACAAAAGACATAACTCCATGAAGTGAATTGCAATTTTGGCTCTTGGAAGATCTTCTTGATGGTGAAAGATCAAGAGCTGGATTCTGACAAGCCAAGGTGGTGTAACGACTTTGATCTTGTGAAAAATGAATAATTCACCATGGAAAGGTATTTAGAGCATGTGGAGAATTGTATGTAATTTTGAATGTGAATACAAATGAAGACAAAATTGCTCATACCAGGATGTTGCTCAAATGAAGAGGTGGATGAATTGATCAAGTTTCAAGCTCAGCTCTCTTGTCATCTGGAGGATTGCAGAGCATGGTCAATGAGTTCATTCCGTATGACCGGGATAGGTGAACTCTTGGCCCAATGGATAAGACACTAATCCTAGGTGTCTTGATCTAGGTGGTGCATTGTTGACTAGGATGTCTATGTGTGCGTCCAAGTCATTTAAGTGGGGTCCATGTGTGCCCATTTCTTTTATGACTTTTTAGCTTAAGTGGTTTCTATTTTTAGTTGTTTTTAATAAAGTTGGTTGAAAAATTCAAAGTCACTTAAGTGCCCTATTTAATGTGTGTTTAAAATCCTAACTACTTTGTAACCAACTTTTGGGTTATAAAAAAAGTCAGGGGCTCATTTGTAAGGGTGACTTTGAGAGAGGAGAAGAAATACTTTTGTGTGCAAGATTTGTTTCAGGAAGAAACTTTGTGTTCTTTTGTGAAAACATTTTGGAGTTAATGAAATATGAACTTTGTGTCTCATTCATTGTCTCTTGTAACATTTTATGTTCTTATGTTCATTAGATGTTAGGTGTTTGAATCTTGCATGTAAATTTTATCTTTGATCTTATTGTCAACATTATTAACTGTTGTTCTAGTTCACGGTGATCAAGCTCGATTATCTATTTGCTCATATGTGTTCCCTTTACTCATTCTTGTTTAGCTAAACTCAAACTCCATTTTATTTGTGTTGGTTATTCGTCTTTCTGTTCATGCAATATTAGGCTCTATTTTTACCTAACTCTTGCATGTTCTTTCAGTTCATTCCTTTCCACTCCTTTCCTTCATTCCATTTCATCTCCCTCATTCACCTTTTCTTTCCATTGATGTTCCAAAACACCCCCCACATACAATTTTGAATGTATAGATGTAAATACAGTTTTGGTTTTCAATAAAGGAAGCCTCACCTTCATTAAGGAGGACTTCGTTCCCACACTATTGCATGTCATTTGTATGCTTGCAAATACATATGCTAATATTTTTGGTGACTCTACTGGGGATTCAGGAATCATTAACTAATGCTTGGTTAAATCTTTATGACTATCCCCTCTACACAAGCTCCAGTTCTTCAACCGAACCTTGTGCCTGATGAAGATTTTCAAGGAGACATTGCTGCCAACCTTCAAACAGTAGCTTGGGAAAACCGTGAAAGCTTGCAGCAATTTGTGGTTGTTGATAGAGCCATTGACAGAGAAATCTACATCGAAGACCTTAGAAGAAGAGCACCCGCACTTGTGGCCAGAAGACCTCCTGGACACGTTTTGATTGTTGTTCACCAACGCGGTCCTCTTCCACCAAGGTAATAAGTTGTATGACTATTACAGGTAACCCACCTATCTTGCAACCAAATCTTGTTTTTGCAGATAATCAAGAAGATATATCATCATATTTGAGGCAAGCTATTTGGGAAAAGCGCATGAATAACTATCATTTTCATCTTGCCGCATCAATACTAGATAACAAAGAAGAGAAAGCCATGAGATTTTCTAGAGCTATTCAGGCGCAAATAGCTCAAGAAAGAGAGTGAAGAGAAAAGGCTAGAGCTGATCAGAACATGCTAGTGATCCCTTCACAATAAATATTTCAAACTAGAAGGAAAGAGGTTTATGCGAGGAGAAAAATCTAAAGGTCGATCTGATCCCACTTTTTACTTTCAAGGAAAGTTTGGTTTCAAGTTATCTCCTCCAAAGAAGAACACACCTCATAGATTTGCAAGCCTTGCATCAAGTTACGAAAGAGCAAGGAAGGAAGGAATCACTACACACGGTCAAGCACTTGTTCTTACTCACGTTGTTTTACCTTCGTATACCACCTTTCCCAAAATGGCGATCAACGTACCATGGGGAAATACCATAGGCCCATTAGCCTTACCTTCTTGACATGAACTCCCATGAGGATCAAGAAATATTCTTCCCAAGTTCAACGGAGATGGGAAGACGTCACCGAATGACCATATTTTTGCCTTTTTCGCTGCATGTGTTGTTTTGTTGGTAGAATATGAAGATGTTGTTATTCACCTTTTTGTTGAAACATTGCATGATGTTGCTTTATAGATTAGTTTCATCATCTACCAAATGGATGCATTACCAATTAGAATGATACGAAAACTAAGTTTGAATATCGATTCAAGACAGAAAAGATGAACATGCCATTCTTGCCCACCTATCTTAGGTGAAGAAGGAGCCAAAAGAACCCATAAGGAACTTTGTGGCTAAATTCAAAAAAATGGTGAACAAAGTTCCAACCAGGATTTTCCGAACCCTGATGGACAAAAATGTTTCTTTATTAACGCACAACAACCAGAAGTGTGCTGCTATCAGCTAAGAAGGGCTAGAGTGGCTACCCTAGAACTTGCTTAGTCCTTGGCCATCGAAATTGAGGATGACTTAATCATGGCGGGTAAATTCAAGAAAACTTCCCTCAAGGGAAAGAGTCAAGAAACCTCCAATGCTTCAGAAGCTATACTCACTAAGTTAGCTAATGATGTGCTAGCTTTGAAAAAGCAAGTTGCTCAGAGTAGTAAACCCACTCCTTACAAAGACATCCCAAGGAAAGGCTATGTTCCCAAAAAAGCCAGGATTGCAGGTCCTCCAATGAGGCTTGCTATTGAAGCAACTCCCACAACTAACTCAAAATGTGATGTCATTGAAGAAAGTGATGATGAGGTTGAAGTCGTCGAGGTTGATGAGGAAGAGCCGGATTCTAGGACATCTAAACCTGAAGTTGAAGATCCTGAAGGAGAAAGTAATAATCATTTCTTTGAGTACCATTCAGAAGAAGAAGATGGATACGAAGAGATTATAGAAGATATGAATAGTCAATCCTTTGTTGTCTTCACGCGCTCTCAGAAAAAGGAGTAGGATACCACTAAGGTGGGAGATAAAGAGGTTTCCAAGGAAGTTCCTAAAGAATCCAAAATTAAAGAAGCCTCCAAAGAATCAAAGATAGCTGAGACTCCTAAGGTCAAAACTATCTTAAAGAAAGGAGAACCTTTGCCAAGTCAATCCATAGATAAATCGGTTATGAAGAAATTTTCTTGTTCGCATCGGCACCAACCAAGCCCGAGACAAAGGTCAAAAGTGTACCATCATCAAGTTCAAAAGAACTAGTATCTGAGACATCAAGTACAATTACTTTGCCCAAATTTAATATCATTGATCATATGAATAAAAAAAAAAGTTCCATGTCACAAGTAGAGCACTTGAAGTCCAATAAGGATCAACTCGAGAAATTGGTCCAGTTTATCAAAGGCGACTCTACTGTTCATTCCTCCAAAGGAATTATGAAAACTCCCAGAGATGGGAAAACTCAAAATATTGTGGTGGCCACTACACCTTCAAATGAAAAGATTGAACCTTTCTTTGTGTTCTTTCTGATCAATGGATGCAAATTAAGTAATTGCATTATTGACTCCGGAGCCTCGGATAATGTGATGCTAGAATAAGTAGCACATGCTCTTGGTTTGACTTATACAAGAACATTCAGATCATGTTACTCCATGGAAACCAAGAAAGTTCCTCTGATCAGGCAGATTAAAGATGCCCAAATGGTTTTAGCCCAATTCCCTCAAAAGTGAGTTAAGGTAACTATTTTAGTTGTTGAGCGGGAAATTTTGTAGAGATTTGGGTGTTGAGATTCAAATGGGTGGTCTCATGCCATGATCCCTATCAATCGAGAAATGAAGAAGATTATGCCAGAAGCTCAGGCAAAGTTCACAGTAACTAAAACCGAAGATCCTCGCACACATATCCTTTTCAAGGCTTAAGTATGGGTAATTATATGATGACTACAAAAATTCATACCCTGGAGATCACTTGCAAGATCCCAATGAGATCTAGAATCTTGAGTTCGATGGAAGTTGTTGCTCGATGGGTTACAGTGCGGAGTGTTGCTTATATCTCCAAATGGTGAAATTTTCCTTTTTCCTACAAACTTGAATTTTCAAATACTAATAACACTGCAGAATATGAGGCATTAATCCCGGCCTTCTGCTTGAGAGGAGAAAGGGATCAAAAATTTGGAAGTCTTTGGAGATGTGGAATTGATTGTGAAACATGTAAGAAATTAGTTGTAAGTAAAGAATGGTCGTTTGAGACACTACAAAAATAAAGTGTGGGACACAATAGAAGCTTTCGATGCTTTTTCCATCAAATATGTCCCTCACAAAAAGAATGACAAAGCAGATTCTCTAGCAGTCTCAGCTTCATTAATGATTCCTCATTCAGAGTTTGATCAAGTCAAATACACCATTGAAATGGTTTTTAGGCCAAGTGTTCCTGACAATGCAGAAAATTGGCAAGTATTTAATGATGATCAACAAATTATTGCCTTCTTGGAAAAGAGGGATAATTTTGAACAATTGTACTTTGAAGGAAGTGATTATGTGTTTCGTGAATCAACTACCTCACCCATTCAGGAAGGAGTTGAGAATGAAGATCCTAGTGATGGCATCATCCAACTCAAAGGAAACAAAATTCCTAAAGGATTGGTTTCACTTGAAGAACTTTTGACAAACACAACAAATTTATTAAAGAGAGAGAGCAGGAAAGACTTGTGAATTCTATTAACTATGAGCAAGTTAACATCGGTACCAAGGATAAACCTCGCATTAGTCAATATCGATAAGTGTTGCTCACTTGAGGAGCACATGAAATTCATAAGCCTCCTTACCAAATATTCTGATGTTTTGGCTTACTCATACGAAGACTTGAAGTCTTTTTAACCTAGGGAAATGGAGCATGCCATACCCTTGAAGCCTAGTGCAGTTCCATTCAAGAAAAAGCAAAGACAATATAATCCCAAGATTGCAGGGACAATATTTCATGAAGTTCAAAAGATGTTAGATGCATGAATAGTGTTTCCTATTTGACATTCGACCTGGATAGCTAATATTGTACCAATTCACAAGAAAAATGGAGAAATTAGGATTTACGTGGATTTCCGTAATCTTAATTAGGCTTCCTTGAAGGATAACTACCCACTGCCAGTCATGGACCATATTCTGTAGGTAGTAATTGGATCGGAAATGCTATCTATGCTAGATGGCTTCTCTGGCTATAATCAGATTGAAGTGGCTAGAGAAGATCAACATAAAACCACGTTCACCACCCCCTGGGGTATGTTCGCGTATAGAAGAATGCCTTTTGGTTTGATTAATGCTGGCGCTACTTTTCAAAGGGCTATGGATATGGCATTCATAGATTATAAAGACAAGATCATCGTGATATATCTAGATGACTTGACAGTATTCTCAAAAAATGAGAAGATCACCTAAGAGATTTAGAAAAAATATATCAAAGGTGCAAACTTCATAAGATTTCTCTAAATCCAAAAAAAGTTCATGTGTTCGAAGTTACGGAAGGGAAACTCCTAGGTCATATTGTTTCTAAGGAAGGAACTAAGATCAATCCTAAGCATGTTCAAGCTATCAAGAATCTTTCCTTGCCTACAAGTAAGCTTGGAGTCCACTCCTTCTTTGGGAAGGTGAAATTTTTGAGAAGGTTTGTGCCATATTTTTCCAAGCTAACTAAAGAAATCACTGATATGATGAAAGGAAAATAATCTTTCAAATGGTCAAAGGAAGGTAGAGAGGCATTTGAGAAAATCAAAGTCTTATTAAAAAGCTCCTACATTGGTGTGTCTCGATTTTAAAAAGGATTTCATAATTTATTGTTATGCTTCGCCGCACACAATCTCCGCCATTTTGACTCAACACAATCAAGAGGGGATTGAATCTCCTATTGCATTCATGAGTTCTGGATTCAAGAAACATGAACTTAATTACACTCCTCTTGAGAGACATGCGTATGCGTGGTGAGAGCCTGAAACACTTCAGGTACTATGTGTTGAATTCTCACACCAAAGTCTTAGTTCCAGACACCGCAGTTAAATCAATGTTGACACAACAGGAACCAGGATCTAAAAGAGGTAATTGGGTCTCCAAGATCCAAGAATATGATTTGGATATCAAGCCTACCAAGTTGGTTCGAGGAAGAGGACTCTGCCAACTCATCGCAGAGAATGAACCACGAGATAACTCTGAAGAAGAACCAGTTGAAGAAAATTTACCATTGGTAGTTTTTTTCAGTACCATAGATGAATGGTATTCTACGATATTGCCTACTTTATCACATATGGCAAGTGTCCAGAGAATCTGATAGCTAAGGAGAAACGAGCTATCAAATTAAGAGCTGTTAGGTACGTCATTTGGGACAACACGTTGTTCAAGAAAGGAATTGACGGCATGTTCCTCAGATGTGTTGATAAAGAGCAACAACCTAGATTGTTGGAAGCTTTCCACAATCATGCTTGCGGTGGTCATTTCTCTAGCCCAGTGATGGCTCATAAAATTTTGTGAGCACATTATTACTGGCCCACTATGTTTTTGATGCTCAGAAATGGGTGACAAAATGCGAAGCTTGTCAACAATTTGTTGGAAGACCAAAGTTGCAGTTTTGCCTTTGAAGCTAGTTGTCATTGAAGAACCCTTTCAATAATGCGGTTTAGATTTCATTGGGGTTTTGAATCCTAATTCTAGTGCTGATCATACTCACGTGCTTACAACTGACTACTTTACAAAATGGGTAGAAGCTATACCAGTGAAACAAACATCTACTATAGTAATATGTGACTTCATCAAAGAAAATATATTGGTTCGTTATGGAATTCCACACAAGATCGTGACAAACAATGCCTCAAATTTCTCTTCTGCAGAGATGATAGGTTTTTGTTATGGGTATGGGATATATTTATCTCATTCGTTAGATTACTACCCTCAAGGAAATGGTCAGGTTGAATCCGGTAAGAATAAAAACCTCATTACTATTGTGCGCAAGTTGGTCGAAGAAAATCAAAGAACTTGGCACAAAAAGTTATATGATGCATTGTGGGCTGACCGCATAACTCCCAAAAGGGCAATCAAGATGTCTCCATTTCAAATTTTGTATGGAACCGATGCTCAAATTCCCATCACACTGGAGTTACCAGCATTAAAATTAGCTCAGGCAGTTGATGATGAATGCTTCACTGATGCATTAGATAAAAGAATCATGTTCCTAAGAAAGCTTGAGGAACAAAGAAGTCAAGTGGCAAACAGGATTGAGGAACATCAATCCAAGGTAAAGAGGTTGTTTGACGGAAAACCAAAGAGAGGTAATTCTAAATTAATGACTTGGTCCTTCTTTGGGACAAGAGACGTGAACCGAAAGGAAAGCATGGGAAGTTTGATTCGTTGTGGCTAGGTCCTTTCAAAATCAGACATTACGTGGAGATAAGACCTATTACTTGGCGTATCTTAATGGAACTCATTTTCCTTTGCCCTATAATGGGAAATATCTCAAGCACTATAAAAATTGAAAACGAGTTGTCCCCGTTTGTACATAGGTAATTAGGATTTTGGTTTGTTTGTTTCCCTGCTTTTTCGGTCTCCTCTCTTGTGTCACCCCATTTTTGTGCCCCACCATTTTGAGATCGAGTTCATTAATATGTTGGTGCAGGTCCGTTGTTGCGTCCATGAAGTCCTTGTCCCAATTAGAGCCAATTGTTATCGCCTAATTTTGACTTCGCAAAATTAATTTAAATAAAAAAATGGAAATTTTGAAATTTTTCAAAAGCGTTATCACTCTCATCACAACCGTCTCATTTTTGTGATCGTTCTGGTCTTCATTTCGTCCTTTTCGGGTGAGAAGTCCTCCCGCCAGGCTTTAAACTGTGTTAAAATTGATTAATTAATATTTAATTAATTAATTACTCTTTGTTTGATAAAATTAATTTTTAATGAATTGGGAGTATTTAATTAAATAAATATCAATTAAAAGTCATTCGACAAATTTTTATTTTATTGCCAGAGAAGTAATCTTATGCTTCCAAATGTCGGGAATGCCAAATTGGCTTCTCGAACCCGATTTCCCCTTTCCTGGCAAATTTATTTTAATTTCCCGCTTGTGGGATTTTCTCCACCAATTTCCAAATCAATGAATTGTGCAAGCGGGAAAAAAATCTCCTGATTTCCCACATGGGGAAATTGAGCGGAGATTAACAGCCCACTTTGTCATTCCCATTGGATTGGCGTTGCTTTCCCATTTCCCTGGTAATTAATTCCACTACCCGGGAAAAGGGGAAGTCGGTTTAGCCTTCATAAATTCCTCCGTCGAACTCGTTGGAAAGAGTTGTGCGAAGCTTTCCGATTGCTTCTTATTTCTTCTGAAGGAAAAGAGTAATATTTTATCACATCCCTCAACGAATCATCATGCATTCACAAAGCTAGATATTGAAGAGGCTCTCCACCTGAAGGAAAAATAATACAACTTCAACACATGCCCAAGGAGATTCACACAAACCAAAGGGTAAAATAACCTACGTTTGCAAAATCTCAATGCATTCCCAGAATCAAGGCAGTTTTCAATGAAGAAAGAAATAAAAAATTAAATCAAATGTAGAGAGAAGTTGAGGCTTTGAAAAGGCAAGAGGAAAACAAAAGAAAATAAGAACAAGTTCAACGCATTAGTTAGAGAAGAGGATAGTCTAAGACAGCAACAAAAGATATTCCCACGCATTGGGCAAAACAGCAGGCAAAAACTTTCATCCTTTGCAAATATCTCACGAATCCATTGTTTGTGCCAATGATTGGGAAGAAGAAAGGAGATTGAAGAAAATCCACGCACTACATGATCAACAATCAAATGCCCATTCGTTGCAAGAAAAGGAGGTGAGATCTTTGTTGGTGAAGGTTTGGAGGGATCAGTCTTTCCCTGAAGCATCACATCCTCTCGAAATTTGTTGGGCATTCTGTCCAAGAAAAGAAGGATGTATTTTTAAAAGAAAAGAAATACTTGATAGAAAATGCGATGGAAATACAAAATCATGAGAAGCAATAGCTGCTGGATATTTTCTAAAGTCGAGAAGGAATTAATTTAGAAACCACACATACGCAAAGGATGTATTTAAAAACGGAAAAGAAATATGCATGATTCCATGCAGGCTAGGAAAGGAAAAGAGTTTTCAACGCATGCACAAGGAGGAATTAATTTAAAGGCCCAAACAAATATCATTCACTTCCAAAGACAATAAAACAAAGGAAGATTAAAACAAAGTTTTCCACACTAAAATCAAGAGGAGCATCCATGTGAGAAGGATAAAAGACAACAAAGAAACCAAAGAAGGGAATACGAGTCCACAAGCAAATACTCCATGTAGTAGGGAGAGGGAAAACAACCAAATAACAAAAAGAACACAACAAAGAGACAACTGTACCTTTCACGCACATCCTGAAGAAAGGGGAAATACACAGCCAAACAAAAACAAAGTTTCCATGCATCAGCAAAAAGAGGATAAACACCACGCAAGAGCAGTCCAAAGGAGGCTACGCACAGTCCAAGATAGAACACTTTTCAATGTTGGAGAAAGGAAATAAAAACCAGTCCACACAGCCAAGAATCCTTTCCACGCGTGGGTGAAGGAAGGAGAACACTCAGAAGAAATTTGTTTTGTTTTAAAGAAAAGAAGATAATTTAACAAAAACAAATCTCCACGCATAGTTGTTAATAAAGAGCCTACGTTGGAAAAAAAGACCCACGTGCTGAAAGAAGCATTCCCATGCAGCCATGAAGGAATATAGATTCACACTTGCATAATTCAAGCAAAAACCAATCCAAGAAGTCCCACGCATGGTTTGAAAGAAGTCAACAAGTAGTGCCACGTTCCATCATTTGCCAAAAAAATCCAATGCAAAGTAGAGAAAAAGAAAATCACGTTCAACAGAGTTTTCCGATTCTCAACACAAAGGTTTTTGGTGAATAAATTCCACGGGAGAATTTAATTAAAAATAAATTGTTTTCATCACGCATTGTTGAGAAGCATTCAAGCAAAATAATTGTTCACACATTTGCATAAACCAAGAGCTCTCTAGGAAATTCAAGCTATTGATGATATCACACATTCAAAAGTCAGCAAAAAAATAAAAATGAAAATGAAATTAATAAGGAAAACGATAGATGCGGAACGAAGGTTGCCGCGGTTTGTATCTGTCGAAGTAATCAACTTTGGAACTCGGTATCTCGAAGCTGATTGATTTTCGGGAAGAACAGTTTGTTTCGTTGAATTCTTCCCATCTTCGTGTACTCATTTTCTAAATTTTAAATGAGCAGCTCCTCATTTGATATTTTTGATGAACCCAAGAAAAACTCAGTTTACTCGATTTTGCCGCATGCGCAGTTTCAGCTTGGCAGAAGGCCTACTTTCAGAATTCGTATCTTGAGCCCAAACAATTTTCAAGAGAAAAATTTAGTTCATAGAATTCTTCCCATATTCATGTACTTATTTACAAAAATTCAAATGTACAACGCTTTGTTTGATATTTTCACGGAGTCAAATAAAATGCGGTTTGCATGATTTATTTGCACGCTACAATTTTCAACTGTCAAGGTGGCTCACTTTAAGAGTTGATATTTTAAATTCGGATGATCGTCAAGAAAAATAATTATTTATTTCATTTCTTCCCACCTTCATATGATTCCTTGCAAGTTGTAGATGCCCGAGGTGACGTTTGGTTTTTCCCAGGTAAAACCAAGCGGGATTTTTTCTGATTTTACACTTGCATTTTCTAGTAGTTTTGAAGAGTCAACTTTGACCTTTAATATTTTCTTGAAGAATTTGATTGGGAAAAACCTTATGACATGAAAACTTGAGGTAACTTAACATACTTCCTTATGCGGTGAGAATTTTTTAGGACAAGATTTTCTATTTTTCCCAGGGTAGTTTTACAGGCAATTTGTGCAGTTTTGTAAGATGGAATTAATAGCCTGAAATCACATTTCTGTCACAGTCATGTCATTCCCAAACAAAATGATGTTGTGGTATAGGTTCAGGGCATTCTACTCTCCTCGAAACTACATTGAAGTATGAGAACATCGTCGATACCAACTTGGGACACATCAACATAGGTCGATTCTACGATCGCATATCAACGAAGGAGAATCATAATTTTCTTGGCGCTTGTTCATTACGAATTATATACATGCACCACGACACTGCATAGTGTGGTGATTGACTCAATGGCTCGAAGTGGTAGCGACCTCTGTCTTCCTCATTATGTGATATAAGTCATAGCTATTGGTATATGTCTCTTCAGAGTCAAAAGCCATTGTTATCGGCAGAGATTGATAATGGGAGAATCTTTTCTACAACAATTTTTTTCACTTGATCGTTGTGTGGATCATCAAGCAAGACCACATCATTCAAGCATGTTCTGTCGACTCTCGATTAGCAATAGGTAAAGTATGTCATCGGTCAGTCTTCATGTTGGAGCGTTCTCGAATTAGACGATCATGAGCGGATTAGAATGGAAACACTTCAGGATGGTGACAAAGACAAAAGACATAACTCCAGGAAGTGAATTGTAATTTTGGCTCTTGGAAGATCTTCTCAATGGTGAAAGATCAAGAGCTGGATTCTGACAAGCCAAGGTGGCGTAATGACTTTGATCTCGTGAAAAATGAAGAATTCACCATGGAAAGGTATGTAGAGCATGTGAATAATTATATGTTATTTTGAATGTGAATACAAATGAAGACAAAATTGTTGATACCGAGGATGTTGCTCAAACGAAGAGGTGGATGAATTGATCAAGTTTTAAGCTCGGCTCTCTTGTCATCATCCTGGAGGATTGCGAGAGCACGGTCAATGAGTTCATTCTCGTCACGACCAAGATAGGAGGACTCTTGGCCCTAATGGATACGATACTAATCCTAGGTGTCTTGATCTAGGTGGCATATTGCTAACTAGGATGTATATGTGTGTGTCCAAGTCATTTAAGTGGGGTCCACATGTGCCCATTTCTTTTATGACTTTTTAGCTTAAGTGGTTTCTATTTTTAGTTGTTTTTAATAAAGTTGTTGAAAAATTCAAAGTCACTTAAGTGCCCTATTTAATGTGCATCTAAAATCCTAACTACTTTGTAACCAAATTTTTGGTTATAAAAGAAAGTCAGGGGCTCATTTGTAAGGGTGACTTTGAGAGAGGAGAAGAAATACTTTTGTGTGTAAGCTTTGTTTCAAGAAGAAACTTTGTGTTCTTTTGTGAAAACATTTTGGAGTTAATGAAATACGAACTTTGTGTCTCATTCATTGTCTCTTGTAACATTTGATGTTCTTATGTTCATTAGATGTTAGGTGTTTGAATCTTACATGCAAATCTTATCTTTGATCTTATTGTCAACATTTTAAATTTGTTGTTCTAGTTAACAGTGATCAAGCTCGATTATCTATTTGCTCATTTGTGTTCCCTTTACTCATTCTTGTTTAGCTAAACTCAAACTCCATTTTCTTTGTGTTGGTTATTCATCTTTCCTCTTCATGCGATATTAGGCTCTGTTTTTACCTAAATCTTGCATGTTCTTTAATTTCATTCCTTTCCACTTCTTTCCTTCATTCCATTCCATCTCCCTCATTCACGTTTTCTTTCCATTGATGTTCCAAAACACCCCCACATACAATTTTGAATGTGCAAATGTAAATAAAATTTTCGTTTCAATAAAGGCAACCTCACCTTCATTGAGGAGGGACTTCATTCCCAACCTTTGCATTGCATGTCATTTGCATTCGTGTAAATACATATGCTTCTACAAGCTCGGACACCAAATGTTGACCTAAAACCCCAACAGTATTGTGAGGCTTAGGAAATTTGACCTTAGTTAAGGATGTATATGGGAAATACACCACATCTACTCTAAGAACAGAAACATAAAGGAAAGCATATAACAGATTTCATCCCAAACTCCAGTCTTTATTTATTTATCAATAATGATTACATCATTCTCAAGTACATGTATATTCTTCTCATTCTATCTTATCTATCTCAATTCTCATACAAAATATCTCAAAATGGCACTCACACACATATTTCTTGTGATGTGCCCATATATAATACATTAGTTACAATAAATACACAAAATACAATTAACTCCAAAAGACACTTCTTTTTACTCGTTACTCTATAAGCTTTAATATTGTATAGGCTTGATCTTTCTTCAATTTGTGGCTTTATCCGAGTTATCCACATGGGTCTTCCTCATATTATGTGGCTTCTTCCAGTATCCTACAAATTTTTCCTTTTATCAACGACTTCTTCTAATCTTCAACAAACATCTTCTATTTTATGCAGCTTCTCCTATATGTACGTGGAGTTCCCTTAGTATTTTGCGGCTTCGTCCTTTCATATGCGAGATATGTTCTTTATTTGTGGCTATCTTCATATTAGGAAGATTGATATCTATCTCTGTAGCTTATACAAAATTTGATGAAGAACTTTGGCAATACAAGGTTCACATGGAGTTTGAATCTCCACTTTCCCTCTAATACACAAGAACACTTAAAAACATAAATTGCCTCCACTAAACCTTATTCTATGTTTGTTGTGTTGTCATTGATTTCAATGCCATTGATGTCAAGTGGTCTAGTTGAACTCGGTATGTTGGCTAGGTGATCCACGAATGTTACCTAGGTGATTAACAAAAATAAAGATTTTAACTAGATGGATGTTGTCTCCCAAAAACCGCTTTTCATTTTCCAAGTTAAATTTGAAATTTCGAGCTCTCGCCCTCCTAAATTATTTAAGCCAAGTTGAAAGTTTGAAGAGATAGAGAAATCCATGCCATGGAGTTGTTTCAAATCCCAGTCTACTTGTTTTGATAATTTTTTTGTTTTCCTATCTGAGATGGCGTGAAAATTTTATTGTTGTCCTCATTTAAATGAAATTGTCAATCTTTCTATGCCCCTAGATCGTCGAACCTTGTATTGTTTTCAAATCCTTGGCTCGAAAGAAATTTAAAAATCATGCGCGAAATGGTGGAGTTTTCTTCTTATCGAATTTTTTCCATAGTCGAGAACGATGGGCATTTCCTTCCACGTCAAATTTTGGCCCCATAATCCACGGGTACATGGACATACCTAATTGTTAGCGAAGTCAAGCGAGAGAAATTTATGTTTTTGAGCCTCTTTGTAAAAGGTGAAAAGTTAAAAAGTGACCCGCATGACCACGATCAAGCTTAAAGGAAAAAGTCAAATATTGAGCCCGCCATTGGAAAGTAAAAACAGGAGGTGGACCATCGAGGAGATTTGAAATTTTGAGCCTCTTTGTATAAAAAAGGTAAAAAGTTAAAAAGTGACCCATAGCCCCGATCATGCTATAAGGCAGAAAGTCAAATATTAAGCCCACATCAAAGGTCAAAGCGGGAGGCGGGCGTGAGCAACTAGTCTTTTTAAGCCTACATTAAAAAAAAGGTAAAATTATAAAAGTGACCCGTGACTCCTTCATGAATCAAGTGAAGCCATGTGTCATGACCATATCAAAAGTGGGTGAGTGGGTACAAATTTTTCAAAAATACCATTTCTCCAAAGGCACAAAATGCACAAGGCATCCTCTGTGCCGTTCCAGTAAATTTCTCCCATGTGTACGACTCTAATTTAAGGTTTCAAAAGCAAGATGAATGGTTCAAATTCAAAGTTACAAAAAAAGTGTAATGGCTGCATTATGAAAAGTCTGGTTTTTCCGCCATTAGCATTTCTTTGTGAATCAAGAATCAAAATGGACGCGAATGATTGAAAAGAAATTGTAAACTATTTCTTGCTAACAAAGAAGAAGTTATGCTGTTTCTTGGGGAGATTTAATGGCTTCTTCACGCCATTGTAAAAGGCGAGTAATCGATTTTGTAAACTCAAGATTATATTGTACTTTGAGAGAACAAAGGAGATAGCCATTTTTCTTTTGTTTTCCCCCTTCTTCTCAAACTCCTCCATTTCTCCACTATGTACAATTTTTGTTTAAGCAACAATACAAGAAGAAGGATTTTATAGCCTCTTTGATGAGGATATTTCAGAAACTTTGAGTTCACAATCTTATCTCGTCTTGTTGCCATTTGTAGGGTTGTTTCTTCTCATGAATGCATGTGACGAATTTTCTAACTAGTGTGTGCAGGAATTTGATTTCCTACATGAAACATTAGTTCTCCTACCTCTTTTCTCACTCCCTTTCCCACTTTTAGAAAAAATTCTCTCTTGCAAGTTTCTGCAAGCTTCACCACAGGGTCAGTGGAGTGTCCCTGTTGGATCCCCAGCTGAAAGGCCACCATAGAAATCCACATTTTCTCGTGCATGCATATATGGTAGCTATACTTGTTAAGTAGATGGACTTAGATTCCTAGAGCATTGGCAAGGAATCCAAAAGTTTTCCCACCTGACAAATTTCCTCACGAACAGTTTTGGCGCCCACCATGGGGCGATTTAGCGACATCTGCACTGAATGCGACCACAATGTAAAAAAAAATTCAAAAAGAGAAAAGAGAATTTTTTTGGAATTTGAATGGCTATATGAGCCACATGGATTCAAATCATGGCTATTTTGGGAAACCCTCATGTTGAAAGACCCAAATTTCTCTTCCACATCCAAGAAAAGCGTTGCTTTAGATTTGAGGAAGTTATTTGGTGTAATAGACAAAGTGCCAACCACTACTTCATTTCCATGAGAATTATGGACCTTGAAGAGGAATGTGCTATTGAATTGGAGAGGCAAAGACAAATTCCAACACCGTAAAGAAGAGCATAGATTTTCAAGTTGGCGGATAGAAGATACACCCAAAAACAGAGACAAAGAGGACAAACTGATCCCATTTTTGAGGAACTTCAAAGGAGATAAGAGCTACTCAGAATCCAGAGGCCTCCTTTTCAAGCAACTAACCACGTTGGGAACCTGAGTGTTGCCAATCCTTTGGATGGTGAATTTCCATACATCAATGAGAACCTTGAATATTTCACCGATGTAGAGACCGAAGAAGAAGCTAGAGAAAGAGAAGCAAGAGCCGACAAAGAAATAAGAGCTCAACTCAAAGAAATCGAGAGACTTCAAGCCGAGGTAGATGAAAGAAGCGGCGCAAAGCGAAGCCACTGACCTTAGAAAGGATGGAAGATAGAAATAGACATAAAATGGGGGATTGGGATCATGAGCATGAAAGTGATCGTGAAGCTTGTAGACCTAATGTACCATGGGGAGGAAACACCAGTCCACTAGATCTTGCTCAACCACTCCATGAGCTACCGAGAGGCTCGAGAAAAAACTTCCCAAAATTCAAAGGGGATGGTTCTCAACTCCCTGAAGAGCATGTAGCAGCATTTATCACTTCTTGTAGTGTGTTGGGTGTTGAGGATGAAGATGTGTCAGTCCAACTCTTTATGGAGTCACTTCAAGAAAAGGATTCCGAATGGTTCTACATGCTACCCTCGAGGTATGTCACCTGTTGGTAAGATATAAGAAGTGCATTCGAACACGAGGTTCAAGACCACGGAAGATTGTTAGGATCTTTTGGTCCAATTGGTACAAATGAAGAAAGAAACCTTCGAGTCAATGAGGGACTTCGTAGCAAGATATGATAGAGTGATATGTCATCACCAATCCGGCACTATGATAATTCACCACCGGGAACTCCTCGTGCTATGATTATTTACTAATGCACAACCTTTAGTTTGGTGGATGTAATTTGGAAACACAACAACAAACATAACACAAGAATACCATAGACTATGATACGAAGGAATGATGAAAAATCTGAAAATATAGGTGTAAATTATAATATCAACATGAAATTGTTACAATCTCACCCATGAGGTACTTCAAGTGTTATTGACTTCACTTGCCTTCCAACAATAACTATGGGAGAAACTTCACAATTACACCTCTTAATGGCTTCTTTAACACACCTTCAAAATGATGGCTTACTCATACAATATTTCTCACTACTTCCTTCTATGCTAAATGAGGGAAGGTGACCTCTTTATTTATAGGAATTCAGGTTTATCCACCCTATCTCTAAGATAGGATAGGAAATCTCTTGAGCCAATCATATTCCATGCCTAAACTCTTGCCTTTACATGTAGGCTTATCTTCTAAGATAAGATAAACCTTATCATCTCACATGGGTTCCACCTTTTTAGAATTTTCTACAAATAAAATACACAAAATATTTATGACATCACTCCTTGTCCTTATTACAAATATAATATTTCTAATTCCTAATCATGTAGACCCTACTTCTCTACTTACCCCAACTTTGACATTTTAACATTATTGGACCACTTACGAAAAATATTTACTTTTTACCACAACATTCCTTTTGTACTTTGACTATTACCGTACTCTACTTTATTGGCGGCACCATACTGACGGCACCGTTATCTTCTATTGGATGCCACTACTAATTATACTTAACAACATCTTATTCCTAATACATACATTAATAAAATAGAAATTACGGAGGAAAATTTTAATGTCGACATTTTCCCCCTTCCTAGCTTCTACTCGTCCTTGGAGTAGACTATTATGGTGCTTGGAAAATATTTAACTTGTCGTGGTTGACCCATTTCATAATGGGGGTGCCATCCAATTCCTCAGTCGATATGTACCATTTTCATGCACAGCTGCTATTTTGTAGGGCCCCATCCATTTGGGAAGAAATTTTCTCTTCTTTTTTTTGTATATGGAATCATATACTAGAACCAAGTCATTCACATGAAATGGAGACCAACGGATCTTTTGATCAAAGTATTCCTTCTGCTTCATTTTATTCTTATAGCTTATATCCTTCGCTATTTCCCTCATTTCCTCTAGCAAATGAAGATGCACCAACCTTTCTTTTACTGAATCACTTTCATCCATCCTTTCATTTTCATAACTCTCACAAAGTGGGAATATCAAACTCAATAGGAAGAACTGGATCAATGCCATAAGCCAACCGAAATGGGGAGTATCCTGTTGTTGACTTTGATGTTGCCCTATATGCCCACAATCTTTGCATGAATCCTTTTATCCCACTTATGTACCTGTAAGGCTGCATCTTTTGCTAGAATTTGACATAACACAAAAAAATTTCGTTCCACTGTTGTCCATTTGTGCTTGGCTTGTATGTTGTTGCCTTCTGTGCTTAATAGAAAACTTGTTGACTAGGGCTTCTACCACCTCATTAATGAAGTGGCTTCTTTGATCATTACAATTTCTAATGGGCAACCAAATCTAGTGACAATGCGTTCATATATGAACCTTGCCACTTCATCCATAGAGTTTTTTTCAATGGCTAGCTTCAACCCACTTGGTTAAATAATCTGTGGCAACTACAATATACTTATTTTGGCGTGGGGTAGTTGGAAGTGGACCTACAATGTCTATTCCCCACTTTTCAAAGGGACCAAGTGGAAGAATATGGCATAATGGAGCTGATGAAGTCTTACGGTTACCATGTGTTTGACAAATATCACATGTCTTACAATAATTATAACAATCTCTAAAAAGAGTGGGCTAGTGATAACCTGCATCCAAGATCCTTCTTGTTGTAAGTTGTCCAGAGAAGTGTCCTCCACATGTACCATTGTGGAATTCTTCTATCAGCTCCTTCCCTTGATCACGTCCAACTGCTCTCTTGTATTATCCATCAGGTCCTATTTGAAATAATACTCCATGCAAAATAGAATATGGATGACTGGCTTGAGTAATATTTCTCTTAGTCTTTACATTGGCACCATCAGGAAACTTGAATTCATTCAGATAATTCCAAATATATATGTATTCACTAGGGATTGTGTCAAGGGATAACAATGTTGCATCTGGGAAATCATCATCATCACAAGATGAACCTAAACCATCATAGGCTTGAGAGAGTGCATCTACATTGACATGCTTCTTTCCTAGCCTATCTATGATATCAAATTCAAATTCTTGTAACAAAATTATCCATCTTGCTATCCTCCCTGATGGATTAGGCTTATTTACAATATATTTTAGAGCCTGATGATCTGTTACAACTATAAATTTCTACCCTAGCAAGTAATTTCTAAACTTCTTTATAGCAAAAATGATAGTTAGAGCCTCTTTTTCAGTTACAGTATAATTTACCTCAGCACTGCTCATTTGTCTGCTCCCAAAGTAAACTAGATGATCATTCCCATTTTCATCCTTTTGGCTCAGAGTACTCCCTAGTGTTGCATCTGAGGCATTAGTATACACAATGAATGGCTTGCTCTAATCTAGATTCTTTAAAACAGGTGAAGACACCAAAGCTTCCTTTAGTTGTTCAAAAGCTTCATGCACCTTATTTCCTAGTTCATAAGTAACATCCTTCTTCAAGAACTGGGTTAGTGGCTGTGAAATCTTTGAGAAATTCTTGATGAACCTTCTATAGTAACCCACATGGCTTAAAAATGATCTCAACTTACTTCTATTCATAGGAAATGGTAACTCTTTGATTTTTGAAACTTTATTAGGATCAGTACCAATACCATCTCTGGATACAACATGCCCTAACAAAACACCTTTAGAACATCCAAAGACACACTTTTTAGGGTTTAGTGAGGCTTGTGCTTCATCTAACCTTTGAAATGTTGTCTCCATCTAGTGCAAGTGGTCCATCTTGCTCCCATAGATGTAAAAATCATCCATAAATACTCTGATGAAGTTCCCAATGTAGGGTTCAAACACCCTATTCATCAAGCGCTGGAATGTTTCAGAGCATTACACAACCCAAAAGGCATAACTCTATAAGAAAATGTTCCCCAAGGAGTGGTGAACGTGGTCTTCAGCTGATCTTTCTCTGCTATACGAACTTGGTTGTATCTGTTATATCCATCAGCAAAACTATAGCACTCCTGGCCAGCTACTTTGTCCAAGATCTGATCTGAGAATGGAAGAGGGTAATGATCCTTCTTTGTTGCCTTGTTGAGCTTCCTATAATCAACACAAATGCGTAGTTTCCCATTCTTTTTATTGAAATCATAATGGGAGAAACCCATTCTGAATTCTCCACAAGAAATATGAATCTGCATCAAGCAACTTATCTATTTCTTCTTTTACAGTCTTGGAAAAATTAGGATTCATTCTATATGGCATTTCCTTTATAGGCTTAGCACCATCTACCAGCTCAATAGAATGTTCTACCCAACTTACTTGATCGAGTTTCTTGTAATCAAAAGTGAATATGTGTATGTACCTTCGAAAGAGCTGGAGGTAGGATTCCTTCTCACTCTCCATCACAACATCACCAATCTTTATTTGTTGGAGACGATCATCAATTTCTTCTTCAGATAATTTTATGGGGTCATGAGTCGGTGTGACTGGAAGGATATCCATGACTGAAACATCAACCTCACTTTCTTCATCTTTGGTGTCCACTTCACTGGTACTAGAGTAATCAAAGGATGTCAAATCATTAGTTTCATCACTTGAATCCACAAGGTTCGCCTTATGATGCCGAGGGATCACGTTTATCTTCACCCTCTCTCTACCACATCCAAGTGTCATGAAACCTTCATTCCAGTAGTTTCTTGCATGAACTCTCCTTAGCCATGGTCTTCCCAACAACATTGGGTATGCAACAGTACCATTTTTCATCACCTGAAAGTCTACCACACATACAACACCCATAACAAATATTGCCACATTTGAAACTACACCTTTTGGTTTAGTTTTTCCCTTATTTAGTGACCTTAACATAAGTGTTGAGGGCGATCAATTTTTAAACCCAACATATTCATTACAGACTCGGTCATTACATTAACTGCAGCACCTCCATCAACTAAGACATCATGAATTGAAATACCATTACATAATACCTCAGCTTGTGGAGTGTAGGGATCCGCCTCTACCTCCAAAACAGGGACCTCAACCTCCTTCCTTCGTCGAGCATTGAGTCCACTTTGCAGCTCCCACCTCTTCTCAAAAGACATAGCCAAGAGTTGACCATATGTAATATTTACTGAGGCCTTTTTTTGATCTTCTAAGATGGAGTATGGTCCTTGTCCCTATGAAATCAGAAAATCCTGCACACCCAACTTTCTTCTCCTATGTTTCTTACTAGTTTCTCCTTTCATCTTCTTAGGATCATTTCCATCTTGGTTATCTTTTTATTTCTTTATTTTTGTTACAAACACATCTACTTCATTATTTATGCTCTATCTACTACATCAAAAGAATTCACATGTGCTTTTCCTTTATCATTATCTCTCATACCGGATGTAGAAGCTCTATCTAGACAATTATACTTATAATGACCCTTTTTATAACAACCATAACATACGACTTTAGAAATATTTCTTTTTGGACCTCTATCTCCTCCTTGAGAACTAAATTCTTTTCCTTGAAGAAGATTAATAGTTAACTGACCCATCTTCTTGAGAAGATCTTCATACTCAGTAGATGTACTAGGAGAAATATTTTTGCTCACCGAGAGTGGTTGTGGATTCTGGACCAAAGGTGTTGGTGTAGGCTCTACTTTAGCAACAATTTCTTTGGGCTCCTCTTCCATGCTTTCTTCTTGCCTTCTTGCAATCTCCTTTGCTTGTTCAATGGTAGCTGGGCGGTCATACTTCACTCATTGTCTGATCTCTGGCTTCATCCCAAGAATGAAGTGCTTACAGAGGAGATTATCCATGCCATTCATCAACCCATCCGCTAATCCTTCCTTCCGGATCTGGGCATCGAGCTTCCTCCTTAACTCTAGAACATGAGCATGATAATCTCTTATCTTCTCCTTCTCTCATTGGGCTAGCTTTGTGATCTCGATCATGAGATCTGCATATTTATGTTGTTCACCAAATTCTTCAAGAAAACTTTCAGTTAATAAATCCCATGAGTTTTTCACATTATCACCTAGTGTTTCAAACCACCTAAGTGCTGAACCATCCAAAAAGGTAGGAAAAAATTCAGTCCATTGTTCCCTTCTTATGAGGCCATTACAAATGCAAGATCGTTTAAACTCTTGAATGAAAGAGGAAGCATCTTCATTAGATTGGGCTGAAAAAACAAGAATCTTCCCCATTTTTAAATGTAACCATAGTGAAATACCAACTCACAAGTACAATTAGTAAGACTTATGTGCACAAATAATTGGACTCACTACAATAGAAAGTGACTTTACACCTTTCTACAGTAAAATGGTAATCTTACATTTACTATGGTAAAACTTGACTTACTACGGTAAAAACTGACTTTACTGTGGTAAACACTATTTACGGTAAAAAAAGTAAAGTGCGGTAAATACTATTCATGGTAAAAAATACTATGCATGGTAAAAAGTGACTTTACCATGGTAACCACTATACACAGTAAAAACAAGGTTACCCTCCAAATGTTTTCTGACTAAGTGGGAATATCTCTCCAGAAAATCCACCAACGAGGAATGGTCGGCAACGGAACCAAAATGTCATCACCAATCCGGCACTATGATAATTCACCACCGAGAACTCCTCGTGCTATGATTATTTACTAATGCACACCTTTAGTTTGGTGGATGTAATCTGGAAACACAACAACAAACATAACACAAGAATACCATAGACTATGATATGAAGGAATGATGAAAAATCTTAAAATATAGGTGAAAATTATAATATCAACATGAAATTGTTACAATCTCACCCATGAGGTACTTCAAGTGTTACTGACTTCACTTTCCTTCCAACAATAACTATGGGAGAAACTTCACAATTACACCTCTTAATGGCTTCTTTAACACACCTTCAAAATGATGGCTTACTCATACGATATTTCTCACTACTTCCTTCTATGCTAAATGAGGGAAGGTGACCTCTTTATTTATGGGAATTCAGGTTTATCCACCCTATCTCTAAGATAGGATAGGAAATATCTTCCGGCCAATCATATTCCATGCCTAAACTCTTGGCTTTACATGTAGGCTTATCTTCTAAGATAAGATAAACCTTATCATCTCACATGGGTTCCACCTTTTTAGACTTTTCTACAAATAAAATACACAAAATATTTATGACATCACTCCTTGTCCTTATTACAAATATAATATTCTAATTCCTAATCATGTAGACCCTACTTCTCTACTTACCCCAACTTTGACATTTTAACATTATTGGACCACTTACAAAAAATATTTACTTTTTACCACAACATTCCTTTTGTACTTTGACTATTACCGTACTCTACTTTATTAGCGGCACCATTATCTTCTATTGGATGCCACTACTAATTATACTTAACAACATCTTATTCCTAATACATACATTAATAAAATAGAATCTACGGAGGAAAATTTTAATGTCGATTGGTGAGATAAGAAGGATCCCTGAAGATGTGGTGCTTCCCAAAAATAATTTGAATAGGTTTTCATTAGTGCTCTGCCATCAAAAGTAGGTTTCTTCCTTAGAAGATCCCAACCAAGAACATTGAGGAAAGCCCAGGACTTTACAATAGAAACCAATGATGATCTAATCCTTTCTGGAAAGGTGAAAGGCCCCAATGGGAAATAAAAGGGTCAAAATTCAAACTCTATCACCACAGATCCGATGTTCCAAAAAATGGAAAATGACTTGGTTTCCTTGAAGAAGCAGCTATCTCATATCACAATGTGGAATGCTTCAAGGAGACCAAACCCTCCAGATAGGCCAAGGATTGCTCCACCTCCTCGTCGGCTTGCTCTTGAAGCACCACTAGTCAATGCCATCTGTGACACCAAAGAGCCAGAGGAGGAAGCATAAATTGATGAAACTGAAGAAGAAAACATGGAAGATTATGAAAACTATCTTGAGATTGAGGAAGTTGATATGCACAATGGCCTAATTGAGTATGTTGATGATGAAGATGAAGGTGATGAAGAAGTTCCAAGTTTCTCATGTGTTGTTTTCACTCGTGCTCAATCTAAGAAAGGGATTTCAGCCCCAACAGTTATAGCAAAGGATAAGAAGAAGAATAAATAAGATTGTCCTCTAGAGGTTACATAGAATAAAATCATCAATAAAGGATCACCATTACCACCTTCCATGGAATCAGCCAAAGAAAAACCAGACTCACTAGTTGCTAAAGAGCATGCTACTATACCAAGTAAGTCATTTGATTCTTCTTCTAACTCAAAAGTTGCTAACAATAATTCTCTTCTAAATGTTGGTCCTACAAAAACATCTAAAGTTCAGTCAAAGGCTACACCCTCACCCCCTTCCAAGCTAATTGTTACATCCGAAAAGGAGAACCCAACACCAAAATTAGCAAAGTCTCTACCATGTAGATCTTCCTCCATTTCAGGAGCCTCTTCCTCACCCACCATTTCCCCATTTGACTTTGTAGAACATGCAAGAAAAACCAAAGTCCAGCTCTCTGAAATAGAATATACAAACACCTCCTAGCCCAATTTGTGATTCATCAATGCGAGTTCATGGTGGTAACCCTATCTCTTCAAGCCCAAATTTTAAAGGCTTACTCCCCACACCAACTTCCCAAAACATGCTAGCCCTCAGTGCCTCCAACACCAACAGAGTTGAACCTTTCTACCTATCACTCCTCATCAAAGGCTTCCAGCTGAATAATTGCATCATAGATTCTGGAGCCTCAGATAATGTGATGCCAGCCAAAGTTGCAAATGCTCTAGGCCTCAATTTGACTCGGGTAAATGGCACATGCTACTTAATGGAATCCAAACAAGTTCCATTGGTAGGAAGAATCAAGGATGCACAGGTGGCACTAGCTGATTTTCCAAACAAGAAGGTACTCTTAACCATACTGGTAGCAGACATCCTAGCATCTTTTGGTATGCTTTTGAGTAGAAGTTTTTGTAGAGACCTAGGTGGAGAAATAAAAATGGATTGGTCATCTACAACTATCCCAGTAAAAGGAGAGATGAAGAAGTTGTTGCCAGTAAGAAAGATGAGATTCACAGTAAGAAAGTCGATGATCCAAGAGCTAACATTCTCTTTCAAGATTGTGGGCTAGGAAATTACTTCCTCACATCAAAAAAGGAAGAGAACCTACCACTTCTCATGGAGGAGGAAGAGGATCAGATTTGGACAATGGAATTTGATGGTAGCCATTCCAGAGTAGGTTTAGGAGCTGGTGTAGTATTGTACTCTCCTTCCAATGAGGTGTACCCTTTTGCTTACAAGATGTAATTTGATAATACAAACAACACTACAGAGTATGAAGCATTACTATTAGGCATGAATGTAGTGGAGGACATGGGAATCAAGAAGCTGAGATGCAAGGGTGATGCAAAGATTTTGGTAAAGCATGTCCGTTAACAATATCACATGAAAAATCCAAGGCTCAATATTACATAAATAGATTGTGGGATTGCATTGAATCTTTTGATGCATTTTCCATTGAATCTATTCCAACAGAACAAATGAAAAGTTTGATTCTCTTGTAGTGTCACTTCCCTAGTGACACCTCATTTTTCTTCCGATAAAGACAAAGTGACCATTGAAATGGTATTCAGGACTAGTGTGCACGGACAATTCAAATCATTGGCAAGTCTTCAATGATGATAACCAAATTCTATCATTTTTGGATCAAAGGGATAATTTCAATAATCTCTTCTTGAAGGAGGTGAAAATCCACACCAAGACATAGTCCCGAAGAAGAGAAACAAGGAATTGAAAGGATTGATGATGAGGAGTAATCAAATTGAAAGGGAACAAAATTCCCAAAGGCCTAGTCTTTTAGAAGACCTCTTTGACAAACATGATAGATTCATTCAAGAGAAAGAAAAGCAATCTTCCCGGTGCCCAACTAATTTTGATAAAGAAAACATTGGTACCTCGGAGGAGCCAAGGATGGTAAATATTGGAAAATTTTGCTCTCTGAAGAAGAAAAAAAGAAGGGTTGTTGCATTACTCAAGAAATAATCAGATGTCTTGGCCTACTCTTATGATGAACTCAAATCCTTCCAGCTAAAATAAATGCATCACTCAATTCCTTTGAAGTAGGGTGTTAAGCCCTTCAAGAAGAAACAAAGGCCATATAGCCTAAAGATTGTTGATACGATCAAGGAGGAGGTAATGAAGATGCTTAACACAAGGATCATATTTCCCATCCATCATTCAATGTGGGTGGCTAACATTGTGCCAGTGTGGAAGAAGAATAGTGAAATAAGGATATGTGTAGATTTTTGTAACCTGAACCAGGCATCACTCAAGGATAATTATCCTCTTCCTATCATGGACCATATCCTGTAAGAAGTCACCATATATGAAATGCTTTCATTACTTGATGGATTCTTAGGATACAATCAAATCAAAGTGATAGAGGAAGACCGCACCAAGACAACCTTTACAACACCTTGGGGCACTTTTTCCTACAATAGAATGCCTTTTGGCCTAATCAATGTAGGAGCTACATTCCAAAGGGCAATGGATTTGGCCTTCAAAGATTTGAAACATTGAATTTTAATATATCTTGATGATCTCATAGTATTTTCAAAGAAGATGGGAGATCATATCTATCACTTGTAACATGTACTTACAAGGTTTAGGAAACATGGCATATCACTAAATCCAAAAAAGTGAATTTTTGGAGTCACAGAAGGCAATTTATTGGGGCACATTGTGAACAAACATGGAGCACACATTGATCTTGAGAGGATTAGAGCCATTCAAGCATTAGCCCTACCCACAAGCAAGAAGGGAGTTCATTCATTCTTTGGAAAGGTAAACTTTCTTCATCATTTTGTGCCTGAGTTTTCTGAATTGACAAAGCACATCACTTCCATGATGAAACCTCAAGAAAGTTTCAAATGGAACAATGAAGGGAAGGCAGAATTTGAAGAGATCAAGAAATCCATTGCAAGGCTCCAACCCTTATGTCTCCAAATTTTAACAAAGAGTTCATCATGTATTGTTATGCATCAGAGCATACACTCTCTATTGTTCTTGTTCAGAAAAATGATGAAGATGTGGAAGCACCTATTGCTTTCATGAGTTTTCCTTTGAAAAAGCATGAGCTAAAATACAACCAATTGGAGAAGCATGCCTATGTAGTGGTCAAGGCTGTAAAAAACTTTAGGTTTTACATCCTCAATTCCCATACTGATGGTGATGGTCCCGGAAGTGCAATCAAGTCCATCTTGACACAGCAGGATCCCGGAGCTAAAAGAGGAAATTGGATTGCAAAGACTCAAGAATATGACTTGGAAATTCAACCCTCTAATTCTGGTAAGGGAAATGGCTTGTGCAAGTTGATTACTGAAGATGAAACACTCAAAATTCAACATGGTAAAGTAAATTGTGCTTGCTCAACTTGTTCAGAAGACAACCCACATGTTCTCTTTGTCACCACTACTAATGAGTGGTATGCTGATATTTCCTATTACCTAACTTATGGAGAATGCCCTCCCTATCTTGATTACAAGAAAAGGAGAACACTCAAGTTGAAGGAAGCTAAATTTGTAATCTGGAATCATGCACTCTACAAAAGAGGCCTAGATGGTTGTTTCCTCAGGTGCGTAGATAAAGAGCAATAAGAAAATTTGCTTAAAGCATACCATGACCAAACATGTGGTGGGAATTTTTAGCAATGGTCACTACACACAAGATCCTCTGAGGAAGGTATTATTGGCCCACCATCTTTGTAGACACTTGAGATTGGGTTTATAAATGCAAAGCATGCCAACATTTCATTGGAATACCACAACCTCTTGCATTACCACTCGGGCCCGTGGTTATTGAAGAAACATTTCAACAATGGGGTTGGACTTCATTGGTGTTCTGAACCCTCAATCAAGCACGGGGTACACCTATGTACTCACAACAACAGAATACTTCACCAAATGGGTGGAAACCATTCGGCCAAACAAGCCAACACTGAAATAGTATGTAAATTCATCAAAGAGAATATGATAGTTCGTTTGCAGAGTGCCATAGAAGATTATAGCAGATAATGCTACCTATTTCTCTTTAAGAGAGATGACCAAGTTTTGTTATAGCTACGGAATCTCCCTAACTCATTCTTCTGACTACTATCCACAAGGAAATGGATAGGTTGAATCAAGCAACAAGAACATTATTACCATTGTCTGTAAGCTTGTAGATGAGAATCAAAGGAATTGGCACAAAAGGTTGTACGACGCATTGTGGGAAAATAGGATCACTCCCAAGAAGGTGATAGGTGTGTCTCAATTCCAACTGATGTATGGAGTTGAAGTAGAGATTCCCCTCACAATTGAGATTCCAGCTCTCAAGTTTCTATAGGAAATAGAATATGGTCAATATAAAGATTCCATAGACAAAATGATCCTATTTCTAGAAGAAGTTGGAAGAAAATAGATTCCAGGTGGTGGATCAAATCAAAGAACACTAATTGAAAGTGAAGAAGATCTTTGACAAGAGGGATAAAGCAAGAGAATTCAAGGTTGGTGACTTTGTCTTGCTATGGGACAAGAGAAGAGAACCAACGGGAAGCCATGGAAAGTTTGATTCATTATGGCTCAACCCATTCCAAATTCATGGAGCTTGTGGTGAGAATGTTTTTCTCCTCTCATAATTGGATGGAACGCCATTGGAATTACCTCGAATCTGGGAAATACTTGAAACTATATCTTCAGTGAAAGTATGTTGTCCCTCACCTTGTACCATAGGTGATTTCTTGGTGTGATTCCCTTTCCATTGTGTGGTTTTGTTTCCCCTTCTATTGGGTTTCATGTGTTTTCTTCTTCAAATATTTGTTTCTCAAAATTGTACATGAATCTGTAAGGCCCAATGGATAAGGAACTAGTCAATGTTATATGGTTTAAAAATTGAGATTTTGGATCCTCATACCACGTCTTCACCATGCTCAGTCCATGCCATGTCCCCAAGCTAGAGCCAATTGTTGTCTCCTAAAAACCACTTTTCATTTTCCAAGTTAAATTTAAAATTTCAAGCTCTCACCCTCCTAAAGTATTTAAGCCAAGTTGAAAGTTCGAAGAGATAGAAAAATCCATGCCCTAGAGTTGTTTCAAATCCCCAGTCTACTTGTTTTGATAAAATTTTTGTTTTCTGTCTAGACGCGTGAAAATTTTATTGTTGTCCTCATTTGAATGAAATTTTCAATCTTTCTATGCCCATGGATCGTCAAACCTTGTATTGTTTTCAATTCCTTGGCTCATGCAAAATAAATTTGAAAATCAGGAGCGAAATGGTGGAGTTTTCTTCTTCTCTGCATTTTTTTCCACAGTCGAGAACGATGGGTGTTTTCTTCCCCATCAAATTTTGGCCCCATCATCCACAGTACGTGGACATACCTAATTGGAAGTGGGTTGATGGAGAAATTTTTGTTTTTGAGCCTCTTTGTAAAAAGGTGAAAAGTTAAAAAGTGACCCGCAACCCCGATCAGGCTTAAAGGAAAAAGTCAAATCTTGAGCCCGCCATTGGAAAGTCAAAACAGGGAGGTGGACCGTCAAGGAGATTTGAGATTTTGAGCCTCTTTGTATAAAAAAGGTGAAAAGTTAAAAAGTGACCCACAACCCCAATCATGCTATAAGGGAGAAAGTCAAATATTAAGCCCGCATCAAAGGTCAAAGCAGGGAGGTAGGCGGTGGAGCAATTGGTGTTTTTAAGCCCACATTTAAAAAAAAGGTAAAATTATAAAAGTGACCCGCGATTCCTTCGCTAATCAAGTGAAGCCACGTGTCATGACCATATCAAAAGTGGGTAAGCAGGCCAAAATGTTCCAAAATTCCATTTCTCCAAAAGGCACAAAATGCAAAAGGCATCCTCTATGCCCATTCCAGTAAATTTCTCCCATGTGTACAACTCTGATTTAAGGTTTCAAAGGCAAGATGAATGGTTCAAATTCAAAGCTACAAAACAAGTGTAATGACTATATTATGAAAAGTCTGGTTTTTTTGCCATTGGCATTTCTTCACGAATCAAGGATTCGAATGGATACGAATGATTGAAAATAAATTGTAAACCGTTTCTTTCTAACAAAGAAGAAGTTGTAACCATTTCTTGGAGGAGATTTAATGGCTTCTTCACTCCATTATATAGGGTGGGTAATCGATCTTGTAAACTCAAGAGTATATTTTACTTTGAGAGAACAAAGAAGATAACCATTTTTCTTCTGTTTCCCCCTTCTTCTCAAATTCCTCCATTTCTCCACTATGTACAATTTCTACTTAAGAAGCAATACACGAAGAAGGATTTTTTATCCTCTCTGATGAGGAGATTTCACAAACTTTGAGTTTGCAATCTTATCTCATCTTGTTGCCATTTGCAGGGTTGTTTCTTCTCATGAATGCATGTGACGAATTTTCTAACTAGTGTGTACAGGAATCTGATTTCCTACCTGCAACATTAGTTCTCCTACCTCTTTTCACACTCCATTTCCTACTTTCAGACAAATTTCTCTCTTGCAAGTATCTACAAGCTTCGCCGCAGAGTTAGTGGAGTGCCCCTATTGGATTCCTAACCAAAAGGCCACCAAAAAAATCCACATTTTCTCGCACATGCATATATGGTAGCTGTACCGGTTAAGTAGAGGGACTTAGATTCCCAGAGCGTTGGCAAGGAATGCATAAGTTTTCCCACCCAATGAATTTCCTCGCCTATAATGGCCTAATGGGATATCTAGGGTACTAATGTTAATCTAGTTAGGAGGACTAAAATGTTGTAAATGAAATAAAGTAGTATGAAATAAATGTAAATAAACTATTCTAGATGAAATAAAACCCTAATGTGCAAGTGAAGGGTAAGGAAAAGACTTGGTTGATGAAAGATGGTGTATCATAGGTTGTCGTAGATTTGAAAATGGAATATGGAAGTGATGACGAACCCTCGGGGACTCTATGATGGGAAGATCTAGACTGTCATAGATGAAACAAGTGCACGAGAGTGTCTTGGGGCACCCCACATTACCTTGGTCTGTAATTTGGGTGCTCAGAGCAACGTAAATGCTCAAAACCTCAATCTAGTATGGTCACTAAATGTCTCTAAGTACTTCATGTCTATCACGTTGGATTCATTGGATGAACTAGAGAATGACCCATAATTCAAAGAGAAGTATCAAACCCTAGAAAAATGAAATATGCATATGAATGGGTCCAAAGGTGAGATGACCTCATATTCCAAGCTAGTGTACTTATCACTAAGCGCTGCACTACATTACGGACCCTAATTTAGTTCTGGTGTGTGTGCATGTCGTGCCCTAGATTCTCTCATGTCAATCTTACTTTGTGAAGTAGCGAGAAATAGTAACTATAGAAATGTAAGTAGCATGTGTGTATGGAATAGAATGGAATCCCTCCTTATGAAGTGTGTGTGATGTAGATATCCTATCTTGAATGCATGGCACTATGTGGATGCAAGTGATGCAATGGATGTAGCCCTATATGTAGTGATAGTAGTGATAAGATGCAATGACCTAAGACCCTCATTATGGTCTGATAACTTTATATTTATAGGGCTCTCAAGCTTAATTTCATAATTAATCCTAAAAAGGTTGAATGAGAAGAAGATAAGGATGACCAATAGCTAGAAGTAACTGTTGTATATATATCCCCCCTTGGGAGGATATAGACAAGCAGAAGAATATGAAGATAGATGTGCCTGGCGCAAAGAAATGGCGCATGACACGGAGTGTCGACACAGAAAATTGTGCCTTGGCACACAGAAATGGCGCATGACACGGAGTGTCGACACAGAAAAGTTGTGCCTTGGCACATAGAAATGGCGCATGACACGGAGTGTCGACACAGGAAAAGTTGCGCCTTGGCACAGAAATGGCGCATGACATGGAGTGTCGACACAGAAAAGTTGCGCCTTGGCGCACAGAAATGGCGCATGACACGGAGTGTCAACACAGAAAAGTTGCGCCTTGGCGCACAGAAATGGCGCATGACACGGAGTGTCGACACAAGAAAAGTTGCGCCTTGGCGCACAGAAATGGCGCATGACACGGAGTGTCGACACAGAAAAAGTTGCGCCTTGGCGCACAGAAATGGCGCATGACACGGAGTGTCGACACAGAAAAGTTGTGCCTTGGCACATGTAAGAGGATGTCGACATGCACATGAATGCACCAAGGCGCACCTTCAGGAGGCGCAACATTCTGAGTGCTGGCAGGAAGCAGACCCTGGCGCAGATATTCAGATGGCCATAACTTTTGACTGGGAGCTCGGATTCATGCAAGGTTGGACTTTTTGGAAAGCTTACGAGGTCCTCTGTCTAACTATGAATGGATATCTTTAATTGGGTGAGAAAAAATTCTTAGAAATGAAAAATACAGTTAGCCACTTTTGGGGGTCGCTAGGGTTCTCACCTACCACCATAATGAGATGAATTAAATATAACCTGCGGTGGTTGGGGTAGATTTGGAATTTCTCTCTCTTCCCTCTCTCATTATTCCTATAAATTGTAAGGAGGGGCTTCTTTCTAAAGGTTGGACATTCTTGTTTTGCCCCTCCCTTCTTCTCTTTGGCAGGTGAATCTGTGGAGTTCAAACCTCCTATCTAAAACTGTAATGCAACCTTGTCTCTTGGCATTTTGTGGTGTATTGTATCAATCTTTGGAGAAAATAATGCATGTCTGTGGATGATTATCAACCCTCTCTGTGTTTATTTGCATCTTCCTGATCTTTCACTGTAAATCTATTATCTGTGCATGATCTTGCATCGCATTTTAATAGTTTGTGTTTATTGGCAAGACAGTTGTTCTTCATTCCTCGGTGCATCACCTTTGTTAGTTTAGGTTTATTTTATGCATATTCTTACCCTGTCTCCTTGAAAAATTAGATTAGGTTTTGAGTAGACCTCTGCATTTTTATGTGTGCATCTCGAGCAGAGGAATAGGAGCCGGCCTTTATCCAGGAGAGCTTTTCCGATTTTGTGAGGTCCCACACTTGGGAAAAGCTCCATGTTGTGCAATCGCACTGAGACTTTCAACCCATCGTGTTGCAGAGTCCCAGGGGTGCTGTGTTTCGACATCAACAGTTTTGGCATGCCCGGTGGGACCAAGAGGTCATTCCATCAAGATTTGAAGGAACTTTCAAGAAATTCGGACTTAAAAAATTACAGGTTTTACAATTTCAGTTTTTTTGCACCTCCTAGCCTGAACTCCGAAATCAATTTTCAAGGGCCTAAATTGCTCAAAATGAGTCAAAATTTCAACAGTTGGTAGATCTGAGGGTAATCTTCAAATGGGTATTCTTAGTTTTTTGAGATTTTGATTTTCAAAATTTCATGGTTTTAAGTGTTTCGGGTTTTCGGGGTTCGAGAACATCAAAGCATCAAGCAGTCATTTCGGGTTTTGGGGGATGCATTGCATGGTCCTATTCCGACAACAGTGATTTCGGGTTTTGAGGGATGTCGGACATGTTCCAAGTTCCGACACATAGCAATTCGGGTTTTGTGAGTTGCATCGCATGACCTGAGTTCCGCCTGTACTTTTCGGGGATCCACAGCTGCACAACAAGGCCCGAATTCCGGATTGAAGATTGTCTCCTCTGGGTCCTTCAAAGTTTAAATTATATTTTCAAATATTGTCAGGTTTGGTGTGTAACTTGGCAGAAGTCTGCCTTTTGAGGCTCTTTTTTTCTAACACATCTGGCGACTCCGAAGGGGATAGAATTCAGCGGTGTAGCAGCAAAGGTTGCCCAGGCATATGAGAAGAATTCAAACTAGGTCCAATACTCGAGAAGAGGGGCTATTTGTCCACTTGCAACTTTCACCAGGTAGAGGAAGGAGAGGAAGAAGACCACAAAGATCACCATCTCCACCTAACAGGACTTTGTCTACACCTCCACCTGGTAGGCCTTTTCTCGCATCAACCAGGGTTCTTAGGCCAATCATAATGGCGCATCTACCACCGAATCCCTTTGTCAATTTCACGGGCAGTAGTCCACTTGCCCTAAATGCTCATAATCAAATTCCAGTTGCAGCACTAAAGAATATCCCCTATTTTACAGGAGAAAATCATACTACTCCTATTGATCACATCCAGGATATTGCTAATGCATGTGCAATCCACGAAATAAATGAAATGGATGTTGCAGTCAAGTTATTGGCTTCATCTTTCAAAGGCAAGGCCTTACAATGGTTTAGGAGCCTTACTTACAGGTCTATTACTTAATTGGAACCAACTTTGTTTTGCTCTTTGCAGCCAATTTGGGGAGAGGGCGGACAATTTATCTTTATTGGAACAGCTGACAACAATCAAAAGGGCTCCTAACGAACAAATGGCATATTTCAACTTTAGATTCCAACGGACATGGGACAGATTCCAATAGCCGTTAGACCAACCGCCGAAGGAGCATTCCTTTATTTCTTAAAGGCTATAAATTCAGACATAGCCATGATGATCCAATCAATGGGAGGGACAACGCTGCTAGGGGCCTACGACACAGCTATCAGAGCAGAGAACTGTTTGATCCAAGCTGGCAAGCTTGCACCAAGGCCACCAATGCCTCTCTATCCGGATATGGGAAATCCTACAACCAGTCAAGCACCAGAGTTGAATCCCATTCCAACTCCTAGAAATCAAAGCAATAATGAGGCGTCGACTTCTTCAAATACTTCAAAGGAATTGCAGGAGGTCATGAAACAATTGCAGAACCTTGGAAATGAGCTTGTGACTATCAAAAGACAACAAGCTCAAAGTGCTAGACCATATCAGCCTCAAGCACAGTACCAAGCTAGGCCCCCATACCAACAAAATAGACCACCACCTCAGGCTGCAAATCAAAACCAAAACCAAGGACAACCTCAAGCTGCCAGGCCATTTCGACCGTATGATCCAAATGCAACGACGTCCTCAAGAGCTTTGGTCCCGACACAAAATAACATGGCACAGGAGTACGACTGGTGTTACCCTTGCAATCTACCTCACAATCAGTCAGCATGTTTCAATGGTGCACTAAATCAGGCCTTGATGGTGCAAACCATTGGTGTTGCTCAAGAACCAAGCCAGGAGGAGAATCAACAGCAACAAACGCAGCAAGAAGGACCTCCAACAGAAACCACATTGGCAAATTGGCAAACGGAAGACTTCTGTGGAGTTAACCAATAGCCTTTTCAAGGCGTGGCTGCCAACACACGGTCAAAGAAGAGAAATATAGGAGAGGGACAACCGTGTAATCCAGTTGTTTCTCAACCCACTCTTACACAACAAGGGGTCAGTAGACCAAACGCAGCTCCAAATGTGCAAAATCAACCCAAGGTACCTGTTGTAGCAACACACGCACATGCTCAAGCTCCAGAAAAGTTTGCACCAAGTAAGGGACAACAAAAGGACAATTCATCCCCTTTCAGCATCATTGATCAAATGAAGAAGATGAACGTGAATATATCAATGTGGGAATCTTTATCCATCCCAGGACAAAGAGATCTTCTACAAGCTGCCATGAAGAATTGGTCAACTTCGAACCAACAGGCCCATATGCAAGAGAAGGTCCTCACGAATGCTGCTCAGCCTGAAGGGAATCATGGAGGACAACAAGGTAAAGTTCTGAAACCCCCTCCATTCTATATTTCATTAATCATCGGGGATAAATTAGTACACAATTGCATGATTGATTCTGGGGCAAGTAGTTCAGTGATGCCGAAGCAAATAGCGGATCAGCTGGGTTTGAAATATGAGCCAGTGCTGAAAGGAGTAGTAGTAAGACTTAGATGGAATGGCAGTAGGAACTGTTGGAGTCATCAAGGGGTTAAGCCTAACACTACATTCCTGTCCTAATGTTACAGTTTTGCAAGATGTGTCTGTGATTGACCTTCCGCCACTCTTTGCGTTGTGTCTATCAAGAGACTTCACTGCAAAAATCGGTGGATATTTATCTGCAGATTGGTCACACATGATTTTTAGGACAAGGTATGGAGCCAAAGCAATAATCAGGTCAGAACCAATTGCCAATTTCCATATTGAGCCTCATGTACCAGGTCCTATCAATGCAAATTGCTCGGCTTTTGATCAAGAGGAGTGTTCAAGTGATCTAGAAGCAGGTACTAAGGTCGAGGGAATTCCTGATTTAACTTTGGATGAATGGGCAAACAAGAGTCATGAATTTGACCCATACAAGGAAATTGAAGAATCTGAATTGGGCGTGTATTGTATACACGAAGAAAATTCACCCATTCCCGACATCATTCAGCCTGAACAAAAGGATGAAAACAAAGTTTGGAAATTATTTTTCGATGGTTCGAGAAGCAGACAAGGTGCTGGAGGTGGTGCAATGTTGATTTCACCACAAGACATCAAATATTTTTCAGCTTTTCGTTTCCAGTTTTCCTGTTCGAACAACACGGCTGAATACGAAGCATTGATTCATGGAATTCATTGGGCCAGGAAAAGGGGCATAAAGAACTTGCAGGTGTTTGGAGATAGTGAGTTGATTGTCAACCAAGTTAGGGGACAACATGCTACAAAGAATGACTTGCTGAGGAGCTACAAGAATAGGGTATGGGACCTCATTGAGGATTTCGAAGCTTTCAACATTGTGTCCATACCCAGGAAGAAAAATGAAGTCGCAGATAGGCTCGCAGCAGTTGGAGCAACGTTTGATGTGGTTGACAACATCAGAAGGGAAAAACACAGCCACATATCCATGTGATTGTGAGGCCAGCAGTTCCAGATAATAACACAAGCTGGCAGGTGTTTGAGAACGATCAACAGATCGTCAATTTCTTACAAGAAGAGGCTGAATTTTCAGCTAGGAATCAGGACAGATTAGAGCAGCAGTATGGGGATCAAGTAGTGCACACTGCGGACAAACAAGCTTCCTAAGGGTTTGGTAACATTGGAGTCTATCTTCAACCCTAACGACCAGTTTCGTAAGGAAAAGGCAAACATACAGGTCAAGAGAGAAGATTCAGAGCCAATTCCGGTTGGGGAAGGCAAAACACTTCAAATTGGCAAAGTGGCCACTGAGCAGGAGAAATCAGATTTCATACAACTTTGCCAAGAATTTCTAGATGTCTTCGCTTGGAGCTATGAAGACTTAAGAGGATTCGATCCAAATTTGGCACAACATACCATAGAATTGGATCCAGATGCTAAGCCCATCAGGTAGAAACAGAGACCGGTCAACCCTCACATTGAGCCTCTAATGAAGAAAGAACTAAATAAGCTAATAGAGGCAAGCATTATATTCCCGATCAAGCACTCAAGCTGGGTTGCAAACTTGGTTCCAGTCAGGAAGAAGAGTGGAGAAATCAGGTTGTGCGTGGATTTCCGAGACCTAAACAGGGCATCTCTCAAAGATCATTACCCACTTCCTTCAATGGAACAAATATTGCAAGTAGTATCCGGTTCAGAGAGATTCTCTCTCCTAGATGGCTACTCAGGGTACAATCAGGTGATGGTGAAAGAAGATGACCAATTCAAGACGACTTTCACCACCAAATGGGGGACCTATGCCTACAAAAAGATGCCATTTGGGCTATCAAATGTTGGGGCCACTTTCCAAAGGGCAATGGATATGGCATTTAAGGGGTTGATCAATAAAATAGTTTTGATATATCTTGACGACATCACTGTATTCTCAAAAAATGCAGCGGATCACCTCTGTCATTTGAGGCAAGTATTTCAGAGGTGTAGAAGATTTGGGGTATCATTGAATCCCAAAAAATGCATATTCTTGGCTCACGAGGGAAAACTTCTAGGCCATATTGTTTCAAAGGAAGGGTTGACGATCGACCCAGAGAGAGTTGAAGCAATTCGAGCGTTGCCATTGCCAAGTCACAAGAAGGCTCTTCAAAGCTTCTTAGGAAGGATCAATTTTGTCCGCAGGTTTGTTCCAAACTTTGCAGCTCTCGTGAAGCCAATAACGCTGATGTTAAAGAAGAGCATGGCATTTAAGTGGACACCTGAAGGAAAGGCAAGTTTTGAGGCAATAAAAGAGGCTATATCCCAAGCCCCAACTCTCATCAATCCAGACTTCTCTAGGGACTTCGTGCTATATGCCTTCGGTGGTGGAGACACAATTTCTGCAATCCTGGTACAACAGAACAAAGGAGGATTAGAACAACCAGTTGCTTTCTTCAGTCAAGGCTTGGAGGAATACAAAACTAGGTACTCTTTCATTGAAAAGCATGTCCTTGCAGTAATCAGGAGCTTAAAGAAATTCAAGCACCTAGTCTCAAACAACAAGATCCAATTATTGGTCTCTCATGCGGGAGTCAGGGACTTCCTTCTAAACAAGGATCTGAATGAGAAACGTGCAGGATGGATAACTCGTGTCATGGAATATGACATCGAGATCAAGGTCACCAAACTAGTACATGGGAAGGGACTATGTGAGCAGCTAGCCTTGAGTCAACAAGTTGAAGCAGGTGATGAAAAAGAGGTTGTCTTGGTACTACAGGATAACCAAGAACAAGAAAATGATGATGTGCCCACTCCCTGTTGGACTCAGAATGTGATACACTTCCTACAGACAGGCCTATGCCCTCCAGAAATGAGAAAAGCAAAGAGGAGATACTTCAGATTACAAGCCATTCCATATGTGCTTGTTGGTGGTGTTTTGTTTAAGAAAGACATCAATGGAGTTCTACTGAGGTGCATTGGGACAGGTCAAATTGAGAGGGTGTTACGAGATTTTCATGATGGAGATTCCGGAGGACATTTCGCCCCACGAGTAACAGCTCTCAAGATAATGAAGGTAGGGTATTATTGGCCCACATTGTTCAGTGACTGTTATACATGGATAAGAAAGTGCAAGAGATGTGCACTCTTCACGGGAAAAGAAAGACTAGCAGCAGCTTCCATTGCACCCAATTTTGATTGACCAACCATTTATGCAATGGGGATTGGACTTCGTCGGGGTCATCAACCCAAACTCAAGCCAAGGCCACAAGTGGATTCTCATGGCAACGGACTATTTCACCAAGTGGACCAAAGCAGTAGTGCTCAAGGAAGCAAATGAGTCTAACATACTAGACTTTTATGAAGGAATAGTGACCAGGTTTGGTGTGCCGGCCACTATCATATCAGATAATGCATTGGCATTCATAGGTTCCAAGATTACAGAATGGGCTGTCAAGAATGGAATCTATTTGAGCACCTCTTCAAATTATTACCCACGCAGGGTAATGGACAGGCAGAGTCCACGAATAAGAATTTGTTAAGAATCATCAGAAGGACTCTAGATGAAAACCAAAGGACATGGCATACCAAGCTAAAATCAGCATTATGGGCTGACAGGATAACGCCAAAGAGATCTACAGGTAATTCTCCCTACAAGTTGGTATATGGGAAAGAGGCAGTGTTGCCTATATCATTAGAATTGCCAGCATTGGAGCTCATGAAGTAGTTGGAGTTGTCTGAGTTCGAACTAATGGAGGCTAGGTATGCAGAGTTGATGGAATTGGAAGAAATAAGAGAACATGTAGTTCAGGCGATTGAAAAGGATCAGGCCTTAGTAAAAATATGGTTTGATAAGAAAGCGAGAGCAAGGACCTTCCAGGAAGGGGACCTAGTTCTAAAATGGGATGCAGATCGAGCAAAACCAGGAAGGCATTCCAAGTTTGATGCCATTTGGAGTGGCCCCTATATGGTCACAGGATGTAAAAGTAGTAATGCCTTCCAATTGTCTATATTGGATGGAGAGGAACTTCGATTCCGGTTAACGGAATCTATCTTAAACATTGCTACTAAAAGGAAAAGGTTTACCCTTGTAAATATTAGCTTAGTTTTCAATTCCTCTAAGTGCGTATGCACATTGTCTTGTTGTAGTTAGGTTTCTTTTTCCCTAAGTGCTCTGGCACAGGTTTTGTTGCTCTCAGGTTGTTTTCTACGATTGAGTCTTTGTCGAGAGAAGAAGTTGTGGTATCAGGCTCGGGATCAGATATCAGGTTGGTTTCAGGTTATTGCTTATGACTCCATGCCCAATGGATTACTAAAAGGCCACTGATCTTCTACCTAGCAGGCAGGTGATCCCGTTGAGTCGCCAATTGTTGTATATATATCCCCCCTTGGGAGGATATAGACAAGTAGAAGAATATGAAGATAGATGCGCCTTGGCGCACAGAAATGGCGCATGACACGGAGTGTCGACACAGAGAAAAGTTGCGCCTTGGCGCACAGAAATGGCGCATGACACGGAGTGTCGACACAGAAAAGTTGCGCCTTGGTGCATAGAAATGGTGCATGACACGGAGTGTCGACACAGAAAAAGTTGTGCCTTGGCGCACAGAAATGGCGCATAACACGGAGTGTCGACACAGAAAAGTTGCGCCTTGGTGCACAGAAATGGCGCATGACATGGAGTGTCGACACAGAAAAAGTTGCGCCTTGGCGCACAGAAATGGCGCATGACACGGAGTGTCGACACAGAAAAAGTTGTGCCTTGGCGCATAGAAATGGCACATGACATGGAGTGTCGACATAGGAAAATTTGTGCCTTGGCGCACAGAAATGGCACATGACACGGAGTGTCGACACAGAAAAGTTGCGCCTTGGCGCACAGAAATGGCGCATGACACGGAGTGTCGACACAGAAAAGTTACGCCTTGGCGCACAGAAATGGCGCATGACACAGAGTGTCGACATAGGAAAATTTGTACCTTGGTGCATGTAAGAGGATGTCGACACACACATGAATGCGCCAAGGCGCACCTTCAGGAGGCGCAACATTCTGAGTGCTGGCAGGAAGCAGACCCTGGCGCAGATATTCAGATGGCCATAACTTTTGACTGGGAGCTCAGATTCATGCAAGGTTGGACTTTCTGGAAAGCTTACGAGGTCCTCTGTCCAACTACAACTGGATATCTTTAATTGGGTGAGAAAAATTCTTAAAAATGAAAAATACAGTTAGCCACTTTTGGGGGTCGCTAGGGTTCTCACCTACCACCATAATGAGATGAATTAAATACAACCTGCGGTGGTTGGGGTAGATTTGGAATTTCTCTCTCTTCCCTCTCTCATTCTTCCTATAAATTGTAAGGAGGGGCTTCTTTCTAAAGGTTGGACATTCTTGTTTTGCCCCTCCCTTCTTCTCTTTGGCAGGTGAATCTGTGGAGTTCAAACCTCCTATCTAAAACTGTAATGCAACCTTGTCTCTTGGCATTTTGTGGTGTATTGTATCAATCTTTGGAGAAAATAATGCATGTCTGTGGATGATTATCAACCCTCTCTATGTTTATTTGCATCTTCCTGATCTTTCACTATAAATCTATTATCTGTGCATGATCTTGCATCGCATTTTAATAGTTTGTGTTTATTGGCAAGACAGTTGTTCTTCATTCCTCGGTGCATCACCTTTGTTAGTTTAGGTTTATTTTTATGCATCTTCTTACCCTGTCTCCTTGAAAAATTAGATTAGGTTTTGAGTAGACCCTCTGCATTTTTATGTGTGCATCTGAATAGAGGAATAGGAGCCGGCCTTTATCCGGAGAGCTTTTCCGATTTCGCGAGGTCCCACACTTGGGAAAAGCTCCATGTTGTGCAATCACACTGAGACTTTCAACCCATCGTGTTGCAGAGTCCTAGGGGTGCTGCGTTTTGACATCAACAAGTAACCTAAAAAGAAGTGAAAGAGGTTGTGCATAGACCAGGGGCACTGCAATGGGACCAGAGCACCTCGGGCCACCCAAGATAGGTTGGGGCACTCTTATTTTAGACTAGAATGTCGAAAAGGTCATGAAATGGGCTTATAGGTATCATGAAATACGTAGGAAAGAAGAAATAAAATATAAGAAAAGGGTTTCCAAAAGGTGGGATTAATTAGTACTTTGTACACTTGAGAACCTTATAAATAGTTTTTATAAGACTAGGCTAAATATTGTCTAATGTATAATATTTGTGTCTACATTTTCCCCCACTTTATGTTGGTGAGTGGAAAGCTCAGTAACATAAAGTAGATAGAGATGCATACCTGATAACCATGTAGAGTGTAGAAGAAGATGTGTTGATGGACTAGACTCAAGCATGGGATGACAAAAAGAAAAATTTGGAGGTGTGGATTCTAAAGATGAAAAATGTGTATAAAAAGTGATGAGATTGAACCTAGGGTGAAACGTATGTGTATATGTGTGTAGTGTACTTGTATGGTTAGTATGGAAAGTACCGTCACGAGTGTGTTGTCATTGTCATCATCGTCATTGTTGTTGTTGCCCCCAATTTGAGTGTCTGTTTCTCATATGGAGGACCTGCAAGGAGAAAATGATCAAGTAGTCAAATATGTATGCATGTAAAAATGTTGTTTAAATTATGTGTAAAGTACGCAAATGTAAAATACGCTATAAAAGTGTAAATGGAACATGTGCACCTAATCCATGTCGAGAAAAGGGGTGTAGAAGGATATCATGTAGTGTCGCAAGTTTTTCGGGAAATCTCACGCCACCCTGGATGAAGAAGTATAGGGAAGAACCATCTTGTATCCTCTAACCTTTAACCGCTTCTACTGAAATGTTGGAAGAGATATCTATACTATCAAAGTTTTTAGGTGATCGATGCCTCTAGATGGAGAAGTGTAGAGAGGCACACCCACTATAACCCCCGAGCCTATAAACACTCTACAGAATTACCAAAGGACACCTTTTCCTATTAAGGCCATTGTGTATGGATATTCTAAACTGGTCTAAACTCACTTGTTACGTCCGAACCGGTGTAAATACATTGTGTTAGTAGAAACCCTCAATGATTCCCCCCCTCTTTGGGGGTGCATGTGATTACCCTAGAAGGAGAATGCGGCCCCGAAAAAGGACTAATCACACTCTATCTGTAGAACTCTTCCCTGCAAAGGGAAAGGGAAATTATTGGTAGATACCAAGGCATGCACAAAAGGGGATGGCTAGCCAATACAAGTGTTAGTCCGAACACATGCATGTAAATAAGTGTAAAATACATCAGACAATGTAAAAACTACTAAGCAAAGTAGTGTAAACATGTAAGAAAACAAGAAGACCACACAAATTGGGTTTCAAACATGGGACATCACTCACGATGTCACAATACATGCAAGGCCATCATGGCCATAAACAATGGTCAAGTGTGTACACAAGTAAAGGAAAAGCCGCATAGGATGGCAACCAATGCAGAAAATTAAAAACAAACATGTAGTCCTGCAAAACAAGTTTTGCACATGGAACACACATTAGCACATCGAGTGATAACTAATATGTTAATGCATGTAGAAGCAAGTAGTAAAAGATGATAAGTACAAAAATGAAACAATGACACCTAAATCAGATGAATGTGGATGCCCCGGTGATCAAGTATAGGAAGGGTAGAAGGCAAGCATCCATGTCATGTGTAGAGTCTTGTATCTAAAATCACACTAAACAAAGGTATGAACGTGCATGTGTTTATGATAATGACATATAGAAAAGCAATCTAATATGTGTAGTAGAATGAGCATGTAAAAACTAGTAAGCAATAATAAATTCTACCAAGAAAATAAATTATGTCGTGGATGGATGGAATGGAATACAATATGGAATGATAGGAGAAATGTGTCCCCTGAGTGGATGGAATGTGTATGTAGTGAGGTTCATTTTTCCCCCTCAGCAATCAAGAATGAACCGTAAATGAGAGTGCATCATCGGGAAATAGTCGAGTAGTGTTGGTTGTATCTAACACACTATGATGAGTATGTGTATGGAATGGTGATGAAATACGACATGGGGAGAAGATGTGTGTGAACCCTATAGCTGAAGTGTATATCACGACTTTGTTGATCGGAGGAGTGATGATTTATCCCTAAGCGTATATCACTATAGAATGAGTGTATGGGAATGAGATATATGGAAATATGTGTATGGACCCTATAGCCTAAGTGTATACCACGACTTGTTGAATGGAAGAGTGATGATTTATCCCTAAGCGTATATCACTATAAGATTAAATAATGGAAGTTTGTGATTTAGCCTAAAGCTTATACCACTATATGAGGATAAGATGAATGGTGATGTAGGGTGTGTGAAGCGTATATGAGAAGGCGGTGGATAATGGAAGGTGGTGATTTTAGCACTAAGCGTAGACCGATAAGTGATGAGTAGGATAAACAATGAGGTAATATAATAACCTAGAATAGGATAATAGAATAGGTGATGATCAAATGTAAGAGGATAATGTAGAATGGATGAAGGGAGTGGTGATTTAACCTAAGGTGTATACCACTACAGGATGATGGAAGGTGTGATAATGTAATGGAATAATTTGGAATTGAGAAAATGTAAGAGGAGGAGAGAATAACATTGATAGAACGTAATAGGATGATGTAGAAGTGATAAAAAGAGTGGTGATTTAACCTAAGGTGTATACCACTATGGTATGTGATGATGCATGTGGGTGATGATATAGCCTAGAGCATCGGTCACTAGTCTAAGGAATGTGGTATGATGATATGTTGCATGTAGGTAAGGTCCATTTTATTGGTAAAACCTTGGCAGTCGAGTATGGACCGAGGAACTAAAGTGCGTCATAGGGTGGTGATGTCAACACATAGAAAACAACGTCGTATGAATGACCAAGCAATGAATATTATATGTTACTACGAGTTTGGGAAATGCAATGTAGGATGTGTAGCGTGTATAGGATATGTAATGTGTGAAATGCAATAATAGGTGTATATAGAAATGGAATATGTAAGGATGATAGGTAGAACTAGACCCATATATAATGGAATCTAGTGTAGTATGTAGAATATATATGATGTATGAATGTGCCATGTGAATCATGCAATGTAGGAAATGTAGGGTGTGTAGACTATGTAAGATGTAGTGATAGGTGTAGATAGAATATGTAGTGATAACATGTAAAGCTAGACCCATATATATAATGTAACCTAGCGTAAATGTAGAATGTATGGAGGAGATGTAAAACTAGACTCATATGAAATGACGATTAGCGTAGTATATGGTATGAGATGAAAATGTGTAGTGTATAAGGTGACTAAGCATGTAGTGTACCGTCATAGATGGAATGTATCGATGAGGACTAACATAATGTAGAAATAGATGTAGAATGAATGGTGTATAATGTGCAATGTAGGATGAAATGTAATATGTAGTGCCTATGATGTGGTGTGTGGGGTTCAATGTAATGGTAATCCCTCAATAGTCAAGTGTGAACCAAAGCACTAGGGTGTGTCATCGGGTAACAAGGGTGTGATAATATATGATGAAAATGTTGATATGTGAAGAAATGAAAATGTATGGATGTGAGAGGTAGTGATGCGAGAGTGCAGGAGGGGGTTTCGGTGACTAATGGCTAGGCCCCCTCAATTGGTTAGGAAAGAGGAATCATCCAATAAGGTCGAGGGATAGATGTGCATCGACTCGTAATTGAGAGGAGGAAGGTGTAGAAGGATGTTCTAATAATGGAGGTATAGGAGATAAGTGTTATGCAAAGGGAATGAAGTCAATATGCATGTAAGGATTGGATATAAGAAAAAAATTGAGGCATAGTAAAGTGCGTAGGTGAGGGAGATCAAGGATATGTTGTGCGTAAAGAGGAGGATGATTGACATGGGATAAAATGAGGTGGTGATTTACAATGAGAGGTAGTAATAGGTTTAGGAATAGGTGAATGTTGGTGTGTAGGACTAATGGAGCGATGTGACAACATGGGAGTCAATTGTGGTGATGAAAGAGGCATAGGATGTGGTGTTGGTAATGACAGAGGAGTTGTGTAAGTAGGAGGGGAGAGACATGGGTAGTGGAATGAGAAGGTGACGAGAGTGGAGGGATAGGAGGGACTCCGTTAATGGTGATAACTTGATTTTTGTAAATAAATTTGAGATGCGGAGTGGGTCATAGAGATGATAGCTTGGGATTTACGAATCCAATTGAGTCCAGAAGTAGGTCACATCCATGGACTGCTTGGCTAACAAGGAAAGGGATGAGAAGAGTAAGAGGGCCAATAGTGATATGCAACTTAACAACACCAAATAGTCTATTGAATGGATAATCGATTTGCAAAGGAGGGTAATCGATAGAGCACAAGAAGGAAAAGGAACATGTGCTAATGGGGAGGATGGATCAACCCTAGTACTATTTATAGGGGTTGAGCCAATATATGCTTGTATATGTAAATGATCGAATGTGAATGTAGCGTGGTAGTTGGCGGTAGAAAAGGAGATAATATGTGTCACAATAACAGTGTGAGCAATGAGAAAGTTAAGAGGTCTAGGGGAGGAAGGCATTGTATGAGAGATGTAGTTAGAAGAGGAATCAATGGGTTTGGTATCATGTTTGGGGAGCGGGTTGTTAAAAATTTAGAGTTTATGGTTATCGTTGGGAGAAACTATTGTGGGAGACTTGGGAAGCTCAATATGGCCATTTTCAAGTAATGATATGTCGGAGTTTGAAACAATGATTGGTGGGATGCCCCGCACACTAGTGATAGTCACAGTAAGAATGCTCGTCAAAGTTATGCCCTTTAGGTTGGGAGGGGTTGAGCTGCAAAGGTGGAGGTAGGGTGATGAGGTTACTATCAATGAGTTGTGGAAATAAGATGTTGAGTGGCATACTAAGTTTAGTAAGAGGACGTTGATATGGTTGAGGGTGTAATTCTTGAGTGGTAAAAACTGCATTAACAAAATTTTGAGGAGTGCTAGGTTTATGGGAAGGGACTTTGAAGAATTATTTTTTAGGAGCGCAGATAGAGGATGAAGGTGAGTCATGATATTTGAGCTTACCAACAGAGACAAGTTTAGTCTCATGGAGCTTGAGAGCATGACAAAGTTGATCAAATGAGAAATTGTCTCAAAGAGGACACTATCTTGTAGAGGTGGTAAGAGACTATGGATGAATAAATCTTGAAGTTCTGAATCGGCAAGAACATTAGTCATCTTGGTGACATTATTTTTGTATCGATAAGACATAATGGGGAATTTTTCATCAGAGCATTGTTTAAGCTAGGCGAGATGGGCATAAGATAGGGTGGAACCAATATTGATGGAAAAATGTGTGAGAAATGTGTCGGCAAAATGGGTAACATATATTACCGAATGGACGAGCAAGTCATAGAACCAACACATCGCAAATTCCTGTAGACTACGTGGAAATAACTTAGCAAGAATAGTATGATAATCAGCATAGTCAAGACATGCACGAAGGTGTTCTTGTGGGTCATCGTGGCCTTTAAAAATGGGAAATTTGGGAGTGGTGAAGTTATGTGGGAATGGGTAAGTAGCGATAGATGGCGCAAAGGGGGAATGCAACAAGGATGTGGAATCAAGCGATAGAGGTCCTTGAGCGGTAGTAACTTACAACTATCATATTTTATTTTGGAGATCATGATATAATGATGTTAGATCAAGGGTATGAGATGAGGAGCCAAGTGGTATATTAGAAGCAGCATGGGGAGTCGAAGGGACAGTAGTCATGCAATAGGGGAGTGGAGGCGGGATGTTTAGAGACCATAAGGGTAGAAGAGACAGGAGTGATGCCTCATGGGTTCACCGAACAACAAGTAGAGCATGAAAAATATGAGGGAGATGAGCGGGATTCTCATGTAAAGCTTGGAAAAAATCAATAATAACATCAAGCTGCTCTTGGTCAACATTAGTGTCCTCATCATAAGATTTCTCACTAACAGAGGTTTCAATTTTGTGTAGAGGAACTTGGGTAGAGGCATCTAAGGGGTTTTAATCCATGGAGGAGGGTATATTTGTCATGGATCTAAAGGGATGAAAGAGAGGAGAAAGAAGTTCACAATAGTGAAGAGGTCGAAGCAACCACTACGAGTAATGGGCATAAAAGATAAAGGTGTGAAGGAGACCCTATAAGAATGAGAAAGGGGCAAGTGAGGAACCGATATGTCAGGTTCACCAAAATGATTTTAAAAATATAGATTTTATCTAGATGGCCTAAGGGGATATCTAGGGTATTAATGTTAATCTAGTTAGGAGGACTAAAACACTTGTAAATGAAATAAATCAATATGAAATAAATGTAAATAAACTATTCTAGATGAAATAAAACCTAATGTGTAAGAGAAGGGTAAGGAAAAGACTCAGCTGATTAAAGGTGACTGTCGCGAGTTGTTATAGATCTGAAAATTGAATGCTGGAAGAAGTGTATACAAATCCTTAGGGACCTTACGAAGGGTAGATCTAAACTATCGAGATGAGATAGGTGCCTCGGAGTGCCCTGGGGTGCCTTGGTCTACAATCTAGGTGCTCGAGATCAGCATAAATGATCATAACCTCAATATGTTATGGTGCTAAATGTCTCGAGTACTTCTATCTGTCCTAAAGGATTCGTTGGATGAACTAGAGAATGACCCATAATGTAAGGAGAAGTATCAAACCCTAGAAAATTTAAATATTCATATGAATGGATCGAGACTAACCTCGGGTGCTAAGCTAGTGGACTTATCACTAATCACTGCACTACATAACAAACCATGATGTCATTGTGGTGTGTGTGTGCATGTTGTGCTCTGGTGCTCTCGTATTTTAGTCACACTTTGTGAAGTATTGATAAGTAGTAGCTATAGAAATGTAAGTATCATGTGTGCATGGAAGAGAATGGAGTCCCTCCCCTATGAAGTTTGGGTGATGTAGATATCCTAGCTTGAATACATGGCACTATGTTGATGCAAGTGATGTAATGGATTCAGCCCTAGATGGAGTTATAGTAGTGATAAGATGTAATGACCTAGGATCCTCATTATGGTCTTATAACTTTATATTTATAGGGCTCTCAAGCTTAATTTCGTAATTAATCCCAACAAGGCTGACTGAGAAGAAGATAAGGATGACCAACAACTAGAAGTGACCTAAAAATAAGTGGAAGAGGTTGTGCATATACTGGGGAACCCAGAATGAGACCAAGGCGCCTCTGGGTGCCCCATTACAAGTTGGGGTGCTCTGATTTTAGGCTAGAATGTTGGAAAGGTCATGAAATGGGATGATAAGTATAAAGAAATACGTAGGAAAAATCAAATAAACTATAACAAAAATGTGGCCAAAATGTGGGATTAATTAGTACTTTGTACACTTGAGAACCTTCTAAATAGTAGTATAAGATCGGGATAAATATTGTCTAATGTGTAATATTTGTGTCTACACTAAACATGTTGGCTAGGTGATCTAGGGGTCACTATGGTGCAAAGTGAGAAGTGAAATTATTGAAACTTGTGTAAAATAGTTGAATGAACTCATTCTAAGGCTCAAACAGTTAGGAAGTAGTGTAGACACCAAAATTGGGTCACACTCCCCTTGGTCCCTCGTCAAATAATCACCTTGAACACACTCACCTAACCATGGCCCCTTTCACCCCACTCTAATATTAATTTAATTAAATTAATCCATGTCCTCACAATATTTATTATTTAATTATCCTAATTAAGATAATTCTCACACCACCACCTCACCTATACACCTCACCTAGCCACCTCACCCCAAATATATTCTTAGTATGTTGTCATAACTAACTAAGACCTACCTAAACCCTAAAAATAAAAGCCTACATTCCCTCTAACCACATTCCACTTTGTTAGAAAATCAACTTCCGTTCTAATCGTGAAAAAAATGAACAGGATCCAAGAAATCAAGTGGATCTTCCCAGTTTAGTAAACCTAGGAAATCCCTCCTAAATGATGCCAATCACCCTAAAGCGCCACCAGTCAGCCTAGAACCATCATTGGTTACCATTTATTCCCCAAAACAACCTTATTTCAAGGTTGACACATTTTCTGAGAGCAAGAGATGAAACCAGAGCTACATACAAGTAGAACCAGTATTCGCACATGCATCAGAGCATCCATAGCCAGCATCAAAAGCAATCATATAGTTATTTGCATTCATGAGAGCATCCTAGGAAGCACCATCACCATACTAAACTCTATCCATCTGATCAACTACCATTGCCATCCAGCCATCAAGTTCATACAATAGTAAGTATTTTGTTAACTATCATTCATCTACTTTCGTTTTAGTAGGCTCTATTACCTCTGTTATCAGCTTCTACTTGCATTCCCACTCTCCCATCATTCACCTTCATGAAAACTTAATCATTCCTTCACCCACACCATTAAACTACCCATACCTAAATTTTAAAGATCTCTAAGTACATCCAAGATCTCCATAGACCTTTCTATTTCCCTCTCCATTTCCATTTAGCCTCAGATCTATCCTCACACCAAGATTTTAACAAGTTTCCTCTACCCTGACCATATCAAAGCTAGTTACCCTTAACCATCGCCAATTTCTTTGGGAACCGACACCGGTCATACGGATCGATGTCGGTCTCTATGTTTTACCCTCAGACTAAGAACAGAGCCTAAAATCCCCACCAAATACCCAAAATAGCCCAAAAATAGACCCTAACCAGTACCAGTACTCTGACAGAGACCTTGCCCTTCAGATTCAATCATAGCTTAGCCTGTTGTGAATGAATTTTCTTATTATAGTCGAATGAGATACCTAAATCATTTTAACTACAGTAGGATTTTATTTATTGTTAACATTGAATTGTTTTAAACAATGGATTTATAGCCTTTTAGGAGAATCACACTTCTCGAAACTAACATATGCTAGGCAGTCCACTTTGCATATACTTTTGTAGTCATTTTTACCCTTATCACAAAAGAAAGGTACCCCATGTGTGCCATCCTATCACCCAGTGGCGTTGGGTACTCACCCGAGGCACGCGCGGGAGCTGAGTCTCTCTTTTATGTGATTTTAGTGGGAAACATCATCTATGATCCATGTTCAAGGGTTTTGAAAGGAGTAAAACATACAAGCATCATAGAGCTCAGAACGGCTTCTAGATCCTTGCAATCATTCCAGATAGAAAATGCTTAACATATTGGATAACTTATACCAAAACAGAAAGAAGTTGTATAAACACTCATACTTAATCATAAACATAAATGCCAAAGAATTCGAGAAATATGTATGAATTAGAATCATCAATGTTCATATTCATTGTAAACAGTAACCTTATTATATTCATGGAGCCATTACAAAATGTTACAAAAAGCGAGGCATTGTGATCATGCATTATATCTAAAATCATATGACTAGGCTCACAAAAGAAATTTATAACCCCATACCCTTGATACATCCTTCCCTAAGCATAATTTCCCAAACTAACAGAGTTCTTGCAGTATTTCTGCAGAGCTCCACCCACTATCTGGTTGTTGTCTCTCCTTTTATAGGTGCTTATATAAATAGGCTTTCTGGACTACCAACTCATCCTCTAGTAGCCTCAGATCTGATGCCAAGTGTTTAAATGTGGTCCTCCATGCGGGCATGCTCCTCTAGGCTGAGCTTTCCACATTTTACCATGATGAGCTTCTAGAAGCTTCTACCCCAGCATGCTCCTTCCTAGGCCACCCTGTCACTAGGCTGGCACCTTATCCACTCCGCATGTGTAGTCGAGTCATGCTTTTCACATGTTTTACCAAAATTCCCAAAATGGCTAAGTCCCGAACCCTTGGTTCTGTCCATGCATGCCACGGGTTTCCTTAAAACCTTCTCTAAACCCTGCCCTACACACTTTATCCTTGCACACTTTTCTTCAACTAGGCCTTGCACGCCTATGCGCCCTTTTGTACTTAGCCAATATCTTAGGGGCCCAACATTACCCCACACTACGCCTATTCTCTATCCGCATGGGAACACTTCTCCAGAGAGGGAAAGAATATGGTGGACTTACACCATGGGATAAGAATAAGGGGATGAAAGAATATGGAAAAAGAATAGGGAATGATGGAATCATTGTAAAAGGCTATAAAAATCCTTTTACAAATCGGCCTTAAAGATGTGTTCTTTTTTGATTGAAGATCATGCTTGATAAGGATAAATATTTTCTATTCTTAAAAATCATTAGACTGAAATTATATGGTTGTCAAGAATTCATTTTCACTTTGGAAAGATGAGCTGCAATCTAGTTTTAAGAGTTGCAGACTTATTTCTTCTTCTGACTCATCCTTGGATCAATTTCAGTGATCCAAGGAATGTTTCAAGTCTTCTTCATAGACTAAATGGTAAAATTGACATTCAGTAGTTTAAGGGACATAGAAAGACTGAATTTTGCATTATACTAATTCTTGGTCTTATTTCAACGTGTTTTCATTCAGTTGTATGTTTGTGCCCGGGTCTTTGGTGATTGATCTTGGCAGGACATTAAGGACTTAAGCAAAATTCAATTCTCTGAGGAGAAGTTTGGAGTCCTAAAAATCTAAGGACTATCCTAATGGTAACCTAAGCTAGGTAAGAATAGCTATGTTCTAGCTATGTTTATTTATTGGAATTTTGTTCTAACCTAAGCCTCTTATTCTTATTGTGGGGTTGGCATCCTAACCTAAGTGTTATGCTAAGCGAATAAGGGAAGAGTTACTAAGGGGATACTAAGCTATTTTAGCTATTACCTAATACTAAAGGGTTGTTAATTTGAACCTAACCTAAGGTGGGAATTCTAATGGAAAATGTTTTAAGACCTATGTTAGTAATTGTTAAACTAACCTAAGTCTATTTGAATCTAACCTAAACTAAAGGGAACCTAAAGGGGTCACATGACATAAGGGCGATGGTTCCAATGGCATTTAAATGATTTGAAAGGGGTTTAAATGATGAGGTACTACAGATTTGGAGGGGCTAGTGGACTTAGTGGAGGCCTACGTGGAAGCTCCACTAATAGATGGAATTGTATTTTTGTGTTGATTTGGCATTCACCAGATTTAGGAGGTGGTGGCAAGGAAATATAAGTGGGAATTTTGGATTGAATGGAATTTATGGCATTTATGAGCCTTGGTCTTTGCGTGTGCAAACCATCTTGGAAACTTAGGAGGTGGGTTTGTAGGAGGTCATTTGGTTTTTATGCATGGCAGATTTTTCTCTGCATAGAGCTAACTAGTTCTTTGAACCAGTAGTTTGACTTTCACTTCAAAGGTATTTTTGGTTTCTTTGGCCTAATTTTGATCGAAGGAAAGTATTTGAGGTGAAAGGAGGAAGAGATGTTTGATTTTTGATCTGTCTTGGAGGAGAAAAAGAGTTGGAAGCTCGGTTGGAAGTCTCCTTGATTTGGTGGAAGCACTATCAGGCATGATAGGCTCTAACTATTAAAATTCTTTGCGTTCTTCTAAATGAATCATTAGAAAAACTCTGCTCTCATGAGATTCTTGTTTTCTTTTTGTATCTGGTTATTTTTCTTGTTGGGTTTTATGGATCCTTGTGTGTTTGATTTGAATCCATGGAAAAATGGTATTGTTTGGAAACTGGCTTTTGTGCTAGTTTTATGACCTACATGCAAGTAAAAATGGTATTAGAACTTGTTTTGTATCTCTATTTACGCTCTCTAGATCTTGTATTCAATGGTTATGTGCATTGAACTGACTTTCATAACAATAAAAGCATATGAGCTTAGGGAAACTTGAGTTCTATTTTTATATTGCTTTTGGGTTGCGATCTTTGGATGCAGACTCAAGTTGAAACTTTGTGTTTTGTTTAAGCTTGTGTTGGAGCTTCGTTTGAATGGAACCACTATTTTGGAAACTTATGTATTACTAAATTGTTGCATGGAGTTCATATTTATCATTGTATTGCATTATTTTGCTTGTGAAGTTTTGAACATTGTTTGTGTTGAAGCTGGTGTTCATCTCTTGAACTTTGATTTAACACTTGAGTGTTATGAGCTTATATTTTGATCGATATATTTGATTCTATTCAGGAATTTTGGTATTGGGTTATTCTTTTGTTAAGGTTTAGCTTATAACTCTTTATTTTGGAGTGAATAATCACTAGGAACTATGTGGGAACTTGTTTGAGTTGTTTAAATCTCTTTTGAGCTTTGGAACTGGAAACATCTTAAGGAATGTTGAACTTTTGTTTTTTTTTTGACTGTATTGACTTCTTGAGATAGTATGAGCATGGGAATTGGAGGAAGTGTTCTCTCCCCACTGTTTGGAAGAAACCCACATTTTGGGTTGATTGTATTAGTTTGTACTAAGGCACCACTGTCGTAATTTCGTGGTTGTGAAGTTTTTTTGATGTTTCCATTCTTGTTGCTTTGGAATTTAAGACCGAGACAACTTTTGTATTGGGTGTTTTGGGTTCTAGCTCTCCCTCTCTTCTATCTCTTTGAATAAATCTGGGTCTTAGTGGAAGATTTGGGTTATTACCTTGGACATTGAAATAATTAGAAAGGATCCTTCTCTGTTCAGTTGTATTGAGTTTGATTCCTTGGAATCATGAATTGTTTACTTTTTGTATTATTTGGTGAAGCCTTTGTGAGACTTCAATCTTGGGTTCGTGGGTAATTCTAAACCTTATCATTATTGTTTTGGGATGCTATTCTTGACTGAAATAGTGAATAAGACTTTGGTTTCACTTTGAGAAAGAAAATTTTATATATTTTTGTATTCTTTGTGAATAGTATATTGGTTCAGGTTGTATGCTTTCAACTAATTTAAATGGAAACTGGAACTCTTTTGTTTAGTTGTATGAAATGATTTATTAAATGGACCTTTCCTTAGTAGAGTGACTTTCTCTCTATCCTGGATAGGCTCAATGTTTGAACTTTTTGTACTCGATTCCATTTCGAAATAGTGATTTCTCTTGACCTGTTGGTCTACCTTGTTTGAATCATTGATGAAATAATGTTGAGAGCTAGTAGCCAGGAAGGTTCTACTATTAAGTACATTGATACTTATGGTTTGACTATTGTTGACTAGTCTTGTCTAGTTTATATGGATAGGAGTAGGTTTGTCTCTTGTACTCTTTATCCTTTGTGAAGAACTTGAGTAGAGATTAACTCCTCTTCGGGGCTGCTTTGTTTGTGAACATTGTTTTTTGATATTTGATTGATAATTTCTAACATGGAAAGTTGGAATTGGAGTTGCAGTTGGACTGTTCTAGTTTTCCTTACCTTCTTGTTTGGTTATGGAATTTTGTTTGATGTATATTCTAATGATTGAATGTGCAATATTGTTATCCCGAAAGGAATAGGTAACTCATGTTATAATCTGGTCTATTTTTCTGATGTTATAGGTTTGGGCATGGTATATAATGGTTCTTTTTATTGCTTAGGATATAGAGGGATCATCCTTGAAGGAACCATGTTGTATACATTTATTTTGTCTCTTAGAAAAGATAAATGTGGTATTCTATTAGGATAGAATTATGAAATAATGGGATGGCAGATTGATTGATTTTTTTTTCAAGCCATTGATAGATTAATAGAACTTTAAGATCTTAGGAAGATATTGTTTATTATATTCTGCTTTTCTCTTTAAAGTTGATCTTGAATTATTAAGTACTTCCTTTCTGTTTGTTATCACTTATGCTGATTTTATGATGTTTTAATTATCTCATTAAAGCAGTGTTGCTTTAATGAAACAATTAGTGGAATGCACTTCATTTTAATGATTAGTGCTTATCATGCTTAGTTCATTGAACTGACCCATGCTAGCTATTTTTGCAGATGGATGACTTAAGTGGTAAAAGAAGGAAAAAAACTTATATGATGCATTGGCTGATATATGTCTAATTCTTAGTAAAGAATTCTGATTCATTCTTTTGTTGAATTGTAAAAGAAAGTTGTATACTTTATAGAATGAAGGTTGTTGTTATGTAGTATGCCTAAAGTGCATAGTCTTGTAAATTTTATAAGTTGTAATGATGAATTGTGAGTTGTGATTTATTTGCATTGGTTGTGTAAATTATCTGTACTTTTTATAAAGAAGATGAAAGTTCCATCTTGTTGATATTCTTTATATTATGTTATGCTTATCTTGTTATCTTTGATAAAATGGATAATGGGAATTAGTTCAATTTCCCTATAATGAAGCAACTTGTTGAGTTGCATAATATGATGTGTTTTATCTAAACAATTTAACATAATAAGGTGATGCATAATGAACATGCATTAAGAAATATGGATATTGGGAATGATATACCCTAATACTTAATCATGTAGAGAAAGATTCTTTCTCTCTCTCAATTGAATATAAACCTAAAAGGTTTGGAAGTATGATTACTATTTATTAGACTTCATTTAGTATGAAGTCTACTTTAATTGGATATATATGCGGTTGTTAAACCTTCCTAAAAGTTAAAGAACATTTAAAAAGAAACTTATGATATCGCTGTCCTATTTTGGTTAATTGTTGGTTTAACCGAGAAAATGAACATTAAAAGCAACCATAAGTTTAACAAAGTTCTTTAATACTCGATTGATACAAGTATACAATAAGAACTTATGGAGTGTTGGATTAGGGTTTAGTAGGGTTGTTGTAATCAAGACATAATCCAAATTAACAACGTATTAACAATCTCCTTGGGGTATGTACATCTCGATGAGGTAGTTTCTATAGGATGTTGGCACATGCCAACTACAGGGTTGTACTTTTGAGAAGACTTGGGTCTTCTCGAGAATACAACATTGTAGTTGACATGTGGCATCACCCTTCCACATTGATCATCTAGATCTACACACAATAAGAACTCGGACTTGAACTTAGTTTCTCTCTAGGTCAAGATAGGAGCATATTTAGGATAGGAATTAGCTTCCAATGGCTCAGGGTACCTTGGCACATCTGGTTGACTTAGGTCAACCGAGTATGCCCATTTACCCTAAGCCATTATGAGCATCTTCCTATAATAAGTTATGTTTCTATCTAGGGCTAGGGTTAAACCTGGGACAAGTGGACTGACGGTAGTCAGTAAAGACCAATCATGATAATAGAGGAGTGAGGTGAAGGACGTATTCCAATATGATGAGTATGTCATCTAGGAATAGTGACATACACAGTATGTTGTAAATATTTGGCCAAAGTATCGCAAATCTGTTGGTTGTGTTGTCCTATGTCACCAAGTTTAAAACAACGTGATATCAGATGAATATTGGTAACAGATATTTAGATATGTTCTTTAAATAGATCACTCAATACCGGTGTAGGGTAGGAAGACCAAGTATATGAAGTATATGATATGTATTCAATACATAAGATAACATAAATAGATCGGTAGCTTACCGAGTTATGGAATGAATAGATCGGTGGATCACCGAGTCATTATAGCTGCATATGGTTATCTATTTGAATTTGATTGGCATGGAATGTTTGTTCTAAATAATGCTTTATTTAGAATAGTGAACATTATATATATATATAAAAAATTCCCTTGTTTCTAAAGTCTTAAAATGGGAATGTTACATCTTGGTATCAGAGCTAAAGGTTGCAGCTCTTGGACCTATTGTGTCCATAATCTGATGAAACTTAAATTTTCTTGTAATAGAAAATGGTGAGAACAAGAGGAAATGTTGCAAATAACCCTCTGCCTGAGGAAGGAGCAACAACTACCCAGAAACTTGATGAGATCCTTGCTACCCTGTTGGACACAAGAGATCATTTGGTTGTACTTGAACAACAAGTAATGGGTAATGAGGAGGAAGAAGAAGATGATAACAATAATCAACCACCTCTAGGGGACAATGCCAATGTGGGTGTTGATAATAACAATGTTAACATACCTATTCAGCCTGAGAACAAAAAGGCTAGGCTAGCAAGCTAAACTCACTAATGATATAAAAAGGATAAGTCCACCTAAGTTTGATGGCACCACATTAGGAGATGGAGCTATGAGAATTGGCTCAGTGAAATGGAGAAATACTTTGCAATAAGGAATTTCTTAGAAGAAACAAAGGTGATATGGGGAGCATATCAGCTTTCTCATGAAGCATCTTCGTGGTGGGACAACCGTAAGGATGAGTTGAACATTGATGAAGCTAATATCACATGGGACCAATTTAAAGGTTACTTTAGGCAACGATGGCTGCCACAACTCTACTATGATTAGAAAATGACTGAATTCTAGAACTTAGCTCAAGGAAAGCTAATTGTAACTGAGTACTGGGAGTGATTTACAAAACTCCTTAAGTATGTGCCTCAGTACCAAACTGATGAGAAGTTCAAGATACAAAATTCATCATGGGATTGAATCCCATTATAGGGGAGAGGTGGATGTTCACAACCCAACCATGATGGAAGGGGTTGTTGAAAAATCCATAAGGTAGGAATAGAAATTAAAGGCAATTTCTGCTCACAAGGAGGAAGTAAGGAAGAAAAATCCCAACTCCTCTTCATCATCTCTTACACCCAAGAAAGGACCATGGAAGAAATTTGGAATGAAAAGTAAGTTTTCATCTGATACTAATAAGAAAGCAGCAACAAACAAGTTTGTTGGTAATGTGCACATGGAAACAACTTTGCTAAGAACAATAATAATGGACAAAAGTCCTATGGGGGTCAGAACGATAACTCTAAGGCTGGAAATAAACTTGAGCCTAGGAAGGGACCTATAGGAGGCTGTTATAACTGTGGAAAAGATCATTACGTGAATCAATGTCCTTTGAAGAAGGATGATCATAATCAGCAACACAAGATACATGCTGCAGTAGCTGACAAGCAGGCTGAGAAATAGGCCACACCCATAGAAGTTTTGGGTAAGTTATTTGGCTTACCTATAACTATTATTTTTGATACCAGAGCTACTGAATGTTTTATTTCTAGTAAATTAGCATCAAAACTAAAAATAAAAGCTAGAAACATGGATAAAACATGGACTGTACAAGTATGGGAATAATGTTGTTCATACGGTTAGTATGTGTCTTTTTGGAGCAGTCCTTGATTTACCTAACTTTTCCACTGAGGTTGATCTTTATGTTGCACCTTTGGGGTCTTATGATGTAATCATAGGTGTTAATTGGTTAGCAGAACATAAGGCTAAAGTGGACTATTTTTGAAAAACACATTAGTTGTTTAGATGACCTACAGAAAATAACAGAGATTCAGGGTGTGAAACATGAGATTTTGTTAGAAAATTGTCAGCTATGCAACTTAAAAAGGCCAAAAATAAAGGATGTACTTATATATATGTAAAAATTACTAAATCAATAGAAGAGAGAAGTGATATTATGGAATGATATCCATTGTTATGAGACTTCAGTGATGTATTTCTAGAAGAATTGCCAGGTCTTCCACCCAAAAGGGAATTTGATTTCATGATTGAGATCAAGCCTGGAACTGAACCTATTTCTAAAGCACCGTATCGAATGACTACTATAGAATTAGTAGAGCTTAAGGCTCAGTTGCATGAAATTTTGTCTCAAGGTTTGATTAGACCAAGTGTTTCACCTTGGGGAGCACCTATAATTTTTGTGAAAAAGAAAGATGGAACACTTAGATTGTGCATTGATTATAGAATGTTAAACAAGGCAACAATCAAGAATAGATACCCACTCCCTAGGATTGATGATTTATTTGATCAGATGCGTGGAGCATCGGTATATTCTAAGATAGATCTTGATCTGGATATCATCAATTGTGAATTAAGGATGAGGATATTCATAAAACAACTTTTAACAAGGTATGGACATTATGAGTTCACGGTTTTACCTTTTGGATTAACTAATGCACCTGCAACATTTATGAATTTAATGAATAATATCTTTCAAGAATACTTGGACAAATTTGTGCTCGTATTCTTGGATGACATTCTCATATATTCAAAAAGTATTGAGGAACACCATGAGCATTTGAAGATAGTTTTGGGAATATTAAGAAAGAGATGGTTATTTGGTAAGCTGTCTAAATGTTCTTTCTATGACACAAAAGTACACTATTTGGGACATGTAATAAGTAAAGATGGAATTGTTGTAGATCCTTCAAAAATTATAGCTATAACAGAGTGGCCTACACCTAAGAATGTACATGAAGTTAGAAGCTTCATGGGACTTGTTGGCTACTATAGGAAATTTGTAAAAGATTTTTCTAAGATAGTTGCACCAATAACTTCCTTACAGAAGAAAGATAAAAAGTTTGTTTGGAGTGAGAAATGTGAAATTACATTTAAAACCTTGAAGGAATAGTTAACTTCAACACCTATTCTTGCAAGTACAGATCCTAATGGAGATTTTATGGTGGTAACTGATGCATCGTGGTGAAGGTCTAGGAGGTATTTTGTTACAAAATGGTCATGTCATAGCTTATGAAAGTAGAAAACTAAAGTTACATGAGTTGAATTATGCTCCACATGATTTAGAGCTTGCTGCCATTGTTCATGCACTACAAGTTTGGAGACATTACCTGCTTGGTAAACCTTTTGAATTGAAAACTGATCACCTTGGACTGAAGTATATCTTCACTCAACCAAATCTTAATGCAAGACAACGAAGGTGGTTAGAGTTTTTTGTCTCAATATGATTTTGACATCAGTTATATTAAGGGTAAATAAAATAGAGTGGTTGATGCTCTAAGTCGTAGGAAGCACATTTCTACTCTTATAATGTTAAGAACTAGTTTAAGGATGAAGTAAAAAGTGTTATGGAATTTGACTCTTACTTTCAAGCAAGTAAAAGCAACACTTGCTGTAGATTCAAATGATTTGAGGTATAAAGGTTTTCACTTTGATAAAGAAGGAATCTTATGATTTGAAAATAGAGTCTATGTACCTTCGCTAAATGATTTGAGAAAGAAATTGTTAGTAGAATTTCATAATTCACCTTTTTCTGGACACCCTGGCATTACAAAAATGCTTGCTGATATAAAACAACAATATTTCTAGAAAGGAATGAAAAAGGATGTTCTAGACTTTGTGACACATTGCCTTGAATGTCAACGTGTTAAGGTGGAACATATGCACCCAGCCAGTTTGTTGTATCCTCATAGCATACCACAATACAAATGGCAAGTAATAAGCATGGATTTTGTACAAGGGTTACCTATGTCAAGAAATAAGCATGATGTTATTTTAGTAGTTGTGGATAAACTAACAAAAGTAGCACATTTTATTGTTGGGAATCTGAAGGATGATTCTCCTATTTTGGCAAGAAGATTTGTACACAAAATTTTTAGATTACATGGAGTACCTGAATTAATCATTTCAGATAGAGATCCTAGAATGACATCAAGATTTTGGCAAATGCTTAATGTAGCTTTAGGACTAAGCTGAATTTTAGTTCTGTATATCATCTGGAAATGGATGGATAGATTGAAAGAGTAAATCAAGTTTTAGAAGATATGTTACGGATGTATTGCATGGATCAATAGTATAAGTGGGAAGAGTACCTTCCATTAGTTGAATTCACATACAATAATACATATCATGCTTCTCTTAAGATGGCACCTTTCGAGGCATTATACGGAAGAAAATGTAGAACCCCTGTTAGTTGGGATAACATAGAGGATAGAGAGGTAATTGGACCTGAAATTCTTACTGAAATGGAACAACAAGTTAAATTGATTCGTGAATGCTTGAAAGAAGCAACAGATAGGAAAAAGAGTTATGTTGACTTAAAGAGGGTTGATAGGAAATTTGAACTTGGTGAGAAAGTCTTTCTTTGGGTTAAACCGAAAAAGAGTTCTATAACTTTTGGCAAGGCTGCCAAGTTATCACCTCATTATGTGGGACCTTTTGAGATAGTTGAAGTAATCAACCTTGTAGCTTATCATTTAGCATTACCTCCTGCTTTGTCATGAATGCATGATGTTTTCCATATTTCTTTGCTTAAGAAATACATTTCAGATTTATCACACGTGTTAAATTGGAATTCCTTGCAGGTCCAGGACCCAGGAATAATCATGGTTAAACCCATACGAGTGCTTGAAACTCGCTAGTTGCATTTGAGAAATCATGAGATAAGTCAATGCAAGGTCCAATGGGACCAGTTTAATGAAGAAAGTGCAACTTGGGAAAACCTTGAGGATATGAAAACTACTTTTCCATATCTATTTGAACAAGATTGATTCTATTGACTGATAAAAACATGTGATTTTATCTTTGTAATACAATAAGTATGCCAATTTTGGGTAGATATTTATTTATTTTGAATAAACAACTATATAATGCTGATTTCTGGAACTTAATTAATGTTGATATGTTTTGACATATGGTAAGAAAAGTGAATAGGATGATTTTTCCTTGATGCAATCTATTAAAAATGAGATAATCATCGGGATGATGATTCTTTTTAGGAGGGAAGCATGTAACACCCTCGACAACTGATATATTCCTCTTTTGCATTCAAGTGTTGACATGTGATTTTCTGGATAAAGATGTGTTCTTTTGACTATTGAAGATCATGCTTGATAAGGATAAATCTTTTTTGTTCTTAAAAATCATTAGACTAAAATTATATGGTTGTCAAGAATTCATTTTCACTTTGGAAAGATGAGTTGCAATCTGGTTTTAAGAGTTGCAGACTTATTTCTTCTTCTGACTCATCCTTGGATCAATTTTAGTGATCCAAGGAATGTTTCAAGTCTTCTTCATAGACTGAATGGTAAAATTGACATTCAGTAGTTTAAGGACATAGAAGACTGAATTTTGCATGATACTAATTCTTGGTCTTGTTTCAATGTGTTTTCATTCAATTGTATGTTTGTGCCCGGGTCTTTGGTGATTGATCTTGGCAGGACATTAAGGACTTAAGAAAAATTCAATTCTCTGAGGAGAAGTTGGAGTCCTAAAAATCTAAGGACTATCCTAATGGTAACCTAAGCTAGGTAAGAACAACTATGTTCTAGCTATGTTTACTTATTGGAATTTTGTTCTAACCTAAGCCTCTTATTCTATTATGGGGTTGGCATCCTAACCTAAGTGTTATGCTAAGAGAATAAGGGAAGAGTTACTAAGGGGATACTAAGCTATTTTAGCTATTACCTAATACTAAAGGGTTGTGATTTGAACCTAACCTAAGGTGGGAATTCTAATGGCTAATGTTCTAAGACCTATGTTAGTAATTGTTAAACTAACCTAAGTTCTATTTGAATCTAACCTAAACTAAAGGGAACCTAAAGGGGTCGCATGACATAAGGGTGATGGTTCCAATGGCATTTAAATGATTTGAAAGGGGTTTAAATGATGAGGTACTACCAGATTTGGCAGAGGGCCAGTGGACTTGGTGGAGGCCTACGTGGAAACTCCACTAACAGATGGAATTGTATTTTTGTGTTGATTTGGCATTCGCTAGATTTAGGAGGTGGTGGCAAGGAAATATAAGTGGGAATTTTGGATTGAATGGCATTTATGGCATTTATGAGCCTCGGTCTTTCATGTGCAAACCATCTTGGAAACATAGGAGGTGGGTTTGTAGGAGGTCATTTGGTTTTTCATGCATGGTGGATTTTTCTCTGCATGGAGCTAACTGGTTCTTTGAACCAGTAGTTTGACCTTCACTTCAAAGCTATTTTTGGTTTCTTTGCCTAATTTTGATCGAAGGAAAGTATTTGAGGTGAAGGAGGAAGAGATGTTTGATTTTTGATCTGTCTTGGAGGAGAAAAAGAGTTGGAAGCTTGGCTGGAAGTCTCCTTCGATTTGGTGGAAGCACTATCAGGCATGATAGGCTCTAACTATTAAAATTATTTATGTTCTTCTAAATGAATCATTAGAACAACTCTGCTCTCATGAGATTCTTGTTTTCTTTTCTGTCTGGTTATTTTTCTTGCTGGGTTTTATGGATCCTTGTGTGTTTGATTTGAATCCATGGAAAAATGGTATTGTTTGGAAACTGGCTTTCTGTGCTAGTTTTATGACCTGCATGCAAGTAAAAATGGTATTAGAACTTGTTTTGTATATCTCTGTTTTTTACTCTCTAGATCTTGTATTCGATGGTTATGTGCTTTGAACTGACTTTGTGACAATAAAAGCATATGAGCTTAGGGAAACTTGAGTTCTTTTTTTATTGCTTTTGGGTTGTGATCTTTGGATGCAGACTCGAGTTGAAACTTTGTGTTTTGTTTAAGCTTGTTGGAGCTTCGCTTTTTAGAACCAATGTTTAGAAAACTCATGCTTGTTGAATTGTTGCTTGGAGTTCATTTTTAGCACTGTACTCACATTATTTTGTTAGTGTAGTTTTGAATGTTTGTGTGAAGCTTGGGTTCGTTCATCTCTGAACTCGATTTAACACTTGAGTGTTATGGACTATATTTTTATCGATTCATTATTTTGACTATATCCTGGTATTTTGTATTGGGTTATTCTTTTTTAATGGTTAAGTTATAACTCTTTATTTGGAGTGAATCACTCACCAGAGGAATGTGTGGGAAAACTTGTTTGAGTTGTTTGAAATCTTTTGAGCTTTGGAACTGGAAACATCTTAAGGAATGTTGAACTTCTATTTTGTTTTTGACTGTATCGACTTCTTGAGATAGTATGAGCATGGGAATTAGAGGAAGTGTTCTCTCCCCACTATTTGGAAGAAACCCGCATTTTGGGTTGACTGTATTAGTTTGTACTAAGGAACCACTATCGTAATTTTGTGGTTGTGAAGTTCTATTTTGATATTCCATTCTTGTTGCTTTGGAATTTAAGACCGAGACAACTTCTGTATTGGGCATTTTGGGTTCTAGCTCTCCCTCTCTTCTGTCTCTTTGAATAAATCAGGTCTTAGTGGAAAATTTGGGATATTACCATGGACACTTGAATAATTAGAAAGGATCCCTTCTCTATTCAGTTGTATTGAGTTTGATTCCTTTGAATCACGAATGTTTTTACTTTTTGTATTATTTGGTGAAGCATTTGTGAGACTTCAATCTTGGGTTCATGGGTAATTCTGAACCTTATCGTTTATTGTTTTGGATGTTATTCTCGACTAAAATAGTGAATAGACTGGCTTTCTTTGAGAAAGAAAAATATATATATGTGTATTATTTTTGTGAATGGTATATTGGTTGGGTTCAGTATGCTTTCATCCTGAATTGGTTTGAAACTAGAACTTCTTTTGTTAGTTGAAATGAAATGATTTATCATGGTTTCTTTCCTTATTGAGTTACCATTCCTTTGTCCTTGGATAGGCTCAATGTTTGAACTTTTTTGTACTCAATTCCATTTCGAGATAGTGATTTCTTTTGACCTGTTGGTCTACCTTGTTTCGAATCATTGATGGAAATAATGTTGAGAGCTAGTAGCCAAGAAGGTTTTGTTGTTAAGTAAATTGATACTTATGGTTTGACTATTGTTGACTAGTCTTTTCTAGTTTATATGGAAAGGAGTAGGTTTGTCTCTTGTACTCTTTGTCTTTTGAGAAGAACTTGAGTAGAGATTAACTCCTCTTCGGGGGGCTACTTTTTTTGTGAACATTGTTTTGATATTTGATTGATAACTTCTAACATGGAAAGTTGGAATTGGAGTTGTAGTTGGACTGTTTCTGGTTTTCCTTACCTTCTTGTTTGGTTATGGAATTTTGTTTGATGTATATTCTAATGATTGAATGTGCAATATTGTTATCCCGAAAGGAACAGTAACTCATGTTATAATCTGGTCTATTTTCTGATGTTATAGGTTTGGGCATGGTATATAATGGTTCTTCTTATTCTTGCTTAGGATATAGATGAATCATCCTTGAAGGAACCATGTTGTATACATTTATTTTGTCTCTTAGAAAAGATAAATGTGGTATTCTATTAGGATAGAATTATGAAATAATGGGATGGTAGGATTGATTGTTTGTTTACAAGCCATTGATAGATTAATAGAACTTTAAGATCTTAGGTAGATATTGTTTATTATATTCTTCTTTTCTCTTTAAAGTTGATCTAAGTTTATTAATGTACTTCCTTTCTTTTGTTATCACTTATGCTGATTTTATGATGTTTTAATTATCTCATTAAAGTAGTGTTGCTTTAATGAAACAATTAGTGGAATGCACTTCATTTTAATGATTAGTGCTTATCATGCTCAGTTCATCGAATTGACCCATGCTAGCTATTTTTGCAGATGGATGACTTAAGTGGTAAAGAAGGAAAAACTTATATGATGCATTGGCTGATATATGTATAATTCTTAGTAAAGAATTCTGATTCATTATTTTGTTGAATTGTAAAAAAAGTTGTATACTTTATTGAATAAAGGTTGTTGATATGCAGTATGCCTAAAGAGCATAGTCTTGTAAATTTTATAAGTTGTAATGATGAATTGTGAGTTGTGATTTATTTGCATTGGTTGTGAAAATTATCTTGTACTTTTATAAAGAAGATGAAAGTTCCATCTTGTTGATATTCTTTATATTATGTTATGTTTATCTTGTTATCTTTGATAAAATGGATAATGGGAATTAGTTCAATTTCCCCTATAATGAAGCAACTTGTTGAGTTGCATAATATGATGTGTTTTATCTAAACAATTTAACATAATAAGGTGATGCATAATGAACATGCATTAAGAAATATGGATATTGGGAATGATATACCCTAATACTTAATCATGTAGAGAAAGATTCTCTCTCTCTCTCTCTCTCTCTCTCTCAATTGAATATAAACCTAAAAGGTTTGGAAGTATGATTACTATTTATTAGACTTCATTTAGTATGAAGTCTACTTTAATTAGATATATGTGGTTGTTAAACCTTCCTAAAAGTTAAAGAACATTTAAAAAGAAACTTATGATATCGTTGTCTGTTTTGGTTAATTGTTGGTTTAACTAAGAAAATGAACATTAAAAGAAACCATAAGTTTAACAAAGTTCTTTAATACTCGATTGATACAAGTATACAATAAGAACTTATGGAGTGTTGGATTAGGGTTTAGCAAGGTTGTTGTAGTCAAGACATAATCCAAATTAACAACGTATTAACAATCTCCTTGGGGTATGTACATCTCGATGAGGTAGTTTCTGTAGGATGTTGGCACACATGCCAACTACAAGGCTATACTTTCGAGAAGACTTGGGTCTTCTCAAGAATACAACGTTGTAGTTGACATGTGGCATCACCCTTCCTGCATTGATCATCTAGATCTACACATAATAAGAACTCGACTTGAACTTAGTTTCTCTCTAGGTCAGGATAGGAGCATATTTAGGATAGGAATTAGCTTCCAATGGCTCAGGGTACCTTGGCACATCTGGTTGACTTAGGTCAACTAAGTATGCCCATTTACCCTAAGCCATTGTGAGTGTCTTCCTATAATAAGTTATGTTTCTATCTAGGGCTAGGGTTAAACCTGGGACAAGTGGACTGACGGTAGTCAGTAAAGACCAATCATGATAATAGAGGAGTGAGGTGAAGGATGTATTCCAATATGACAAGTATGTCATCTAGGAATAGTGACATACATAAGTATGTTGTAAATATTTGGCCAAAGTATCACAAGCTACTGGTTGCATTGTCCTATGTCACCAAGTTTAAAACAACATGATATTAGATGAATATTGGTAATAGATATTCAGATATGTTCTTTAAACAGATCACTCAATACCGGTGTAGGGTAGAAAGACCAAGTATATGAAGTATACGATATGTATTCAATACATAAGATCACCGAGTCATTACAGTTGCATATGGTTATCTATTTGAATTTGATTGGCATGGAATGTTTGTTCTAAATAATGCTTTATTTAGAATAGTGAACATTATATATATATATATATATATATATATATATAATTTTCCTTGTTTCTAAAGTCTTAAAATGGGAATGTTACATCATCAAAACGTAGCCCATTTCCTCATATGCTTATGGTGTTGTATATTTTCTCTAACTCTTTGCCCACATCATCAAAGCACATCCATTCTCTATATAATCTACAGGTACAATTCCTTCAACGGAGTTTATAATTAAACCCCTTAAGGCTTCAATGGCTTCAGATTTTCTTTCAACCTCGGTAAGGATTTTATCCCTTTTTGCCCTATTCCCTTTACTCTTTTCCTAGAAATCCTTGAGTTCTGCTTCATGAGTAGCTACCAAGATTCCCGCCACTTTGTCTCTGTCTAGACAATTGTCATATGTGGCCTCAGTAGTCTAGGAAGTGACTTTTATATCAGCAAGAACCTTTTTGTACTCTACTACGAATGCCACGACCTTCAATTTATCTTCCTTCTCCAAATGTGCAGCCACTTCTTCTATAGATTCCAAGGATAACGACTACCTTTCCATGGTGAGGACTCTTGTTAAATCCTCTAGGCATCCTAAATTAGATCCATACTTCTACACGGAGGGTGCTAGGTCCGGATGCTTCAATACTATAGCATTATTTATAGCCATGTACCGCGCCCACCTTGGCCTTCTCATATTTTATCTCATGCTGCAACTAGGCACTGATTAGTTTCTCCTAACTAAGCTCCTTGGCCCTTGTAGCTAGTTCTTCCTCTTTCTTCTTCAGGTCCTCCTCCAAATATTTGATTCTATCATTCCACCTAAAGAGTCTAGCCTCAATTTCAATGGAGACCTTGTTCAACACATTACACAACTATTCATCCGAGAGCTACTAAGTGTTCACCATGGGGTTATCTTTTGTTGGCCTTGGCAATGTTATTATTTCCCGTGGCTTACCTCAAATTCCAGCTCATCAAGATGGGACTCAATTGCCCATGAGAGCATCTTCCTCATCCACGGGTAGGCAGCCTCCTTGTCAAAAGATGACATGGCTATGAGCTCTTCTGCTAGAATCATGCTTTGGAACCATGCGTGAAACACTTTGTTGGGGTCATCAATGTAACCCATCCCTGGCCTCTCCTCCTGTGTGCACCTTCCTCCCATGCATGTGCCCTTAGGAATACTTACAGTTAAAATGGGGCCTCTAGTGCTGCCATGGTCCTTTTCTGTGCTCTCCTCCTTCTCCTTGTTTAACACTAGCCCAGTGTTGTTCTTCAACTTCTCCTCCTCCAAGGTCTCAACGGCCTTTTTTTCTTCTCTCTCTACCACCTTGGGTATCTACTCCACCATAAGGCTTGGGGCCTTCTGTGTCTGCATGCCATCTCCCTCACTTCTCATGTCTTGGGCGCCTCTCCCTTCCTGGCTATCCTTGTGCCACACAAAGAGGAACCCCTGCTCCTCTTCTCCACCTTCTTCATCTGAATCATGTACGTTGAAAATAGGTGGCCCTTGTTCCTTTTCTGGCTCACCTTCCCCACTGACATCTTCTTCGCTAGCTTCCTCTTCACCTATGCACTTGTCCAAACTTCTAGTATCTTCTGAGGCGGTCTCCTCTTCTAGCCTCTGCTTCTTCCTAACCGGGGATTCCGGTGTAGGTGACTCTGTTTCTTCTTCTCCGAGGACTCCTTATCTGATGGCTTTTCTAGCTCTGGAGTCTTTTCCTTGACTAAGGGCCTCTTCTTACGTGAATACATGCTTATCCTAGTGCTTGTCCCGGGGATCCTATTATCTGTGTTTCCCCAACACTTGGTATTCTCCTCTCTGGATCCTTTTCCACTTGGGCATGGGTTTCTTCCTACCAGTTGGATCCCTAGGCATAGATACCTCATTTTCCAAATATGTGCCCTTCTCGATTTGGGTCTTATGTGGAGGTACACGCATGTCGTGGATCCTCTGCAATGGGAAAGGTCATGGGATTTGTCATTTATACTTCATACAACACGTACCTCTCCACATACATGCACTTTCTAGGGTAGACCAACCCTTTGCACATTTCCCTATGCTCCCAGTCTAGATTACCAAGGTCTAGTTTCAACTTCTTGGACTCTTTAAACCTGTTTACTCCCACTTGGAAGTATTGAGCTGTGAAGGTGAAGGAAGCTGTACATACCCAAAATTGTAGGGTAATGCACCATCGAAACAACATAACATGTGCCCCAATGATGATACGAGTCTCCTGCAAGGTGTTCGGGATCGGAAAAGATCTCTTAGTGTGTGTTAACATACCACATGCCCGCTTAGCCCCACGTGATTTTTTTTCCCTTTTCCCCTCTTTTCTTGGCCTTTTGCTCTTGATGATGAAACCGCCGCTCTGCAGGCGGCGGTCTCGTGACCGCCGCCAAGCAGGCAAGCGAGTCCTATAACCGCTGCCTGCTGGGCAGCGGTCCTTTACACATTTTCTAGAAAGCTCTTTTAACATGACTCACGTAATTTCAACGTTTTACCAGCTTTCTTTAACCACCATAAGATTGCATTTATGATTCTAGTTCCCTGGAATAGTGTTTTTCCATTGTTTATAGTTTAAGAGTTCTATTTGGCTTTTACCTTGGGTAAATGCAAATGCTATAAATAGTTGGCTTGTGCTCAAGCAAATGGCCCCTCAAATTTGCCTTTGAATTTCTCTTTGCAATAGATTAGCCTTTCATTTTGCTTAGAGTTCTTAGTTTCTTTCATTACATGCTTAGTTAGTGTTTTTTTTGTTAGGAAGCCACATATCCATCTTGTGCAAGTGCTGTTGACATTTTATCCAATCCATTGGAGTAGAATAGTTTTTTTCAATAGGAAGCCATTAAAGTTACAGGTTTTGTTCTTCAAACAGGATAGTTTCAAGTTCTGAACGTTTCATGTTGCATGACTCACAATAAATCCCACTAGGAATTACATAAGCCAAGCTCTGTACTCTTGCGCTATCCCTCTCCTACTCGCATTGTATTTAGTATGTATCTTGAGCTGCCTTTGTCCCAATATCTACTTTTGTTGATGCTAGCATTACACACTTTTCTGGATCCACGTGAAGATGAAGGAATGAGGAGATCACACTGAGGGGACAAGATCACACACACCATCATATTCACCACTATTCTGCAGAATCCAGGTTCTAGCTTTCAAAGTTCTAAATTAGGATCGTATCAAATAAAGTAGTTAATTGCTTTATTTCAGTTAATTTTACTTTCGATATTGCTAGGGAAGTTGTGGGGATTGATAGTTTCTGAGAGACTATGATTCATTCCTCACTTCTGAGGTAGGATCGAGAGTCTTGCAAATAGATTAGTTCAGTTATTTCATTGTTTAGAATAGATCTACAAAATTACACAGACAAATAGCTATACTCGGTTATTTTGTTTGTTTTAAATTGTTATTTTAGCTGTCAATTCTAGATATGTTAAACAGTTACTCTTTTAGATTCATTCGAATAGTTCATCAGAAAATACAAAAATAGAGAAATCATATATGTTATAGATATATTCAAAGTAGTTAAATTTCACTTTGTTGTAGTTAATCTATATTTTGTTTCTGTATGACAATCACGGGACCTAGGGAGCCCAGAGAATACATATTCGAGCCAATCGTGCCCCAACCCAATCTCATCAGCCACTAAGCGATATAGATCATAATCTTAGAATCCAAGTCTTCCAAACAACAACAAACTTACAACAGATCAGCCCTCAATTGAGGGGATTAAATATAGAAGACAATCAAACGCACACGTTTTGGTCAAATCAGCCAAATTACAGATTACCCTAGAAAAATATCCACATGACTGTAGAAGGGATTGAAAGAGAGTAAATGTTTGGTTGTGATCCTTTGGTCCCACAACCAGACGTCGGAGACATTCTCATAGACATAGATACTAGCCTAAGAATTCAGGTTGCAAGAACGCCTGTGAGATACTCTGAGAAGATCACATAGCTATTAATTTTGAATATAGAGGCTGAGAAAGCATATGATTATTGGATACTAGGGATTAGGGACTGAATTCATACATGACCATGGTAGGACCACAACAACCAAGGGTCTATGGTTGCGATCCATAAATGCCACAACCCAACCAATCCGTGAGTGAATCATACATAGACACTTGGCCTACGCACACTAGTATTCATATCCACTCCACTTCCACCTATCATCATTGCACAATAATCCTTGTTAGATATAGCAGCTAATGAAGCTAAAGAATTTTAGACTAGGCGAGAGAACCGCCCATAGAGTCAATTATACTTACCATTCACCCTATGACCTTATCTGGAGACATACACGAAACTATCCCAGGTCATTTTCCACGTATTCCACAACCTATAGACCGGATCACGCTAGAGCTTGATATTGATTAGAGCCTTCAAGCAGTCATCCTTGTTGATCGATCTATCACACCAGTTTAGGTTAGGAGGGCCTTATTTTCCTTAGATTCACAATTTCCACTAGTGCGTGCAGAAGACATTAGATTGCCTAACTAGTTTTTCGTATCTCACACATATTTCATCCCCACCATTTGTCTTGGCATGACCTCGGGAGGTCGGGTGTGAGGAAGAGTTACTTATAGATTCCCACGCTCGCTTGTCACTTTTCCATCATACAAAATTGGTGAACCCGACGTGAAAGTTCCTACTTTCTAAATCTAGAATCTTATTCTTACTTGTGTTGTCAAAGTGTTTTACTTTTGTCTTCTCTGTCTCATCGGCCTTCACATCAGCTTCACCAACAAAATTGGTGAACCCGATGTGAACTTCCTACCTACGGTTTGGTGTCATATTTCTACTTGCTCTTTCAAATAACATTTATTTCATCTTATCTACCTCATTAGCTTTAACCACCACCCCTTCGCTCCTTCCCATTATTTTGTGGGTATTCATATACCCCCCGAATATGTCGGGATTTGATGCATATGGCAAACCCCTCTTGGGCCTTGAGGCATACTATGCCCAACAAAATAGGAAATCATCACCCTCACTCTCAGTATGGGGTGACAACTACTCAACTAACCAGTTGTCAACACAAACTCCAAGGATTAGATATAACTCATCTTTTCAAACTGAGGAATTAGATCAGCTCACTCAAACACAACAAACAAGGCCTTTAGGCTCGAATAATATGACGCTCATAGGAGAATCTGGTTCATCTCCTTAGGTACTACTTAGACCACAACTTAGTAGACAATCAGACTCATACCTAGGTTTAGATGATGAACATTCGATGCACGTTATACCATGAATGAATAACGAATGTACCCACCTATAGGAGGTTCTACAAATACAACCTGAAATCTCTTTCCAAGAAAATACCTCCATACCACGTCATATAGGAAATGCCCTTGGGGAAACTTGGCGCAGGCAATGATCAATTCATAGCAGGATATCACATGCCTATACAACACCATGATATACAACAAATGCCACCAAGGCAAAGTATCGTGACTTCACCAAATGAAGTCATTTCAACTCTAGTAGAAAAGGTTAGGGGTTAGAACTTGCCCAAGCAAGTCAAAATTCTCAATTCATGCAGGTAGGAAGTTCCAATCCTCCACACCATCCTAGCCAAGTAGACCTCCTCACAGGAGTAGGCACGTTAGGCATGACTCCTCAGTATTCACAACAAACCCCAACAAGAGCTGCCATTCCTAACACCGCTCCTCCCGGTCTAATACAAAGTAATCCATTTTTGGACAATACCCCTACATACTTAAACATGTACTCCAAATCACCACAAGGGGATATGTTCTCCTCTCCTGGCATGGTTCCTCAAACATAGGGGTTTCCTTACCCCCACTAACATGTACGCTATGCCATGTCAACAACCCATTCCACCGCCGCTCCCTCAACAGGCACCATCAATGGTCGAAACCTATGCGATAGGGACCTACTCAGAATATTTGAAAGAGCCCTTAGATTTCACCATACGAAGTGTTATGCTTCTAAGACCTCTTCCCGACTTTCCCAAATACAAAGGTGAGGGAGATCCGAATGCACATATCAAAGCTTACGCTATAGCCATTCGAGAACTACTCCCATGGGATGGGGTTATTGCTAAAATATTCCCAAAACCTTGGAAGGCATCGCTCTCGATTGGTATTATAGAATACCTGAGGCTTCCATGCATTCATTCAAGAAACTCGTGTCAGAATTCATCAAGGCCTTTGACATGAACAAATTATTAAGGACAGGAATCAGGGAATTCTTACACATCAAGCAAGAACACAACGAATCTGTCGCCCATTTCATCCAAAGATGGCGTACAGTTCTTTATTCTTTAGCTTGATGCTCCAAATATGGACCAAATGGAACTATGTGATTTATTCCTTCATTCTCTCAGAGAAGTGAAGAAAGAATTCCAGAAGTTCCCACTAAGGACTTACGATGAAGTACTTGAGAGTGCTCTTCGAATAGATCAAGCGGTAATAGATAGTGGTCGTAAGACATATGGAACAAATGGGAGGTTAATCACCTCCAGCCAGAACACTACAACTTATCCTACTACCATGAACGTCAATCAAGGACCTAAAATCCTTAATAAAAATTGGGGTGTAACAACGAGATGCACGTAATGGCGACCAGCCTAAAAAGGTAAATCATCAATACTCCATCACAAATAAACAACCAACGAAACAACAACTTTACCCCGACAATCAATATAGTGGATTTTAATCATCCACAACAACAACAACAACGGCAAAATCCCACACAAGGTCCAAGCCAAAATTCAACTAGGTACCAAAACCAAAATTCAAACCAAAGACAACAAATGCAAAATTTTAATCCTAATAGGAAATGGTTTGATCAAAACTTTGGGCCACAATACGCACCAAACCAACAAACTAGGAATTACAATCCTAATTCATATTGTGGTTTCCACAAAATTCGGGGCCATGACACTAGAACGTGTTGTGACTACAATAAATTCATGCAACGCTTGCTAGATGAACAAAGACAACTTTTCATGGATATGTTCTTGGCAGATCCTACGTCACCAGCATCAAATACTTTTCGGGCGTTTCCCCTCAAAATGCACCCCTCAAGATCTTTAATGATCTGCTCCCAAATCATGATAACAATAGGCTAAATCTAACTAGGACAAACAAGAGCGTAATGACAGGAAACAATGATCATGAAGCTTCAACTTCGCTAAATCCATTAGTTGCGCCACAACTAGGGAGTCAGCCACGACCTAAGATAGTCGGTTTAGTAGAATTAGATGCCAAACTACCCATCGAAGCATGTAACAAGGACATGAGAGTATTTCTCTCAGCCAAGTCCAAGCCACCTACCAGAGACAGATAACTTCCAACAAGTAGTAGCAAAACCTATGGGTGCCTATGATTTAATTAACGACCTAACAAAAACCTTCTCGCACATTTCATTTTTAGACTTACTAAAGAACTCTCTCCTTGCAGGGCTACTCTTTTAGAAGCATTAGGTTTAGGTAATTTAATTAACATCACCCCACCTCCGAAAACGGGTAAATCATATAGACTTTGATGTTCATCCTCAAGGCGGGCGGATAGGGATGTCGAATTCATATTCGAGATTAAAAAATGTCGGCAGAATCTTTGAGATCGCTGCCGAGGTGATCCAGCCTTACATTTGCAAGTATGGGTTTATAACAACTATGTAAAGCATGTAATGATAGACGATGGGGTAGCGGTCAACATAGTCCCCTTCTCTTTTCTTCAAAAGCTAGGGTATGGAGAAACCAATTGTTCCACAACTCGAAACACACTAAGAGGCTATGATAGCCTTAAAGCCACCTCGGTTGGAACTATAATATTACCGGTCACCTTAGGACCCAAAACCATCTTGACTAAGTTTTATATTATAGATTGGGAAACTAACTATAATATGATCCTCGGCCGACCATGGATACACCGCATGAAGGCAATCCCTTCTACGCTATTTCAAGAAGTAAGGTTTTTACACTTAGGGAAGATATTCGTAGCCAAAGGTGATCCAAAACCATTCGATGTACACCTAGCTGACTTAAAGAAAAGACCAGGCGTGCACTCGGAGTTTGAACTCCCAACAAACCAACTTAATAAACCTATCGATGCAAAACCAGAAGAAAAGTTGGTACCTACGACAGATTTTGAAACTATGAGCCTAGCCGAGGCAACCCCAGCCCCCAAAGATGAGGCTAACACTGTAGAAATAGTATCATTAGGAACTACTGCAAAAATTGTTGAATTATTAGAACAAGATCTACCAATGTTCCTACCATTTGATTCTGTAGGCATGGGATATTCCCTAGGTGTCGGTTCTCTCCCAGCGGTAGATCTCTACATGGTAGAGGTAGAAGATGTTAACACAACAAATATCCCAACATCTCTACTCCCAGCTAAATATTGGACTCTCCATTTTGATGGAGCTAGATGTCGTTATGGAGCTGGGGTAGGTATAATCCTTACTTCTCCCAAGGGAAAAGTCCTACCATTTGCCTTTAAACTAAATTTTGAATGCACAAACAACGGCGCTAAGTACAAAGCCCTCCTCCTTGGCCTCATCTTAGCTAAGAGAATCGGTGTTGATAACGTCAGAGTCTTAGGAGACTCATAATTGGTAGCGAACCAAGTCTCTGAGATATATGAAACCAAAGCCGAGCACTTACAGCTTTACAAAATAGTTGTATTAAATTTAAGCAAGGAGTTTGATTTCATATCAATTGAAGCAATCCCACAAGAGAAAAATCTTCTCGCTGATTCAATAGCAACTTCAGCATCACGCTTCACTCCAAACAGTAAGTTAGAGGATACCCATTTTATGGTATCCCTTCGTGATGAACCATTGATAAAAACAATACCAAAACCTCTTTTAAACGGAAGTGAAAACAAATCTACTATCCTAAACCACATTGATAGTGATACAACCACTCTTGATTACTTAAACGCTTATGCAGTGTTACATCTCTCCCATCACGTGATAGATTTGTCCTTAATCCCACATTCGTCTTCCTACTTCGGGAATCCTATGATGGAGCTTCCCTCACAAATGGAGCCTAGCATAAACACAGTAGAAAATGGGGATGATTTGGACTTACCTCAGCCCCGCCTGAGTTTGAAGAAGGTAACGCCTCTTTAATCGAAGAAACGATCGATGTTAACATCGGAACAGAGGATGAACCAAAGATCTTAAAACTAGGATCCTCGTTAACCCCAGAAGAAGTAGAAATACACACTCGAATCCTCAAAGAACATCAGAAGGCTTTTGCGTTTAATTATAAGGAAATGACAGGAGTTGCACCCCACATTGTGGTGCACAACCTCATCACTAAATCAGATGCAAAGCCGATTAAACAAAAATGAGACCAATGAAACCTAAGGTAGCTCTCATGGTGAAAGAGGAAGTAATAAAACTCCTCCAAGTAGGATTAATCAAACCAGTCGATTACTCTCAATGGGTATCTAATATCGTTCCGTTCTCAAAAAGAATGGAAAGATACGCATCTACATAGATTTACGAGACATCAACAAAGTGTGTCCTAAAGGCGACTTCCGTTACCATCCATTGACGTCATTGTTGATGTGATAACTGAATTTGAAATTTTTTCTCTCATGGATGGATTCTTGGGATACAATTAAATCAAAATATTTGAACAAGATCAAGCTAAAACCACGTTTATAACTCCTTGGGGAATCTATTGCTACGTTGTTATGCCATTCGGTCTCAAGAACACTTTGGCGCTACATACCAATGAGCTATGACATATATATTTCGCGATCTAATTCATAAAATCATGGAATCCTACGTAGATGACTTGTTGGCTAAGGCCAAGAAGTGTTGTGACCATCCGGAAGTACTTCGCATCATTCTTTCATGTCTGATAGAATACGGAGTCACGCTAAATCCAGAAAAATGCATCTTTGGTGTAACAGGAGGGAAGCTCCTAGGTTACATCATATCGTCACGAGGGATAGATGTTGACCCAACCAAAATTTGGGATGTCCTAGAAATAGTCCCACCTTCGGATGAATGCGGAATCGGGTCATTTCTTGAAAATCTCGGTGCAACTGGAGATTCATCCCGGACTTAAGTTTTACCATTCATCCAATCAACAATCTACTCAAGAAAGATTATAGAATTGATTGGATTTGAAGATTGCAATAAATATTTTGACACAGTTAAGCGTTTCTTGTTATCACCACCTACGCTAATGCCACCTAAGCTAGATCACCGATTAATTTTATACTCACGAGCTACCAATGTCTCACTACTCGCATGCTAGCTCAAGAAGACAATGACAAGAGAGAACATGTGATTTATTTCATTAGGCGAACGTTGCTCGACTATGAAACACGTTATACACAAGTAGAACAAGAATGCCTCGCCATAGTCTTTGCAACCAAACGCTTAAGACATTATATGCTAAATCAAGAAACAAGGGTCATGGTAAAAATAGACCATTTACGAACTTTTCTCACACAAGGGTCCTTGTCTAAAAAGGCTAGACGTTTTATAACCTTAATGGGAGAATTCAAATTAACATTTGTAAATCAGAAGTCGGCTAAAGGACAAATCATCGTGGATTGGTTGGTGATAACCCATTATAGAGGCGGTCTAGTAGATCTGGAATTTCCGGATGAGTGTGTATACTACATCGAAACCCAACCTTCTATCTATGAGTGTTTTGGTACACTGATATCATTAATTATATCATGGACCATACGTATCCAGAAAGTGCTACTCTGCAACAAAGAAGGTGGTTACGCATTATCATAGCAAAATACGTCATTATAGAGCAAGTACTCTATCGAAAAGTATTTGATGGAATGCTTCTAAGATGTGTTGACACAGAATAATCCAAGAAGATTCTCCATGAATCTCACAGTGGAATGTGTGGAGGCCACTTCCATGGCCATGCCACCGCTTGTAAAATACATCGAATGGGCTATTTCTGGCCCACTCTAGAACACGACGCAGTAGAGTTTGTACGCAGATGTCATAAGTGTCAAGAATTCTCCCACGAGATTCACATGCCAGCACAAGCTCTACAACCAATCGCTACTCCGTGGCCCTTTTCCACATGGGGCCTAGATTTGATAGGGAAATTCTCTCCCTCATCCACCGACGGCCATAATTTTATAATCACGGCCACTGAATATTTTACCAAGTGGGTAGAGGCTATGCCTCTTACTACTGTACCAGGTTCTGTAATCGCCAAGTTCATTTTGAACCAAATCATTTACAGGTATGGTGTCCCACAAATCATTATCTCAGATAATGGAACTTCTTTTAAGAATGACGAAGTTTGTGAATTGTGTAATAAATTTAAAATAAGCCATCATACGGCTTCATTATATTACCCTCAAGCCAACGAATAGGCTGAGGTGACAAAAAAAACATTAAAAGCCATTCTCCTTATAACAGTGAAAGAAAACAAACGAGATTGGCATTTGAAGTTATATCCGGCCTTATGGGCCCACCGAACCTCAATAAGAACACCAACAAGAGTGACTCCTTTCTCGCTAGTATTCGAGGCGGTACAGTTCTCTGTTTAAGGTTGAAATACCGAGTCTCCGCATTTCGTTACAAGGGATCACGGATGAAGACGCTTATAGAGAAGCACGTCTTTCCCAACTAGAAAGCCTAGATGAAGCTAGGTTAGATGTTGAACAGAGGCACAGAGTCTATGTTGATTGGATGTGCCGGTAGTATAACAAGAAATTCTATGAACGCGACATATATGAAGGTGATCTAGTTCTAAGGCTAGACAACAACCGGATCGACAAAAAGACAGCGAAGGAAGAAAGTTATGGCCCAAATGGTTGGGCCCATACCGAGTCATGAAGGACTATGGAAATGGTGCATACCTCTTATATGCTTATTTGGAAGATGAGGAATTTGGTGAAGCAGTCAATTCCTGCACCTCATGCAATTCTACACGTAAGCAACTAGCACTATTTATAGCTATATCTACATTGCATCTTCATATAGATTAAGATCATTTTGTCCGCTTGTTTCGTACAAAAATTGTGATCAAGGAATTTTGTTCTCAAAGCAATTCATTACAAACTCATGATGTTGTTGGCATAAACACTCTAATCATACTTCTCCATTTCCATGATAGCATCAAATTATCTCGGAATCATTTTATCAAATAAAGCTAGATATGACAAAGTCTTAATGGTAACCATGCCAAGATCTGTAGGTTTATTCTCACTTTTGGTTTCTTCTTAGGATAGGTGTCTTGCCTATGGTCTGTTCTAGAAGCTTCATGGTGTCACATCTATCCCATATATGTATCTCTTTGGAAATAAGAACACACTGACATTTTGCTCAAATTAACAAGTCAAATATAGAATCAAATAGAAAATTTTAATTTTACACATTTCCTTGCCCCACCAACCTTTGGTGATGAGCTTGCATCTCTTACTAGTGACGTAGGGTTGGGAAATGATGGAAATGCCCTTACTCGCTTATGCTTTGCCCACGGTGATAAACCCACACTTCTTACTAGTAGCATGGGGCAAAGTGTAGGGGTCCTCTTGACAAACAAATGCAAAAGGTCATACAAAAACAATTCAAATTTGAAGTCTTTGAGTAAAAACAAATGAAACAGATGTCCAAAATTCCAAAAGAGTTCAAAATCCTAAAAGCCCGATTTTGTCTACCATGTGGCCATCTAAGGATCTAAGTCTGGATAAACCACAAAGCAAGTTACATCCCAAAAATATGAAGTCACTCGAGTGGAGTAAGCTTGTAGCATCCTAATTTGGTTCCACCAAAGCTTTGTCTATCTCTCATCACTACCATTTCAACACATTTCATAACTTGTGCCCTTCCCAACTCTCGGTGATGAGCCCTCACATCTTACTAGTTGCGTGGAGTTAGGAGTAGGGGTAGGTTTATCTGCTCATCATATCAGTTTATCTTCACCACTTTGCCAAAACAAATATGAAGTATCCAAAATTGCTTACAGAAACTAAGATTCAAAATCACATTGTATCTACATTATCATATATCAGCATCATGAAATACAAAAGGAAAATAAACACTTGCATCATTTGTTCTCCATTGCATACATTCTAAAGAGCATACATACATACATCATAGTCTACATGAGGAAACTGGAAATGGAAAGTAATCCATAAATGCCAAAAGTCTGATCCAAAAAGAATATGTATATATATGATCAAAGTTTCTGTACAATGCCATCATGCACTAAGCATGGTCAAAATGCTCAAAGAGCCCGGGATATACAAAAGAATGTATCATACAAAGTCTAGAGAGCCAAGTGGCTTCTCAATCCCTACGAGAGCCCTACGAAGGTACACGCCCACACCTAGGACTCCAGTACGCCGGCACTCACGAGTGCATGGAGGGCTCAAGATCTCGAGGGCAGCCTTGATCTTGCCACGAGAATGACTCCTCATCAAGCACTCGGTCGTCCTATACCCCGCTAGCTCTGTGCGAAGAGTCGATACCATCCTAGCCACATGTCGAGGCCAGGGGCAAATAAGTCGATATGTCTACTAGCTACCGAGGGCTCCCAAAGCATCCACGAGATAACTCTACACGGGTCCTCTCCATGGGGATCATCAGGGTATCGGTGCATACCCTACGAATCAAGTCTTGCCACTCATCGGCGGTCTCTGCAAAACAAAGGAAACAAAGAAAAATTAGAAATAAACAAGAGATAAAACACAAAGAGTAAACAAGAGGAGAGATAGTAACTAAAGCAATCCTAAATTAACAACAAACATTAAAAGGAAGGATGATAACTTACTCGGATCACCAGGCCTCCAGGATGGATCGCAGGTCGGTCCTTTGCCATGGAGGCTGCCCGCGACTCGGGGCTGCTCACGTGACTAGAGCAATGTAGCATCCTCGCAACGGACTCATCCTCCCCACCATGGCCCTAGGAGAGTGGCTCCTCACGAGAGACAGTAACTCTCTCTACACTCTGCTCGGCCCTCACTTGCACAAAGAAGTTGCGCATAATATCCCGATGTGTATGCCACTCAGGATTGCTATCCTCCTCTATCTCTCCCCCTGTAAACTCCTTAGACTTAGAGTCTATGTCAATGGGGTCATCGCTACTATGGGCAGGACCCATGGAAATCTGAAGCAAGGGTGCCTTAGGTGCACCAGCTCTCCCTCTCGCACGTACTACCCTCCTGGCCACAATAGGAACGCTAGGACAGCATCAACCTCGGCCTCTAAGACCCCCCTCGGCCTCTCGGCCCGACATGTATACTAGTGCTTTATCTGGGGAAGCATGCCCATATAGGGTAGGCCAAACTGCGAGGACTTAGCCAAAGGGTGTATCTCCACTCGCCCCACTCTATCGATAAGTTACCTTGTGGTGGAGCAAGAAATCAAAGTAAGAGCCTCCTCGCCCCATATACCTGCCATAGTCTGATATGGTGTGGCCTCCATGTCAGCAGTGGTCAGAGAAGCAACTGGCTAATGAGGTGCTCGGAGCACCAACATATCTTTCCATCTAGCTGCCCTCACAGCTCTGGGATCTGTCACCTCTACACCCCTTCCATAGGGGATGAAGTGCTCATAGACTGTTATCCAAAGTTCACCCCAGGGTAAATTTCGATAACATGCATCAGAGTTTTCAGTTCCAAGCAAGTAGGTCGATTCAGGAAAAAATCACAAAATTGGCTAAGTCGAGTTGCCTTTGGGACAGTTGGGACATCAAGGCGTGGATTGGCTGAAAAGCCTCTAGGTGGCCCGCGAAGCAAAGGGACATCCGGGACAAATGGACGCGAAGGACGCGAACCGGTTCGGCCGGCCAACGTAAAGGAAGCGAGAAGGAAGCACGGGGACAATCAAGCCATCGGACATGGGACGCATGGAAAGCTGGTTCAGCCGAAGTCAAGGAGAAGAAAATCGACTAACTGCTCGAGACATTTGGGCCTTGAGGACGCGAACCACCGGTTCGGCCGAAAAGGAGAACTTTCGCACTAAGTAGTTGGGACATCTGGGCCGCGAGGACGCGAAGGACGCGAATGGACGCGAAAAGGCGAAGTGGCCAGAGCAAAGGAAGCCCATTTCGGGTGGTTCGGAAGAATTTGTCCCAGACAGTCCGGGACAGTTGGAACAAATGTACGCGAAGGACGCGAACTAGCCGGTTCAGCCGAAATGAGGAACTTCAGCACTGGGACAGTTGGGACAAATGGACGCGTGGGACGCGGATAGCCGAGAAACCCGAGGGCCAATCAGATCATGACACGTGTCACCGGTAGATGAGGGACAAGGAAGCCCATTTCAGGTGGTTCGGGAGTTTTTGTCCCAAATAGTTTGGGACATCCGGGACAGAAAGACGCGAAGGGCGCGAAGAGCCGGCAGACCCGCGGACCAACCAAATCATGACACGTGTCACAAGGAGAAAAGTCCAAAAGGTCAGAGGGTGAGGTTTCAAGCACTGACCCGAGCCAATAAAAAGAGGACATGTGTCCAATGAAGTAGGGAAGGAGAGAGAATCACGTGACCAATCAATGCATGCCACGTGTCATCCAGGTGGCAGAGCGCGGGAAGAAATTTAAAAATCCGTTTTCACTGTTTTGTGCCCTAGATCTTCAGATCGACATATCTTTTGATCCAGAGCTTAGATTTGCACGTTCTTTATATCAACGGAAAGCTCATGAAATTATCTACATGATTTTAGGGTTAATCTTGAATTTTGGTGCAGTCTAGAGAGAGAAAATGAGAAACAGCTCTGACACGTGTTCATGGCCAGAAGTGACATTTCAGCGACCAGATTTAATGCAGAATGGGTCGCATTCTCCTGTAATCCAGTCAAAATGATAGGGTATGGGTTTGTAAGGTCCCCATGCCATTTTAATGCATCTGCAGTCAAGGAGGGATGGGTTCCCATGTTTCTGTATGTTTTCTGTCCCCTGGGCTCGACCCATGCAATGTAAAAGCTAGATTTGGCTCATTTCTAAGGGGGAACATTTCTTTGGATAGCAAGCTTCTTCTTTCACCTGTAACAAGTGATTTTTGCAAGTATCAGACCTCTTCTAAAATTGTAACAGGTTTTCTACCTTTTTGATGTTGTAATACAAGGGTTTTGACAGTGGAAATGACAATACAAGCTCTGTGATCGGTTTTCAACCCTCCTTTGTTTGTGTTGCTTGTTTCATTTCAGACCTCTGATTACATCTTATCAGCTTGTGCATGATGTTTTATGTTGCATTTTATGATCTGTGTCTATCTCAGAACAACAAAAGTGTTCACCACTCCTCCTTTGGTGTATCACCATGTTAGTTTAGTTTCATTTTTGCACTTTCTATCTCTCGTCTCCTTGGATTTTAGAGTAGGATTAGGTTTCAAACCTCTCGTAGTTTTACAAAATATAGATCTAAATCGAGGAGTTTGAGGAACCAACCTCTAACTGAGATTCTCTCTCGCTTTTCACAAGTCCCCACACTTGGAGAGAGGTTTCCATGTTGTGCAATCACACTGGATGCTAGAGTGATCAACCTAGAAGCCTGATCTGCATCCAGGGGTGCTGTGAGTCTGCAACAACAGTTTTGGCACACCCGGTGGGACATAGAGGTCTCATTTTTATCTAGCAGAGTTGATGTGCATCTGCTGCAATTTTCTTGCTTAAAAGAGCTATTATTTGCATATCCGTGACTCCAAGGGGAAGAATCCAAGAAGAATCAATTGGTTCCAAGTGCAGGCCTGAAAACTCATGAGAAGAATCACCACAAGGTCAAGAGTTGGAGAAGAAGAAGTGTTGTTTGAATACCTGCAATTATCTCCAAGAAGAAGGCAAAGAGGAAGAAGGATTCAAAGGTCTCCATCTCCACCAAATATAACTCTCTCAACTCCTCCACCCGGTAGGCCTTTCATTCACCAACAAGGGTTTTAAGACCAATTAGAATGGCTCGTAACAACCCCTACGTCAACTTCACAGCAAAGCAGCCCACTTGCTCTCAATGCACAACATCCAGCCTTCCTATTGCAGCCTTCAAGAACATTCCTACTTCACCGGAGAAAATCAGACTACCTGTGTGATCATGTTAAAGATATTGCTAACCTTTGTGCAATCCATGAAATCAATGAAATGCAAGTGGTTGTGTCAAGTTACTGGCATCTTCCTTCAAGGGTAAAGCATTGCAATGGTTTAGGAGCCTTGGGGCTGGTTCTATCACAAACTGGAATCAGCTGTGTATTGCACTTCACGAGCAATTTGGAGAGAAGGGAGACAACTTGTCTCTTTTGGAGCAGCTGACAACTATCAAGAGAGCCCCCAACGAGCAGCTGACTGACTTCAACTTCAGATTTCAAAGGTCTTGGGATAGGATTCCAGTGGTAGTCAGGCCAACAGAGAAGGTGCTTTTCTATATTACCTTAAAGCTTTGAATTCTGATATTTCTATGTTAATTCAATCTATGGGAGGCACAACCTTACCTGCTGCTTATAGCATTGCCATTAGAGCCGAAAACTATCTTATTCAAGCTGGTAAACTGGCTCCTAGGCCTCCCATGCCCTTGTATCCAAACTTAGAAAATCCAAGCACTAGTCAAGCACCCACTTTGGCTCCTATTCCCACCCCTAGAAATCAAAGTTCAAGTGAAACTTCTACTTCATCCTCTAGTGCTTCAAATGAACTCCAAGAGGTCATGAAACAATTGCAAAATTTGGGAAATGAGCTAGTTACTATCAAAAGACAAAGCAAGCTCAAAGTGCTAGACCGTATCAGCCTCAAGCACAATACCAGGCTAGGCCCCCATACCAACAAAATAGGTCACCAAATCAGGCTGCAAATCAAAATCAAAGCCAAGTAAGGCCTCCCGCTAATAGACCATTTCAGCCCTATAACCCCAATGTTGTATCTGCTTCTAAAGCATTAGTGCCAGTCCAAAATAACATGGCCCAAGAATATGATTGGTGTTTCCCATGTAGTCAGCCACACAACCAATCAATGTGCTTTAACGGTGCATTAAATCAAGCCCGATGGTGCAAACCATTGGTGGGTCGCAAGAGTCCAGCCATGAAGGAGATCAGCAAGAAGCACCTCAGCAAGGAACATCTCCGAATGAAACTACTCTTGTCAACTGGCAAGCTGAAGATTTCTGTGGTATGAATCAAATACCCTCTCAAGGTGTTGCAGCCAACACAAGGTCAAAAAGGAGAAATTTGGGTGATGAACAGCCATTGGCCCCAAGTAGTTCACGACCTTCTGTCACTCCACAAGGTGTTGGCAAACAAAATGCAGTTCCAAACATGCAAGGAGCACCCAAACCAGCTCCTAAACCAACTCAGATGCCAGTTGTTGCTGCCCATGTGCAAGGAACGAATGTGCAAGCTAGGGGACAGCAGAGGGATGCTTCATCCCCATTCAACATCATTGATCAGATGAAGAAGACAAATGTAAACATATCAATGTGGGAATCACTATCCATCCCAGGCCAAAGAGATTTGCTACAAGCTGCCATGAAGGACTGGTCAACTTCAAATCAACAGGTCCAAATGCAAGAGAAGGTACTCACAAATGCTGCCCAGCCTGAAGGAAATCATGGAGGACAACAAGGTAAAATGTTGAAGCCCCCTCCATTTTATGTTTCATTGATCATAGGAGATAAGTTGGTACATAATTGCATGATTGACTCTGGGGCAAGTAGTTCAGTAATGCCCAAGCAAATAGCTGATCAGCTAGGGCTTCAATATGAAGTCATCTCCAAGGGTGTAGTGCAATTAGATGGGACAAGTGACAATGGTTGGAGTAATCAAAGGTTTGAGCCTCACACTGCACGCATGTCCCAACGTAATAGTGTTACAAGATGTGTCAGTCATAGACCTGCCACCACTCTTTGCATTGTGCTTGTCAAGAGACTTCACTGCTAAAATTGGAGGCTATCTTTCGGTGGATTGGTCACACATGTTGTTCAAAACAAGATATGGAACTAAGGCCACAATCAGATCCGAACCTATTGCAAACTTCCATATTGAGCCTTACACTCCAAGTCAGATTAATGCCAATTGCTCAGCATTTGATCAAGAAGATCACCCTAGCACTGATGAAGCTGACACTAAGGTTGGAAGTATCCCAGATTTGACTCTTGATGAATGGGCAAGCAAAGTGCATGCCTTTGATCCTTATCAAGAAATAGAAGAATCTGAGCTAGGGGTTTATTGTTTACATGAAGAGGATCAACCTCTCCCCAGCATCACCAAGCCAGATCATAAGGACAAGAATGAAGTATGGCAATTGTTCTTTGATGGATCAAGGAGTAGACAAGGTGCAGGAGGAGGAGCTATGCTCATTTCACCACAAGGTATAAGGTATTACTCAGCCTTCCGTTTCCAGTTTTCCTGTTCAAACAACACAGCTGAGTATGAAGCCTTAATTCATGGACTGCACTGGGCAATGAAGAAAGGCATCAGGAATTTACAAGTATTTGGTGATAGTGAGCTGGTCGTAAACCAAGTCAAAGGAAAAAATGCTGCCAAAAATGATCTGCTTAAGTGCTACAAAAATCGGGTATGGGATCTTATTGAAGATTTTGAAGCTTTTAGCATCAATTCCATCCCAAGAAAAAGAATGAAGCCACTGACAGACTTGCAGCAATTGGGGCTGCGTTTGATGTTGTAGAGAGTATCAAAAGTGAGAAATCTCAGCCTCATATCAAATTGGTTGTGAGACCAGCTGTTCAGATAACAACACAAGTTGGCAAGTCTTCGAGAATGATCAGCAAATTGTTAATTTCCTACAAGAAGAAGCTGAGTTCTCTGCCATAAATCAAGACAAGCTGGAGCAGCAATATGGTGATCATGTAGTACAACTGAGAACTAACAAATTACCAAAAGGCCTCATAACCTTGGAGTCAATCTTCAACCCGAATGATCAGTTCCGGAAGGAGAAAGCAAACATTCAAGTGAAGGGTGAAGATTCAGAGCCTATTTTAGTGGAAGAAGGCAAAACATTGCAGATTGGCAAAGTAAGTACCTCACAAGAGAAATCTGATTTTGTTCAGCTTTGTCAAGAGTTCCCAGATATCTTTGCTTGGACTTACAAAGATCTAAGAGGTTTCAACCCAAAGCTGGCACAACATACTATTGAGCTGGATCCGGAATCCAAGCCCGTTAGGCAAAAGCAAAGGCCAGTGAATCCCCATATTGAACCTCTCATGAGAAAAGAGTTAAGCAAGCTTATTGAGGCCAGTATCATCTTCCCCATCAAACACTCAAGTTGGGTTGCAAACTTGGTGCCAGTGAGAAAAAGAAATGGAGAAATCAGACTGTGTGTTGACTTCAGAGACTTGAACAGAGCCTCCCTCAAGGACCATTACCCACTCCCTTCCATGGAGCAAATATTGCAAGTCAGAATGGTTCAGAAAGGTTCTCACTACTTGATGGATACTCAGGCTATAATCAGATAATGGTGAAGGAAGAAGATCAATTCAAGACGGCTTTCACCACCAAATGGGGCACCTATGCCTACAAGAAGATGCCATTTGGCCTATCAAATGCCGGAGCAACATTTCAGCGAGCTATGGATATGGCATTCAAAGGCTTAATCAACAATATAGTGCTGGTATACCTAGATGATATCACTGTCTTCTCAAAGAATGCAGCAGACCATCTCTTTCACCTCAGACAAGTGTTTCAGAGGTGTAGAAGGTTTGGAGTGTCGTTGAATCCAAAGAAGTGTATATTCTTGGCACACGAGGGAAAATTGTTGGGCCACATTGTCTCTAGGGAAGGGCTAACAATTGATCCTGAAAGGGTTGAAGCCATCCGAACGCTCCCATTGCCACACCACAAGAAATCTCTTCAAAGCTTCTTAGGAAGGATAAACTTTGTCCGCAGATTTGTGCCTAATTTTTCCACTCTTGTGAAGCCTCTAACAATGATGTTGAAGAAGAGTCTGGCATTCAAATGGACAGCAGAAGGCAAAGAGAGTTTTGAAAGCATCAAGCATGCAATATCACAAGCTCCAACTCTTATCAACCCAGACTTTTCAAAGGACTTCATGTTGTATGTGTTTGGAGGATCAGACACAATCTCAGCTATCTTAACACAGCTGAATAGAGAAGGTTCAGAACAGCCCATAGCATTCTTCAGCCAAACCTTGGAAGATTACGAAATAAAGTATTCTTTCATCGAAAAGCATGTCCTTGTTGTCATCAGGAGCTTGAAGAAGTTCAGACATTTGGTCTCAAACAATAAGATTCAACTGCTGGTCTCACATGCTGGGGTTAAGGACTTCCTCCTCAACAAGGATTTGAATGAGAAAAGGGCAGGTTGGATCACCCGTGTCATGGAGTATGACATTGAGATCAAGATCACCAAGCTGGTAAGAGGGAAAGGATTGTGTGAGAGCTGGTTTTGGGGGAAGCAAAAGGAAGTATGCAACGAAGAAGAGGCTGTTTTGATAGTCCAAGACAGCCATGAGCCAAGTGGCAATCAAGAAGAAGACAATGCTGCCCCGACTCCTTGCTGGACCCAAGGTATTATGCACTTCCTAAGCACATGCCTATGCCCTCCAGAGATGAACAAGACCCAAAGGAGACACTTCAGATTGCAGGCTGTCCGTATGCCATTGTTGATGGAGTTTTGTTCAAGAAAGATGTGAATGGAGTGCTGCTGAGATGCATTAGCACAAGTCAGATTCAAAGGGTATTAGAAGAGTTTCATGGTGGACCAGCTGGTGGCCATTTTGCACCAAGAGTGACAGCTCTAAAAATCATGAAGGCTGGTTATTATTGGCCTAAAATCTTCAGTGATTGCTATGCATGGATCAAGAGGTGTAAGAATTGTGCATTCTTCACAGGAAAAGAGAGACTTGCTGCCCTTCCATTGCATCCAATCTCAGTTGACCAGCCATTCATGCAATGGGGTTTGGACTTCATTGGAGTCATTAATCCCAATTCAAGCCAAGGGCACAAATGGATTTTGACACCACGCACACTACTTCACCAAATGGACAAGGCAAGAGCACTCAAAGAGGCGAATGAGTCTAACATCTTAGACTTTTATGAGGGGATAACAACCAGATTTGGTGTACCTGCCACAATAATCTCTGATAATGCATTGGCATTCATTGGATCTAAGGTGACTGAGTGGGCTGTCAAGAACGGTATTTACCTAAGCACTTCATCGAACTATTACCCTCAGGGTAATGGCCAAGCCGAGTCTACAAACAAGAACTTGTTGAGGATCATTAGGAGGACTCTTGATGAGAATCAGAGGTCTTGGCATACCAAGCTGAAATCAGCCTTATGGGCTGATAGGATCACTCCCAAAAGATCCACAGGTAACTCTCCATTCAAAGCTTGTCTATGGAAGAGAGGCAATCTTGCCCATGTCACTTGAGTTGCCAACATTGGAACTCATGAAGCAGCTGGAGTTGCTTGAATTTGAGCCCATGGAGGTGAGGTATGCAGAGTTGATGGAGCTGCAAGAGATCAGAAATCAGGCATCCCAAGCAATGGAAAAGGATCAAGCTTTGATCAAGAAGACCTTCGATAGAAAGGCCAAGGATAGATCTTTTCAAGTTGGAGATCTAGTGTTGAAATGGGATGTGGATAGAGAAAAACCGGGAAGGCATTCAAAATTTGATGCCATTTGGAGTGGCCCATACATGGTCACAAAGTGCAAGAACAACAATGCTTTCCAATTAGCCTCACTGGATGGTGAAGAACTGCAGATTCCAGTCAATGGAATCTATCTCAAGCGTTGCTTCTAGAGGGAAGTTCACTACCTCTGTAAATATTAGATTAGATTTTCTTTCCTCCAAGTGCTTGTGCACATTGTTTTTCTGTAGGTTAGTTTTGTTTTCCTAAGTGCTTTGGCACACTTGCTGTCCATGGAGATGTTTATAGCATTCCTTGCTTTCATCAGTGACATTCCATCTTCCTCCTTACACATTCTGAGTCAGTGGGGTTCTGAAAAGAATATTTGATGACTCCATGCCCAATGGACTACTTCTGGCTACCGATCTTTTCACCTAGCAGGCAGGTGACCCTTAAAAGTCACCAAATTGTTATCCAAAGTTCACCCCCCCAGGGTAAATTTTGATAACATGCATCAAAGTTTTCAAGTTCAAAATGGATGGATTCAGTGGAAAAAGCAAGTAGGTCGATTCAGGAAAAAATCATGAAATTGGCTAAGTCCTACTCCAGGCCGCCTTTGGGACAGTTGGGACATCAAGGCGCGGATCGGCCGAAAAGCCTCCAGGTGGCCCGTGAAGCAAAGGGACATCCGGGACAAATGGACGCGAAGACGACGCGAAAGCCTTCGGTTGAAAAGAGGAATCAGAAAATTTTAGCAAAGGGACAATCGGGCCGTCGGGACGCGCGGACGCGGAAAGCCGGTTCGGCCGAAGGAGAAGAAAATCGACTAACTGCTCGGGACATTTGGGCCTTGAGGACGCGAACCGCCCGGTTCGGCCGAAAAGGAGAACTTTCGCACTAAGTAGTCGGGACATCTGGGCCATCGAGGACGCGAAAGGACGTGAAGGACGTGAAAAGGTGAAGCGGCCGAGAGCAAAGGAAGCCCATTTGGGTGGTTCGGAAGAATTTGTCCCAGACAGTCTGGGAAAGTTGGAACAAATGTACGCGAAGGACGCGAACCGGCCGGTTCGGCCGAAACGAGGAACTTCAGCACTGGGACAATTGGGACAAATGGACGCGTGGGACGCGGATAGCCGAGAAACCCGAGGGCCAATCAGATCATGACACGTGTCACCGGCAGATGAGGGACAAGGAAGCCCATTTTGGGTGGTTTGGGAGTTTTTGTCCCAAATAGTTTGGGACATCCGGGACAGAAAGACGCGAAGGGCGCGAAGAGCCGGCAGACCCGCGGACCAACCAAATCATGACACGTGTCACAAGGAGAAAAGTCCAAAAGGTCAGAGGGTGAGGTTTCAAGCACTGACCGAGCCAATAAAAAGAGGACATGTGTCCAATGAAGCAGGGAAGGAGAGAGAATCACGTGACCAATCAATGCATGCCACGTGTCATCCAGGTGGCAGAGCGGGAAGAAATTTAAAAATCTGTTTTCACCTGTTTTGTGCCCTAGATCTTCAGATCGACATATCTTTCGATTCAGAGCTCAGATTTGCACGTTCTTTATATCAACGGAAAGCTCATGAAATTATCTACATGATTTTGGGGTTAATCTTGAATTTTGGTGTAGTCTAGAGAGAGAAAATTGAGAAACAGCTCTGACACGTGTTCATGGCCAGAAGTGACATTTCAAGCGACCAGATTTAATGCAGAATGGGTCGCATTCTCCTGTAATCCGGTCAAAATGATAGGGTATGGGTTTGTAAGGTCCCCCATGCCATTTTAATGCATCTGTAGTCAAGGAGGGATGGGTTCCCATGTTTTTGTACATTTTCTGTCCCCTGGGCTCGACCCATGCAATGTAAAAGCCAGATTTGGCTCATTTCTAAAGGGGGAACATTTCTTTGGATAGCAAGCTTCTTCTTTCACCTGTAACAAGTGATTTTTGCAAGTATCAGACCTCTTCTAAAATTGTAACAGGTTTTCTACCTTTTGATGTTGTAATACAAGGGTTTTGACAGTGGAAATGACAATACAGGCTCTGTGATCAGTTTTCAGTCCTCTGTTTGTGTTGCTTGTTTCATTTCAGACCTCTGATTACATCTTATCAGCTTGTGCATGATGTTTTATGTTGCATTTTATGATCTGTGTCTATCTGCAGAACAAGAAGTGTTCACCACTCCTCCTTTGGTGTATCACCTGTTAGTTTAGTTTCATTTTTGCACTTTCTATCTCTGTCTCCTTGGATTTTAGAGTAGGATTAGGTTTCAAACCTCTGTAGTTTTGCAAAATATAGATCTAAATCAGAGGAGTTTGAGGCGAAGTAGGGGAATGGGAAAACCGGGAATAGATCAAACTCGACCCCCTTCTTCGAACCCGTGGAGATGACCGCATCTCCCATATAAGTGGCCCACTATGCTATCTCGGGCTCGTGAACCTGCTATCTCTAGGTGAGTCGTCTCCGATGATCGAGACCCCGTGATACGGTAAAAATCCTCTAAAGTAATGGTCCACTCACCATGACCCCCGGTAATCGAAGGTGTTCCTATCGCATCCCAATATGAGAACAAGTCACAAAGAATGTGATGGATGGAGCAACGTGGGGCACGCACGATATGTGCGAGATACCAGCCCATCAAGAGTATCCTCCTCATCCCGTGAGAGGGCATCTAACACTTGTTGGGAGCCGCCGGTCATACTCTCTCTCGGCTCCACCGAATGTACTCCTCTCTCACCCGCATACACCCAAAAAAACACACAAAATAGAGCAAGTTAGCATCCGAGTAATACTGAAAAATCATGAAAACATGTAGAAATGCTAAAAATGCAAAAACAATCTCAAACAGATGTTCTTTTGGCATTTTTTGTGAAACCACCACCCGAGCAGGAGGCGGTTTTGAATCGCCACCTTAAGAGTGGTGGTCGTGTAACCGCTGCCCCGGGGGAGGCGGCGGTCGTATGTCGAAAACCCACATGGGTTTTGTAATCTAAAACTCCTAAAAACGCTAAAAAAGGACCGTTTTAGCTAAAAACAATGCCTACCCAAGCGCGCCCCCTAGATGGACCTTTTAACACTAACATTTTCAAAAATTACCCCCCCATGACAAAGATTTTAGCATTTTAAAATTAAAGGGGTAAAAAGGATAAATTGAAGAAAACTAACATGTGATCTCGCAGGTCGATGTTCTTCTCACAGAGGCATGATCACTATCTCGTCACGAACATTTTGACTCTACTCGCAAGAAACCGTCACCGTCGGTCCCAGAGCTCGAAGCAATCAAATCAACGTGCGCAAATGAATAGGAAAATGGGCCCACTTTCATATATATAGAACATGACTCGGTTTAAATGCCTTTTTCACAGTTTGGAGCACCGATGGAGGTAAGATTTTTATCCTCACACAGATGGTACGTCCTCATTTCCTATTATTTTAGTGTTTATTTTCCAAATTATTGTGTCTATCTTCACTTGAGTTCTCTTTTCACTTTACAGTGTAACAGAAATTTGGATGGCGTCATTTCAACACATGGATGTATCGTATAACTACTAACTTCCCATTTTAGGACCACCATACTGCACCCACCATTTTGCAGCTCTTCATGGATAAAATGCTTCTCCAAGGGGGCAATATGTACGTACCTAAAATTATAGGGTACTGCACCATCGAACAATGTAACACGTGCCCCAATGATGATACAGTCTCCTCGTAAGGTGTTTGGGATCAGAAAATATCTCCAAGTGTTCGTTAACATCCCGCATGCCCCGCTTAGCCCCTCGTGTGCTTTGTTTTTCCCTTTTCCCTCTTTTATTGGCCTTTTGCTCTTCGGTGATGAAACCGCCACCCTACCAGGGGCGGTCATGTCTCGTGACCACCGCCCGAACAGGCAGCGGTCTCAGAACCGCCGCCCGCTTAGGCGGCAGTCCCTTACGTGTTTTCCGTAAAGCTCTTTTAACATGACTCATGTAATTTCAATGTTTTACCATCTTTCTTTCACCACCATAAGCTTGCATTTATGATTTCGGTTCTTTGGAATAGTGTTTCGCCATTGTTTATAGTTTAAGAGTTCTATTTGGCTTTTACCTTGGGTAAATGCAAATGCTATAAATAGTTGGCTTGTGCTCAAGAAAATGTCCCCTCAAATTTGCCTCTCCGAATTTCTCTTTGCAATAGATTAGCCTTTCATTTTGCTTAGAGTTCTTAGTTTCTTTCATCGCATGCTTAGTTAGTATTGTTTTGTTGTTAGGAAGCCACATATCCATCTTGTGCAAGTGTTATTGACATTTTATCCAATCCATGGAGTAGAATAGTTTGTTTTCAATAGCATGCCATCAAAGTTGCAGGTTTTGTTCTTCAAACAGGGATAGTTTCAGTTCTAGATTTTTCATGTAGCATGACTCACAATAAATCCCATTAGGAATTGCATAAGCCAAGCTCGTACTCTTGGGCTATCCCTCTCCTACTCGCATTGTATTCATCCCGTATCTTGAGCCGCCTTTATCCCAATATCTACTTCGCTGATGCAAGCAAGCATTACACACTTTTCTCGGATCCACGTGAACATGAAGGAATGAGGAGATCACACCGAGGGGACAAGATCACACACACCATCGGATTCACCACCGCTCGCAGTAATCCGTGTTCTAGCTTTCAAAGTTCTAAATTAGGATCGTATCAAATAAAGTAGTTAATTGCTTTATTTCAGTTAATTTTACTTTCGATATTCTAGGAAGTTGTGGGGATTGATAGTTTCGAGAGAATATGATTCATTCCTCACTTCCGAGGTAGGATCGAGAGTCTTGCAAATAGATTAGTTCAGCTTATTTCATTGTTTAGAATAGATCTACAAAATTACATGCACAAAAATAGCTATACTCGGTTATTTTGTTTGTTTTAAATTGTTATTTTAGCTGTCAATTCTAGATATGTTAAACAGTTACTCTTTTAGATTCGTTCGAATAGTTCATCAGAAAATACAAAAATAGAGAAATCATATATGTTATAGATATACTCAAAGTAGTTAAATTTCACTTTGCTGTAGTTAATCTATATTGTTGTTTCTGTATGACAATCACGGGACCTAGGGAGCCCAGAGAATACATATTCGAGCCAATCATGCCCCAACCCAATCTCATCACAGCCATAACTGATATAGATCATAATCTTAGAATCCAAGTCTTCCAAACAACAACAAACTTACAATGTGATCAGCCCTCAATGGAGGGGATTAAATATAGAAGACAATCAAGCGCACATTTTTGGTCAAATCAGCCAAATTACAGATTACCCTAGAAAAATATCCACATGATCAGTAGAAGGGATTGAAAGAGAGAAAATGTTCGGTTTTGATCCTTTGGTCCCACAACCAGACGCAGGAGAGACTCTCATAGACATAGATACTAGCCTAAGAATTCAAGTTGCAAGAACGCCTGTGAGATACTCTGAGAAGATCACACAGCTATTAATTTTGAATATAGAGGCTGAGAAAGCATATGATTATTGGATACTAGGGATTAGGGACTGAATTCATACATGACCATGGCAGATTGCAACAACCAAGGGTCTATGGTTGCGATCCATAAATCCCACAACCCAACGAATCCGTGAGTGAATCATACATGACACCGGCCTACGCACACTAGTATTCAGATCCACTCCACTTCCACCTATCATCATCGCACAATAATCCTTGTTAGATATAGCAGCTAACGAAGCTAAATAATTTTGGACTAGGCCGTAGAACCGCCCATAGAGTCAATTATACTTACCAGCCACCCTATGACCTTATCTAGAGACATACACGAAACTATCCCAGTCATTTTCCACGTATTCCACAACCTATAGACCGGATCACGCCGAGCTTGATATTGATTGGAGCCTTTGAACAGTCATCCTTATTGATCAATCTATCACACCAGTTCAGGTTAGGAGGGCCTTCTTTGCCTTAGATTCACAATTTCCACTAGTGCGTGTAGAAGACATTAGATTGCCTAACTAGTTTGTCTGTATCCCACACATATTCCATCCCCACCGGCTATCTCGGCACGACCTCGGGAGGTCGGGTGTGAGGAAGAGTTACTTATATATTCCCACGCTCGCTTGTCACTTTTCCATCGTACATGAGCTTACACCATGGGCTCCATGTCTCATCTATCGCTTTTGAACCTACCTGTGTAGAAATGCCGGTACAGTAACAAATGTTGCTTCTCCTTTGGTGGCCGCTAGAAGTTGTTCAGAATCATCCATTTCGCCTCAAATGCGCTCCTTAGGCATGTATGCCATTGCTCCAGGTGCATCTTTTGCATGGTTGTAATGGTGTCACATGCATATTTTTTAAATATTTTTATGGTGAAGGGTCCTCACTGGGTACTCCCATTTGAATTTTTTTGATGCATCGTGTACTCCAATCTCTAAAAATGATTTTCAAGAGGACATTACCGAACAGATCCTATCTCCTTCCTTCGCGTAACTTACAATCCACAATGAACACGCAGACAAGTTATAGATGGTGCCCTTTGAGATTTTCTCACAAACATGTAACCATGGCTTATTGACCTAGGTCCATCTCTCCTGGCCATTTAACTTGGTCACTAGATGCATGGTCATTCTCATTACTGGGTCTTTGATGTCTATGATATCATAATATCTTGACCCCTGCTTGTAGACATAGGTAGCGGTAGTCTCCTTAATTACCTCCTTATCTCCTAGGTCATCTTCCAAACCATCTCCTTCATAGATGAGGCATGTGAAATGTGAGATGAGTTGAGGGTAATGTGCATCTTGTGCCCCGTGAAATGGAAGTATTCCTCATGCACGCATGACATCAGCCATTGATAGAGGCACTTAGGCTTCCCAAAGTAAGGCAACTCAAAGAGTTGCAATAACCCTACCTTTTCCAAATTGACCTTCACATCATCGTTATAGATGGGCAAGCCCTCTAGTGTCCTTATATTTTTGGGCACACTAGCTCCAGCGCCATCTCCTTCTTGATCATGCTCGTATGATGATTATAGTCATTTACAGACATGTTCCTTAGATGGGACTCCCACTCCTTCCTTTGCATTACTCCATCTAGGTACTGCATTTTTGCATACCACTCTTCATTTGTATGTGCATCAGTTTCTTGTTGTTTTCCCTTGCCCTTTCCCTTCTTGGGTGTGCTAACTAGTTTCTTGGGTGCCATTGTCTAGGTTCACTTCTTACTTTAATCACTTCATGTAACTTTGTTCTTTCACTCTTTCCCACCTTAGATCTCGAATTTGTGAAGAAAATTCCTTAAACTCGTGTCTTAGTTCTTCAAACCCTAGTTGGGATAATCCTTTCACAAGACAGTGCCTTCTCACAACTCTTTTACGCCCGTGAAATCCCTCTTTTTCTGGTTCACAGATCCACACTAGTCACCCACGCTCAATCTCTTTAATTTTTTTCACACGGATCAGTTGCCCTAATTTGCAAAAATGCAAAAAGTGCTTCTTTCCCCTTGTATGTAAAGTGAATAATGAAGTTCCTCAACCCTCTATTTATAGTTTATCCCTTTTTAAGCATTAAATTCTACTTCACCTACCACCATACTTTTCACATTTAATGCATATTTTTCAAACAAAGTCTGATCAGTAGCGCTTTAAATCACACACATGACCTGCGCGGGCAATCTTTCAACCTTTTGTGTGTAACCAATCCATCTAGATAGGATACTCTTACGCGCACATCACCTACGCCGAAGGCACTTCTTCTATCCTGATTTTTCTCTCACCTACCTCGTGTTGCTTATGCACTTTTTCTTCCTTTGTACGTGGGATTTGAGAGTAGCCTTATCTTGACACCAATCATCCTTTTCCATCTTTTCTTTCCATGCACCTCTTTCAACAGGCCATTCAACCGAGATTTTCACCACAACTTCCTTGGCACTTTACCCATGCTCTCCTTCACATTACTCCACCCCACACTAAAACGATGTGTGGTCCTCTACACACTCAAAAATCCTCAAAGAGTAATAAGGGTTACCGATGCCCAAGGCACAAAACAAAACAACAACACGAAAGGGAAACACAAGAAAATAAATGCATAAAGGAAATTCTAAACTAACTGGAAAACTTGCCTTATTTACAAACACCAAGAAGACTTATTTATAGTAGGGCTTTAGCCTACTCCCATTGAAGTGTCCAGTAATTTCGTTCCATCCAGTGCTTGTCAGAATCGGCACACGTCGAGTCAAGGATGTACGATATTTTATAAGGACCTAACCTATGGACCTTCAACTTCCCAAGATAACACAGAAACTTAGAATCATATAGTAAGACCATCTTCCCAACCTCAAACTTCTTGTTTTGATGTGGCGATCATGACATGCTTTCTACTTTTATTTTTTTGTTGTTTAGCTCCACTTAGCAAGTGATCATCTCTCATCCAACATCATTAGTTCATCAATTATTTCTTCCAGTGTTTGCTCATCAACCAGCCCTCTTGCACAAGCATGCTATTCACTGATAAGGTAACATGAATTCAACTGGTAGAATGGCTTCCATGCCAAACACCAATTAAAACAGTGTGGCTTTGTTCAACCTTTTATAAGTTATCCTATATTCCCATAATATGGCTGATACCTTGTCATCCTAATCTTGTCTTCTAGCATCACAAATTTTGGTTAGGGTATGACTCAGTATTTTGTTAAATGTATCCACGGTTCCATTTTCTTATGGGTGATAAGGGGTAGTCTTGTGATGAGCTACCATGAATTCTTCTAACAGGATCCTCACAGTCTCATTTAAGAAATGTGTACCCCTATCACTGGTTAAACTTAAAGGACATCCATACCTTGTGATAATGTTCTCCCATAGAAATCTTGTCAATGTGGCTGTTGTGCAATCTTTAGTTGGAGCTGCCTCTACCCACCTTTTCAAATAATATGTGCAAGTGATTACATAGCATGATCTAGTCCTACGCGTTGTTGGTGCAATAGGGCCTATGAAGTCTATTTCCCATTTCTCAAAAGATTCAGCACTAAAGATAGGGTGTAAAGGCATTTCATCTCTCTTTCCTGGCTTGCCAATGCATTGACAATGGTCACATGCTTTACAATAGTCTTTACAATCCTTATACAGAGTTTACCACCATAATATTGCCATTAAAATTTTACGTGCGGTGGTGTCACCTACATAATGTCCACCCGCACTTCATGTGCTTCCTCTATAATGGCAAGGTGCTCATGCTCTAGTACACATCTACGCAAAAATCCATCACACCCTAATTTGTATAAGTCCCCACTGATCAACATGTAGGGTGCGACACGTATAGCTAGTTGCTTTCTTTCTAATGCCTTCATCCTTCTTCGACAACACACCTTATTTTAGGAATACCGCAATCTCATCCAAGTCCGAGGGTGCACACCGCAACCTAAACAAATTTTCGTCTAGCATAGCATCTTTAATACTCTATACATCCTCCCTTGAATCAATCCTTAACAGATGATCATGTCCACAATTAATTTTTGTAGGATTCATAACTACCGTAAACTCAAACTCTTGAAATAATAGCACCCACCAACATATGTGCCCTTGTAGAATAGGCTTGTTCACTAAATACTTTAACACCATGTGGTCGGTGTAGAATACAAAGGGTGTTGTCAGAAGATACTATCTAAACTTGAAAAGTGTGTACATCATTGACAATGCCTCGCACTCAGTCATGGTGTAATTCTGCTCTGCTAGTGTTAACTTCCTAATTGTGAAATATAGAGGGTGATCAACAATTCATTCACCTGATTGCACAAGCACTACTCCAATGGTAGTTCCTGAGGTATCTACATGAACATGGAAGGGCTTATCCCAAGAGGGAAAATGTAATATAGGCGTGGTGACAAGCCTATCCTTTAATGTGTCAAACACCTTCTGTTGTGCCTCTCCCCAATGGAAGGCACTTTTATGTCTGAGAAATTCTTCTAGAGGCATGACTATCTTGGCATACCCCTTGATGAATTTTCTATAATAACTCATATGCCCAAGAAATCCATGCATTGCGCTTTGGCTAGTAGGTTCCCCCAATCCCACAATAACTACAACCTTGGTAGGATCTACTAGCAAGCCCTCCTTGCATATGATGTGCCCCAATAAAGTCCCAAAGGGTATAGCAAAGACACACTTTTTAATGTTGAGAGATATCCTTAACTACCGACATCTCTCAAACATTAGCCTCAAATTATCACAGTGGTCTTTCACTAGCCCATACACCTGTCTAATCATCCAAATAAACCCGAAGGAACTTGTGGATGAAGTCCCAGAACACCGAACCATTATGCGCAAAAAAACAACAGGGGCATTCTTCAACCCAAGGGGTATGACCATGTATGCAAAAATTCCCATACAATGGTGAATTTTATCTTCTCTTGGTCTTCCTTTACAATCCAGACTTAGTGGTACCCAAAAATCCATCTCAGAAGGAATAGATTTTGTGCCCAATGACTCCCTCTAAAATTTCTTCAATGAAGGGGGTTGGAAAAGGATCAATGACACAAACCGAGTTCAGCTCCCTATAATCCATGCATATCCTAATCCACCCATCCTTCTTGATGTTTATCACCATTAGACTTATCCATTCCGATTCTTCCACAGCTTCAATGATTCTAGAAGCTATCATTTTTTCTATCTCTTCCTTTACCTTTATGCGCAAATTGGGATTCATCCAATAGGGTCTCTTCCTGACCGGGCATGCACCATCCTTCAACTTTATCCTCATCTCCCCCAAGGAATGGTGGATGCCTTTCAACTCATGGTACCTACGTAGGAATAAATCCTCAAATTTACACAAAAGATCTATGGCCTTAGATAATTCCTTCTCCATCCAGTAATCTCCAATGATATCTTCCTTAGTTTCCTCCTCTGAGCTGATGTTAGCCTTCTTCATCTTTAAAGGCTCATGGTAGGTGAGTGCACGAGCATCAACACTGCCCAAGCACCTTGCGCATCCCCGCAGAGTGGCTAACATCCGTGCTCTCTACTTCCTCTATGTCAATAACATATACTAAATTCCCTTTCTCCTTTTCCAATCACACATGCTCAAGTTGGATCTCTTATGCTTCTTCTACTTCTTCTTCAAAGCGCACCTCCAAACCTGGTTCACCTAGTAGTTCCAATAGCCTATCTTCTACCATGACACTATCCCCCATGGTAAGGTACTTAACAACTTGTAATGCCTTATCAACTGATGGCTTGGTACTTCGATACTCAAATGTTTGAATGAGGTCAGCTGCTAGCTCTTGCCAATTTCTTATTTGGTGGCGTGTCTCATAATGTATGTACCATGCGCGCGCACAACCTTGTAGTGTAGAATACAACTTGTGTACCCAAAGGGATGGTGGAAAATCTTCTGTGCCTTCTCTCCAGACCTTCTCACAAGCTTGGATGTGGAAAGAGGTGGGTTCCTTACCATGGTAGTCCTTGATGGCGGTGGGCATGTTTCTTCTAGAAAACCTGACAGAGAGAGCAATTCTCACCTCGTGCCATTCCAAAAGGCTCTCCTGATGTGTATCCCACCACCGTGTTGTTAGCCGAGCAGACATAAATTAACATCCCTCTTCATTCCTTCTTCTCATTCTAGTGAGCTTCCATCTCTTGCAAAAAGATCTTAGGGAAGGCCCCTCCTGAATACTTAGGTAATTTTTTTCCTCCTAGGTGTCGACCATACTTGCCTTTCTTACTTTTGTTACCGATCCTCTCAATCTGCCGCTGCCCGATCAATTCATAAGTCCCATGCACCCAATTATCACATGCTAGGATGGTGGTGTCACTTATTGACTGAGCATCCTTAAACTGGATAACTTCATCGGTAGGATGGATTATCTTTGGATCCCTGATTGAGCATACATATATCTTGTCCGGACTTATTCCCTAAAGGTTTAGTATAGGGTGTTGAATTCCCATTAGCCAAGGGTATAATAACCCACTCCTCCTTATTTTCAAAATTGATGTACCCCTTGTTGAACCGAAGGTCAACATTGTTCTTATAACACCATGGGTGCCCAAGTAGTGCTAGGAAATTGTCCACCTCGGCGAGCGCCAAGACTTCAAAGTCCCCAGTAAACTTAAAACCTTTGATAGTGATAGTTGCACCCCTTAAGACACTAATGGGCATCACCTTCGTGTTGTTTACCATATACAACACATTTGAAGCTAGATGTAATGTAACCCTTCCCATCGATGCCAAACATCCAATGTGAGAACATTGACCTCCATGCTCGTGTCAATGAGGATATTACTAACGAGCTATCCATCTACTACCGCATCCAATGTAATCTCTTTATCATAGTCAAGGTTGTTTGGGGGAAGGTTTACATGCGGGATCTTTCTCTCACACTCTTCTCCAACATGTGGTACCTTCTCCTCAATCATGCCCCTAGTAAGGGAATAACATTCTCTTTCCTTAGCATTTTACATACTTCTTTGACCCCATTCAAGTCATCCTTTGGCGCTTTGACGTTTGTCCTTTGCTCCTCCCTCTTGGACTGCTCCTTTAGGAACCTGGATTTCTCCTTGTAAACTCCAAATGACATCCATGGTATATTGATATACTTCCTTTTAATGTATGGTCCTGGGTACTTCCCATGAACTACTTCCTATCTTGAAACCATGGTCCTCTCGCCTTGGTATTTCCTTTGCTCGTAGCCTTTTCTCTTGTTGTTACTAAAAAGGGTCTAAACCTACATCACGTGTCTCCCATGGCATCCATTATGTGTCCTGTCTTCTAGATGCTTACCATCGTAGCACCCTTGTCTTTCCATTCTCCGCTGATTCATGTGCTCAAATAACCTGCATTCCTCATACTTGTGCTTCTTTCCACACCATGAGCACTGCAACAGGTCTAGGCACTCCCATTTATAATGTTCTATAGATCCACAATTAAAAAAGGTTCCTCGCGGGAACTCACTCCTTCCTCCTCCATGGTTACCACGACCATAGAATCCTCCAAAAAATCCCCTATTGTGCATGCCACCATCTACACACTCCTCATAGTGGTAATCATCACCCTTAAAACTACTAGTAGTGCTGATTTGGTGCACCCCATGATCAATGAGCCTATAGTCCTTGGTATCATGGGTTATAGAAGTGAAAATTTTACAGTAGCAAGACACATTCTTCTAGATTACACGTTGTAACAAGGGGCACCTACTTGCATCATGGTCCCCATGAAAATTTTCACAGTCTATATGACGCATACTAGCCTCCGGGGACAACTACCATTGACATGCCCCTCTACTTCACAATTTGTGCACCATAAACCACTGTGAGTCTCATGGGATGAGTTTTTAGACAATTTCTCTAGCTGCTTAGCCATAGCAGCAATTTGAGCCTCTAGGAATGGGCTAACTCTAGTATCAACACTACTAACAACCTTGGCACGTAGAGCAGCTTCTAATGCTTCGTGTGGGTCTATGAACATTTTATGAGATAAGGCCCTTCTAAAAGGGGTGATAAATCCTCCAAAAAACCATTGAGCATGCTGTGAAGGGTGAATATCATATGATAACTTAGACAAGAGAGTTTTAAAGTGCACATCATACTCCCGCACACTCTCTTCCATTCCCTGTTGAATTTCCTTCAGGGCGCTGATGCTCTTCTGTTCAAACTCAAGGATGTGGAATTCTGCCAAGAAGGTGTTCTTTAAAGCAGTGTAATCCACCACCATTTGATGGTGTCATATTTCCTAAACCAGCTATACGTGTGCCCTCGCAACGTTGTTGTAAATTGACTAGCCTTCCACTCTGAGGTTGTGATCCCCTTTGTATGCCATAGCAGAACACATTTGTGAACATGCTCCACAACATCCTCAATACCTCTGTAATTTGGCAAGTGTAACAAAATCTCAAAGAAGACTTGAGGGAGTGGTTGGGGCCCTTGTCCTCTTGAGCTAGAGCCTTGGTTTCCTTTGGTGTTCCCTCCACCACCGGATCCACTAGGTCCACCCGGTCCTGTGTCTTCTAAGCCACCAGAACCACTAGGTCCACTAGGTCCTGTAGTAGTTGTGCCAAGTGCCCCAAGGTTATAACATCTTGGACAAACTGTTCTATTTCTCTTTTGCATTACAAGCGTTGGCATGTGATTTTCTTGAATAAGGTGTGTTCCCTTGATTGTTGAAAATCATGCTTGTTAAGGATAAATTATTTCTACTCTGGGATTCTTTTGAATGAAATGATATGGCTTGCAAGAATCCACTTTCACTTCTTGTTGATAAGTTGCAATCAGATTTTGAGAGTTGCAAACTTATCTCTTTTTGACTGACTCATCCTTGGATCAATTTCAGTGATCCAAGGAATGTTTTAAATCTTCTTAACAGACTGAATGGTAAATTGACATTCATTGGTTGAGAGACATAGCAGAATGAACCTTGTATGTTACAAGTTCTTTGGGCTTGAGTGATCGTGTCTTCATTCGGTTGTATGTTTATGCTTGGGTCTTTGGGATTGACCTCTACAGGACATTTTTGTCGTAAACAAGAATAGTCTACTTCATGACTATGAGGGGGATCAGAATCCTAAAAACTAAAGGACTATCCTAACGGTATCCTAAACTAGGTAAGAGTGCCTACTTCCTAGCTATGTCTATTTAATTGGGTTATAATCTAACCTAAGATTCTTATTCTATTGTGTTGGGGGGTGACCTAACCTAAGCTCTTGTGCTAAATGAATAAGGGAGAAAGTTTGCTAAGGTGATATTAGGCTATGTTAACCTAATGCCTAATACTAATGGTTGTGAATTTAATCTAACCTAAGGTGGTATTACCTATGGAAATGTTTTAGACCTAAGGAAATTATTTAGGAAATGATTTTTGACTAACCTAAGTTTTGGGGACATCTAGCCTAAACTAATTAAAGAGGGGCCTATGGTCGCATGACACTATGGTGATGGTTCCAATGGCTTTTATTTGATTTGATTGGATTTAAATGCATGGAGGTACTACCAGTTTGGCAAGGGCTAGTTAAAATTTAGTGGGGCTTACGTGGAGGCTTCGCTAAGTATGGAATTGCATGTTGATTTGGAATTGGTATCCACTAGTTTTGGGAGGTGGTGGCAAGGAGAGATAAGCAGGAGAATTAGGAGTAATGGCATTTATGCACCTTGGTTTTTGTGTGCAAACCATCTTGGAAACACGGGAGGTGGGATTTTTGAGAGGTTGTTTGGTTTTGCATGCCTTGCAAATTTTTCTCTGCATGAAGCTATCTGGTTCTTTGAACCAGCAATCCATCTTCTTCTTCTTCTTCTTGGCTATTTTTGGTTTCTCTGGTCTATTTTTGATCAAGGGAATGTATAAGAGGCATTGGAAGAAAAAATTTAGTTGTTGATCTATCGTGGAGAAGAAAAAGGGTTGGAGGCTTGGCTGGAAGTCTCCTTCGAATTGGCAGAGGCACTATCAGGCATGATAGGCTCTACCCATTAAGATCTCTTTCTTTCTTCTAAATGAATCATTAAAACAACTTTGCTCTCATGAAATAATTGTTTGCTTGATTTGTCTGGTTATTTACTTTCATGTTTTTATGAATCTTTGTGGTTTTTGGAATGTAAATCCATTGCTGGTAATGATAGTTTTTGGGAAACTTTCTCTATGCTAGTTTAATGGTGATATTCATGCAAACTTGTATTTGAAGCTCTGTAACTTATATTCGAGGCTGGTGTTGACTGAACTGGCATTTGTTGCCTTATGCTTTGTTTTGAACTATTTTTAGAGCCTATGTTTCATTTAAATTTGTAGTGGAGCTTCTTGGTCATTCTAGACTAGCATTTTTTGCTTGTATGGTTCTGAATCTTTATTTTAGTCTTATGTTTCATTGAGCTTGTAGTGGAGCTTCGTGGTGTTTCTAAGCTTGTGTTGAAGCTTCATGATTTGTTATGAGCTTTTAATGGAACTTCGTGTTTGTTCTAGACTGAGTGGAACTTGGTGTAGTTCTAAAATTTTGGTTGAATCTTCATATTCAACACTGTACTCATATTCAGTTCTTGTGAATGCTAAACTTGTAGTTGAGTTGTTGAGTTTTGTTTTGTACATATACTCTGAGCTGGAAGTTTTATTCTTATTTAAGGAATTGAAAATGCTTGAACTCGTATTAGAGCATTGGTGTTTTTTTCTTGAGCTTGTATTTAGGGCTTTGTGTTTCACTTTAGGCTCGTATTTGAACTTTGTGCTTGTCTGAGCCAGTATTAGAAGCTTGTGAAGTCTTGAACTTTTGTTCGAAGCTCATGTTCGACACTGTACTAGTATTCCATTCTTGCTTGTTCTGAACTTGAGTTGGAGTCGACAGGTTTGAATCTATACTTGTATATTCGAGCTGGAGTATTGTTGGTATTATGGATGTGAAAAGCTTTAAATCCATTTTTGGACTGTCTGCTTGATAAGGGCTTGAGAGATTAGTTTCGGTTTGAAGTTGATCTGGTAATCTCTTTGAGATCTCCTTCGTGTAACTTCTTGAGTGTGAATGGTTTTAGTACTTCTATCTTTTAGACTGTACCGCCTTTTGAACTGGATAGGCAAGTGAATGCAAAGTATATCTTTCCTTCTCTTCCCTGAGCAAACCCACGTCTTGTTGAAGCTTGACTATTTTGTTCATAGGATTAATGGACTAGAACTATGTCTTGTTGTGGGTTTGGTTGATTTTTGTAGTTTGTTTGGAACAGTCGTAACATTTTTAGAGGGTTTATGGAAATACAGTATTCACTCTCCTTCCTATTTTAGATGTTGAAACAAATACTTTCCCTGTCTTAATATTTTAACTAGAACTTGAGAGTCCTAGTTGTGATTCTATTTCAGTCGAGTTGGAAGTAAGATTGGAACAACTCTTGACTTAAACATCATTGGGGTTTCTTACTCTCTTCAGATATTTTATTTGATTCTTGGGTTTTATTTGAAAATTGAATTTAAACCTAGTATACTAAATTTTGTATGGAAGGATACAATATCTCTGTTCAGAATGCTTTGTATTATTGTTCTTATTTGGGGATCGCGAACTACTTCTCTGTTGCATCAAGTCTGTTAAAGCCTTGTAATAGGATGTCAGTATTTTGAGTTCTTGAGTTGTAATGATCCTTTTATATCTTTCACTATTTATGGATTTCTATTCCTTGTTGGATTCATTGAACAAGTCTCCAGTTTTTAAAAAAAGAAATGATTATGATCTCTTGGGGACAGTATATTGTTTTAGGGATCATAGTATTGTGTACTTCATTCTATGGACTGAGTTTGAACTTGTGTTTGAGGAATGGAATAGGTAAACCAGTTTGTTAGATTTGTAATAGAAAGTTTGAAGTGTGCTTTCTTTAACTGTGTGTTTGGTTCTGTGTTCTCTTTTGGGAACTAGTTAAGGAATTCTAAGTTTGAAATAGAAATGAGAATTCATTTCATAGTATAAATGAAATGAATTATAGATTGGTTCCTTTTCTATTTGAGATCCTTTTTCTGTTGTTAGGATAAGTTCATTTGATTGAATTTTTCTATTTTCGATCTTCTTCTGAGATGGACAATTCATTGAGGAACGTTTGGTTTTAGGTCTTTGAATTGAGGTAGATTTGTGTGTTCTAAACCTGTAATTGTCTTTCTGATGATTAGTGTTTGGGGAATGGCATGTATTGATTCTTCTTCCTTGTTATATGGAATGATGAAGTATTCTAATATTAGCTATGCCGTAATTAACTTCTTTTGCTGCAGTAAAGATAAATGTGTATTTTCTACTCTTATAGAACTATGAAGCAATTAGATGACAAGACTTGTTGATTGTTTTAAAGTAATTAATAAGATCAATTTAACCTTATGATATAATGCATGTGTTGCAGATTATATTATGCTCTTTTCTTAAAAGTGAATTCAAACTCTTTTAATATACTTCTTTTCTAGATGTTATTACTTATGATTATATGTATGATATATTAATTGTTTCATTAAAGTAGAGTTGTTTTAATGGAACAATTAGTGGAATGCACTTCACTTTAATGCTTAGTGCTTATCATGCTCAGTTCATTGAACTAACCGTGCTAGAAATTTTTGCAGATGGACATCGTAAGTGATAAAAGAAGGTAGGAAATTTCATGATGTATTGGTTTATTTAATTCTGGATCTTATGTAAAGAGTTTTGAATCATTCTTGAGTTGTATTGGAAAATAAAAGTGTTGTTCTTTTAAGATCTTAATTATGATTGACATACAGAATGTCTAAATTACATAGTCTTGTAAATGTATATTTAAAATCATGAATTGAAAGGTTTTGTGTTGGACTACAATTTGTGATGTGAATACTTTTGTACTTGTATGATGGAAATAATAGTGATATCTTTGCGGTATTCTTTATATCTGTGTATACTATTGTTGTTATAAGATAATGAGTTGGATTAAGGAGATAGTATAATCTCCCTTATATTAATGAACTTGTTAAATTGCAAGGATGTCATTCTCTATTTACATAACTATAGTTTAATAATGAAATATGCTTGGGACATACAATTAAACTATATAAGTAACGAATGATAAAAAGGTTATGTTAAACCTAACATCTAACCATGAATAGTGGTATGATCATTAATCGTTATACTTTGTTTATAAAGTAAACACTAGTGAATCTAAGTGGATGGCATGCTTGATTTGGACAACTATGTTGCATTAAGAATTAAACGTCTGATGTTTTATGTCATGTTTTTGGGATAATTGCTTGTTATGCCATGTTAACTAATAAAAAATTCAAACATGAATTAATGAAGTTCTCGATATCTAATCAGGCTAGTGTTGGATAAAGAACTTAAGGAATGTTGGAATTAGGGTTAGGTAGGGTTTATAATCTAAATTTTTAATCCAATTTAATTATGATTAATGACCGCTAAGGGGTATGTACATCTTGATGAATCAGTTGTAATGGATGTTGGCACACACCAACTACAGGATTGTACCCTCGAGAAGTCCCTAGACTTCTCAAGGATACAGTGTTGCAGTTGACATGTGGTAACACCCTTCCATATTGTTCATCTAGATCTACACACATCTGGACTTGGACTTAGTTTCTCTCTAGGTCAAGTTAGTAGCATGTTTGGGATAGGTAGTAGCTTTCTATGCCTTAGGGTACCTTGGCACATTCAGATGACTTAGGTCAGCCGAGTATGCCCATATACCCTAAGTCATTATGAGCATCTTCCTATAACAAATTATGTTTCTAGTCGGGGCTAAGGTCAAACTGGGCAAGTGGACTGATGGTAGTCGGTAAAGACCATTCTAGATAATGAAGAAGAGTGAGGTGGAGGACGTATTCGGAATGAAGAGTATGTCATTTGGGAATAGTAACATGAACAAGTATGTTGAAAATATTTGGCCAAAGTATCGCAAGTTGTTGGTTGCATTTTCCCATGTCACCTAGTTTAAAGCAACGTGATGTCGATAAATATTGGTAAAAATATTCAGATATGTTCTTTAAAAGATCACTCAAGTACCTAGAATAGGGTAGAGAACCAAGTATATGTAGTATACATAAATTTTTCTATACTTCAAGTAAAGATGAGAGATCGATTCTTACTAATCGAGTCATGGAATGAGAGATCGGTAGTATACCGAGTCATTTACAAATGACATATGGTTATCTGTTATGAGATTGATCGGCATGAATGTGTGTTCTAAATGATGTTTTATTTAGAACAGATAACATTATGTTTCAAAAAAAAATTCCCTTTTTCTAAAGTCTTAAAATGGGAATGTTACATCTTGGTATCGTGAGTGAAGGTTGTAGCTCTTGAACCTATTGTCAGGTCCATAATCGATGAAACTTAAATTTTCTTGCTAACCGATAATGGTTAGAATAAGAGGAAATGTGGTAAATAATCCTCCACCGAGGAAGGATCAAAGAATCGCCTTGTAAACTCGATGAGATCCTTGTTTCCCTATTGGAAACAAGATATCGTTTGGCTATACTTGAATAGTAAGTAATGGGAAATAAGGAGGATGAAGATGTTGGTAACAATAATCAGCCACCTCCAGAGGACAATGCCAATTTAGGTGTTGATAATAACAATGTGAACATACTTGATCACCTAAGAACAAAAAAAAAGGTAGGTTGGCGGTGAAATCACTAATTATATAAAAAGGATAAGTCCACCCAAGTTTTATGGCACCACACTAGGGGATGGACTCCGAGAATTAGCTTAGAGAAATGGAGAAATACTTTTTGCAATAAGGAATTTCTCATAAGAAACAAAGGTGATATGGGGAGAATATCGATTTACCATGAGGCATCTTTATGGTGGGATAGTCATAAGGTGAGCTAAACATTGATGAAACTAATATCACATGGGATCAATTTAAAGGTTAATTTTAACGCAACGTTGGCTGCCGTAACTTTACTACGATAAGAAAATGACTAAATTATAGAACTTAGCTCAAGGAAAGCTAATCATGAATCGAGTATTCGAGCAGTTTACTAAAATCCTTAAGTATGTACCTCAGTACCAAACTGATGAGAAGTTTAGGATACAGAAATTCATCATGGGATTGAATCCCATTATAGGAGGAGAGGTGGATTTTCATAGCCCAACCACGATGGAAGGGGTTGTTGAAAAGGCCATAAGGCAGGAACAGAAATTGAAGGAAATTTCTGCTCATAAGGAGGAAGTAAGGAAGAAAATCCCCAACTCCTCTTCATCATCTCTTGCACCTAAGAAAGGACCATGGAATAAATTTATAATGAAAAGTAAGTTTTCATCTGATACTAATAAGAAAAAGCAACAAACAAGTTTGCTAGCAATGCACATAACAACTTTTCAGAACAATAATAACGGACAGAAGTCCTATGGAAGTCAGAATGATAACTCTAAGGCTGGAAATAAACCTGAGCCTAGAAAGGGACCCGTATGAGGCTGTTATAATAGACCACGCCCATAGAAGTTTTAGGTAAGTTATTTGGCTTACCTATAACTATTTTTTTATACCAGAGCTACTGAATGTTTTATTTCTAGTAAATTAGCATCAAAACTAAAAAGAAAAGCTGGAAACATGGATAAAACATGGATTGTACATTATGGAAACAATGTTGTTCATACGGTTAGTATGTGTCTTTTTGGAGTAGTCCTTGACTTACCTAGCTTTCCCACTGAAGTTGATCTTTATGTTTCACCTTTGGGGTCTTATGATGTAATCATAGGTTTTAATTAGTTAGCAAAACATAAGGCTAAATTGGACTGTTTGAAAAACACATTAGTTGTTTAGATGACCTACAGAAAACATCAGAGATTCAGGGTGTGAAATGTGAGATTTCTATTAGAAAACTATTAGCTATGCAACTTAAAAAGGCCAAAAATAAAGATTGTACCTTATATGCAGTAAAGATTACAGAAACAACTTAAGAGAGCAGCGATGTCATGGAACGATATCCGCTATTATGAAACTTTAGTGATGTGTTTCTAGAAGAGTTACCACATCTTCCACCCAAAAAGGAGTTTAATTTAAAAATTGAGATGAAGCCTGGAACTGAGCCTATTTCTAAGACACCGTATCGAATGACTACTATAGAATTAGTAGAGCTTAAGGCTCAATTGCAAGAAATTTTGTCTAAAGGTTTGATTAGACCAAGTGTTTCACCTTAGGGAGCACTGTAATTTTTGTGAAAAAGAAGGATGGAACACTTAGATTGTGCATTGATTACAGAATGTTAAATAAAGCAACAATCAAGAATAGATACCCACTCCCTAGGATTGATGATCTATTTGATTAGATGCGCATGGAGCATCGGTTTATTCTAAGATAGATCTTCGATTTGGATATCATCAATTGCGGATTAAGGATGAAGAAATTCATAAAATATCTTTCAGAACAAGGTATGGACATTATGAGTTCACGATTTTAACTTTTGGATTAACAAATGCACCTGCGTAGTATTTATGAATTTAATGAATAATATCTTTCAAGAATACTTGAATAAATTTTTTCTCGTATTCTTGGATGACATTCTCATATATTCTAAAAGCATAGAGGAACACCATGAGAATTTAAAGATAGTTTTAGAAATTTTGAGAAAGAGACAGTTATATGGTAAGTTATCTAAATGTTCTTTCTATGACATAGAAGTGCACTATTTGGGTCATGTAATAAGTAAGAATGGAATTGTTGTAGATCCTTCTAAAATTATAGCTATAACTGAGTGGCCTGCACCAAAGAATGTACATGAAGTTAGAAGCTTCATGGGGCTTTCTGGTTACTATAGAAAATTTGTTAAAGATTTTTCTAAGGTGGTTGCACTAATAACTTCTTTACAGAAGAAGGATAAGAAGTGTTTTTGGAGTGAAAAATATGAAACTGCATTCAGAACTTTGAAAGAACAGTTAACTTCAAGCACCTATTCTAGTAGTACCAGATCCTAATGGAAACTTTATGGTAGTAACTGATGCATCGGGTGAAGGTCTAGGAGGTATTTTGTTACAAAATGATCATGTCATAGCTTACAAAAGTAGAAAACTAAATTTACATTTGTTGAATTATGCTCCACATGATTTAGAGTTTGTTGCCATTGTTCATGCACTACAAGTTGGAGGCATTAGTTGCTTGGTAAACCTTTTGAATTGAAAACCGATCATCTTGGGCTGAAGTATATTTTCACTCATCCAAATCTAAATGCAAGACAACAAAGATGGTTAGATTTTTTGTCTCAATATGATTTTGACATCAGTTATATCAAGGGTAAGGAAAACAAAGTGGTTGATGCTCTAAGTCATAGGAGACACATCTCTGCTCTTATAACATTGAGAACTCAGTTTAAGGATGCAGTAAAAGTGTTATGGAATCTAATTCTTACTTTCAGCAAGTAAAAATAGCACTTAATGTAGATCCAAAATGATGTAAGGTATAAAGGTTTTTACTTTGATAACAAAGGAATCTTAAGAATTGAAAATATACTATACATACCTTTGCTTAAATGATTTAAGAAAGAAATTATTAGTAAAATTTAACAATTCACCTTTTTTGGACACCTTGGTATTACAAAGATGCTTGCTGATATAAAACAACAATATTTCGGAAAGGGATGAAAAAAAGATGTTATTGATTTTGTGACACATTTCTGGAAAGTCAACATGTTAAAGTTGAACATATGCACCCAGCTGGTTTATTGTATCCTCATAGCATACCACAAAGTACAAATGGAAAGTGATAAGTATGGACTTTGTACAAGGGTTACCTATGTCAAGAAATAAACATGATGTTATTTTAGTAGTTGTTGATAAACTAACAAATGTAGTGATTTTATTGTTGGTAATCGAAAGATGATTCTCTGTATTGGCTAAAAGATTTGTACATGAAATTTTCAAACTACATGGAGTACCTAAATTAATAATATCTTATAGAAATCCTAGAATGACGTCAAGGTATTGGAAAATGCTTAATGCAACTCTAGGAACTAAGCTGAATTTCAGTTCTGCGTATCATCCGGAAACGGATGGACGATGAAAAGAGTTAATCAATTTTAGAGGATATGTTATGGATGTATTGTATGGATCAGTAGTATTAGTGGGAAGAGTACCTTCCACTAGTTGAGTTTGCATATAATAACACATATCATACCTCTCTTAAGATGGCACCTTTCAAGCATTATACGGAAGAAAAATTAGAACCCCTATTAATTGGGACAACATTGAGGATAGAGAGGTAATTAGACCTGAAATCCTTATGGAAATGAAGCAACAATTTAAAATGATTCGTGAGCACTTGAAATAAGCATCGAGATAGGAAAAGAGTTATGTTGATTTAAATTAGGTTGATAGGAAATTTGAACTTGGTGAGAAGGTCTTTCTTCGAGTTAAACCAAAAAGATATCTATAACTTTTGGCAAGGTGCCAACTTATCACCTCTTGCTATGTGGTACCCTATGAGATAGTTGAATTAATCAACCTTGTAGCTTACCGCTTAGCATTACCTCTTGCTTTGTCACGAATGCATGATGTTTTCCATATTTCTTTACTTGAGAAATACGTTTCAGATTTATCACATGTGTTAAATTGGAATTCCTTGCAAGTCCAAGACCCAGGAATAATTGTGGCTAAACCCATATGAGTGTTGGAAACTCATCAGTTGCATTTAAAAAATCATCAAATAAGTCAATGTAAGGTCTAATAGGACCAGTTTAATGAAGAAATTGTAACTTAGGAAAACCTAGAAGATATGAAAACTACTTTTCCATATTTATTTGATAAAAATTGGCTATGATGACTGATAAAAATTTGTGACTTTATCTTTATATGTCAATAAGTCTACCAATTTGGGGCAGATAACTATTTATTTTTAAATAAACTGCTATGTGAATGTTGATTTCTAGAACTTTAAATTCTGATATTGTTGCAAACATATGTTAAGAAAGTGAATAAATTGATTATCCTTAATGCAATTATCAAAATGAGATAATCATCAGGACAATGATTCTTTTTAGGAGGGAAGTATGTAACACCTTGGACAAACCGTTATATTTCTTTTACATTACAAGCGTTGGCATGTGATTTTCTTGAATGAGGTGTGTCCCCTTGATTGTTGAAAATCATGCTTGTTATGGATAAATCATTTCTACTCTTGGACGGAAATGATATGGCTTGCAAGAATCCATTTTCACTTCTTATTGATAAGATGCAATCTGATTTAGAGAGTTACAAACTTATCTCTTTTACTGACTCATCCTTGGATCAATTTCAGTGATCCAAGGAATGTTTTAAATCTCCTTAACAAATTGAATGGTAAATTGACATTCATTAGTTTGAGAGACATAGCAGACTAAACTTTGTATGTTACAAATTCTTTGGTCTTGTGTGAACGTGCCTTCATTTGGTTGTATGTTTGTGCTTGGGTCTTTGGGATTGATCTCTATAGGACATTAATGGTGTAAACAAAATATAGTCTGCTTCATGACTATGAAGGGGATCAGAATCCTAAAACTAAAGGATTATCCTAACGGTATCCTAAACTAGGTAAGAGAACCTACTTCCTAGCTATGTCTACTTAATTGGGTTATAATCTAACCTAAGCTTCTTATTCTATTTCGTTTGGATGGTGTCCTAACCTAAGATCTTGTGCTAAATGAATAAGGGAGAAAATTGCTAAGGTGATACTAGACTATTTTAACCTAATGCCTAATACTAATGGTTGTGAATTTAATCTAACCTAAGGTGGAAATTACCTATGGAAATGTTTAAGACCTAAGGTAATTATTGTTAGACTAACCTAAGTTTTGGGAAATCTATCCTAAACTATTAAAAGGGAACCTAAGGGTCGCATGGCACTAAGGCGACAGTTCCAATGTCATTTAAGTGATTTGATTGGGTTTAATGTATGGAGGTACTACCAGTTTTGGCAAAGGATAGTTAACTTTAGTAGATGCAAATGTGGATGCTTCACTAAATATGGAATTACATGTTAAATTAAAAATGGCATTCGCCAATTTTGGGAGGTGGTGGCAAGGAGAGATAAGCAGGAGATTTGGGAGTAATGGCATTAATGGACCTTGGTTTTTGTGTGCAAACCATCTTGGAAACAAGGGAGGTAGATTTGTGGGAGGTTTTTGGTCTTGCATGTCTCGTGAATTTTACTCTACATGGAGCTATCTGGTTCTTTGAACTAGTTTGACTTCCAATTCGTGTATATTTTTGGTTTCTCTAGTCTATTTTCAATCAAAGGAATGTATATGAGGCATTGGAAGAAAAGTTGTTGGTTGTTGATCTTTCGTGGAGAAGAAAAAGAGTGGGAAGCTTGGCTAGAAGTCTCCTTCGAATTAGCAGAGGCACTATCAGGCATGATAGGATCTACCCATTAAGATTTCTTGCTTTCTTCTAAATGATTCATTAAAATAACTCTACTCTCATGAGATTAATGTTTGCATGATTTGTCTGGTTAATTACTTTCATGTTTTTATGAATCCCTCTAGTTTTGGATGTAAAGCCATTGCAAAGTAATGTTATTTTTGGAAACTTTCTCTGTGTAATTTTAATGTTGACATTCATGTGAAAATTGTATTTGAATCAGTAAGATTGTATTTGAGGCTAGTGTTGTTCTGAACTAGCATTCATTGCTTTGTATGGTTTTGAACCTTTATTGGAGCCTTGTGTTTCGTTTGAACTTGTATTGGGGCTTTGAGTTTTGTTATGAGCTTGTATTGGAGCTTTGTGTTTGTTTTAAGCCTATATTAGAGCCTTGTGTAGTTCTGAACTTTTGTTCAAAGCTTCGTGTTTGACACTGTACTTGTATTCTATACTTGCGTGTTCTAAACTTGTAGTCGAATCAATGTGTTTGATTATGTACTTGTATTCTGAGCTGGAGTTTTACTCTTATTCAAGGATTTAAATGCTTAAAACTTTTTTGGGGACTGTCTACTCAAAAGAGACTTGAGAGATTAGTTTTGGTTTTAGTTGATTTGGTAATCTCTTTTGAGATCTTCTCCATGTAGCCTCTTGAGTGGGAATGGTTGAAGTACTTCTATCTTTTAGAATGTACCATGTTCTTGAACTGGTAAGGGCATGTAATTTTGGAGGATATTCACCCCTCCTCTGCTCTAAGAAATCCCACATCTTGTTGAAAGATTGACTTTTTTGTTTAAAGGATTAATGGACTGAAACTATATCTTGTTGTGGGTTTGGTTGATATATAGTTCGTTTGTAACAGTCATTAACAGTTTTAGAGGTTTATGGAAATATAGTATGCATTCTCCTTTTGTAATAGATGTTTGAAACAAACACCTTCTCTGTCGTAATATTTTTAGATGGAACTTGAGAGTCTTTGTTGTGATTCTGTTTCAGTCACGTGGAGGTAAGATTGGGACATCTCTTGACTTAAACGTTATTGGGTTTTCTTACTCTCTTCAGATCCTTTAATTGATTTTTGGGTTTTATGGAAAGAAGAATTTGAACACTCTCGAACACAGGATCTTGTATGGAAGGTTATATTATCTCTGGTTCAAGGTTGGTTCTTATGTTTGTTCTTAATTGGATCACGAACTACTTGTTCTTTTGTATTGAGTGTCAAAGCCTTGTAAATGGGATTTCAGTTCTTTTGAGTTTGTGAGTACTTCTGAACTTGTTTAGCTTACTGTTTTGGACTTTGTATCCTTAGTTGGAATCATTGAAGGAATTTTGGGTCTTTTAAAGAGAAAGGAATATGTTCTCTTGTGGATAGTATATTGTTTTTGGGATCTGTACTGTGAACTTCATTTTGAGATTTGAATTCGAACTTGCATTTTAAATGAATTAGAATAGATAAACCAGTTGGTTAAGATTTGTAAGGGAAACGAGAAGTGTGCTTTCTTCTAACTGTGTGTTTGGTTTTGGTGTTCTCTCTTGGGAACTAGTTAAAGAACTTCTAAGTTTGAAATAGAAATGGGAATTCATTTGATAGTATACATGAAATGAATTATTGATTAGACCCTTTCTAATTGAGATCCCTTTTTACTGTTGTTTGGATAAGTTCATTTGATTGAACTTCTTTGTATTTGATTCTCTTCTAAGATAGAAATTTCTTGTGGATTGTTTCATCTACTTTGTATAAGTCATTGGTTGTAATGATGTGGAATATATTACTTATGATTAATTGTGTGATATATTAATTGTTTCATTAAAGCAAAGTTGTTTTAATGGAACAATTAGTGGAATGCACTTCACTTTAATGCGTAGTGCTTATCATGCTCAATTCATTGAACTGACCCATGCTAGCAATTTTTACAGATGGACATTGTAAGTGATAAAAGAAGACAAAAAAATTATGATGCATTGGCTTATTTAATTTAGGATCTTATTTAAAGAGTTTCGAATCATTCTTGAGTTGTATTGGAAAAGAAAAGTGATGTTCTTTTAAAGATCTTAATTCTGATTGACATGCAAAATGTCTAAAATGCATAATCTTGTAAATGTATATTTATCATCATGAATTGAAAGGTTTTGAGTTGGACTCCAATTTGTGGTGTGAATTCTTTTGAACTTGTATGATGGAAATAATAGTGATATCTTGGCGGTATTTTTATATCTGTTTGTATATTATTGTTATCAATTAATAAGTTGGGTTAAGGGGATAGTATAATCTCCCTTATTATAATGAAACTTGTTAAATTTCAAAGATGTCATTCTCTAACTACACAACTAAAGTTTAATAAGGAAATATGCATTGGGCATACAATTAAACTATATGAGTAAAGAATGATAAAAGGAATAGTGGTTATGATCTTCAATCTTTATACTACGTTTATAAAGGAAACACTAGCTAAATCTAGGTGGATGACACACTTGATTTGGAAAGCTAGGTTACATTAAGAATTAAACGTTTGATGTTTGTTGTCCTATTTTTCAGGATAACTACTTGTTATGCCACATTAATAAACATTAATGCAAACATGAGATTAATGAAGTTCTCAATATCAAATTAGATTAATTATGGTTATAGAACTTAAAGAATGTTGGAATTAGGGTTAGGCATGGTTACTACAATTTGAATCTTAATCCACTAAGGGGGTATGTACATCTTGATGAATCAATTCTTATAGATCTTGGCACACGCCAACTGTAGGACTATACCCTCGAGAATTCCTGGGACTTCTCGAGGATACGATGTTGCTTTGTTGACATGTGGCAACACCCTTCCATATTTTTTCATCTAGATTTACACACATTTGGACTTGAACTTTGTTTCCCTCTAGGTCAATTTTTTCATCTTATCAGAAGTCTAAGGCACTTCTCTCCCACACTTACCAAGATGGTGTAGTACAGAATGCTCAAGTTCCATGTCCTTGGTGTGAAACTCAACTCCTTCTCACAACATCTTCCTCTATAGATCCATCACACTTACAACCTCACGTTATCTAGCCATCTCCTTTTTATGAACTTCACTATATTTGAGTTGTCTCTCTTCTCTTTCCCTTTTATCCGCAATGTTTTCCATCCTCCTCCACCCTAGCTTCCTAACCCAATGCTTAGAAAAGCTTATCGGCCATGAGAAATGCTTCTAAACTTAGGGTAATGATTAAGATCTTCATTGCTTAGGGGATAACATGCAAAAATGATCCTTTAGGCTCCCTCAAAACTCAAACTTAGCAAATTCTAGGAAAGAATAAGTAGAAATGACATACTTTAGAGTATAAGTGGTTAGGACTTCTTTCCACCAATGATCAATAACATGCATCAAAGTCAAATATGCATCCTGTAGCCTCTAGTAATCATATTGGGTCCATACGTGTGGTCTATAGTACCATATTTATATAAATGCATATCTTGAAAGCCATTCATATAGTTTCTTTGGAAAACATCATAAGAACATTTTTACAAATCATGGTATAGGTTCTCTTCTACCCATCTATGTGTATCGAACTCGGCTCTAATGCTAAATATTTGAGAAAATTCTACCTCCATGCTCTTGAATCATGCTTCAACACTTTCCAAGGCCAAATGTTCGATTATCACGCATCAAAGGGACCAAGATGTATGCCATTTCTCAAAAATTTCAAAAATATGTCCCGACAATGGAACCAAGATGTAGTCATTTTCATACCCTTAGAACAACAGTCTAATCCCATGCGCATCGGCCTACCACCCAGTGGGTGCTTTGGGTGCTCACCGAGGCACTGCCATTACTAAGCCCCTCCTTTATATGATTCTTGGGATAATACATCCTTAATGACATATGTATATGTAGAAAAGGAAGGAACCATACGTTTATTCTAAGAAATTAGGATGAGTTATCATATCAATGCACCCATTTAGATAACAAAGAGAAGTATCAAACAAAATATAGAACTAATTCATAACATAAAGAAAATGCACCAGGGTTTATGCCCATGAACAACATATATTCTTTAGAACATAACCTTATATTCATGTTAACAAGTTCAATAACCACATTACATTCATTAAGGCCATAACAGACCAATATATCAATGCAAATCGAATCATGCATCTAGACCCTAAGCTATGCTTTCCACATTACAAAATTGGTTACAGACCCATCCCTCTAAAAGTGCCATCACTCCTATAATTCTCCTAATCCCAACCCAAAGGATCCTTCATTATTCCTATAGAGCTTCACCTATCTAGTGTTATCTCTCCTTGCATCTCTTTTCTCTTCTACCCGAGCATCTCTAGATATAGCCTTAGTCTCCACCACCATGCCTTCATGAGATAATAGATTGGTTTCCAAGTGTCCATGTGGTCCTCCAATGGATCATGCTTCCTTTTATCTAAGCTCTCCACTCTTTACAATGATTTCCATCTGGATCCTTCCATCGCATGCATGGAATATTCCATTCTTAACCCTTTGGCTTCTAGGCTAGCACCTTATCCACCCCACATGCTAGATGGGTCACTCCTTTCTTATGTGCTTCCTGGAATGCCGAATATGCTAAGTCCCAAAACACATCTTGTCTTATGCTCGTGTGATGTTTGTTTTGTTAAACCCTTCTAGAACCCTACCCTGCGTGCCTTTAATCCGTGTGCCCTTCTTCAAATACTTCTCGCACACCGATGCACCTTTCTTGTACTTAGCCAATATTCTAGGTCCCAACACTTATATAGGCTTCCAATGGTTATTATGTCAATAAAGGCTAACTTAGAGGGAGTATTAGTCCATATGAAGATAATCCAATTGAAATTTTTAGTGCATAGTGTGTCATTCCAAACCCATATACTAGAGTTGAGTTGTAGATTTTGACAAACCAACCAAAGCCTAAGTTTTTCGCCTCAAGAGGAAAACTTTAACTTTGACTTCATGAATCTAGGGATAGATGTTTCTAGGTATGTTATGAGTAATTTAACCTCATAATTTGATGACAAAAATCCATATAAAGATAAATAATTGACCAAAGGGATATTAGGGTGTGATAACAAAGAGTGAGGAGGGTGTATTTTTCATACAAATGTGCAATGTCATGACTAGCTAAAGTGTCAAAGGATAGAATGCCAAATTTTAGTCTCTATATTTTCCCCCTTTAAATATGGAATGAAAATTACATGCTTAAAGGAAAATATACCTGAATGTGTCAACACACTTTGTTTTTGTAGTATCTTATTCTGTTTATATTTACATGCTCCAAAATGAAACTTGCAACACATAGTATAGTCAATGCCCAAGATAGGAAACTAAAATTTAACTCAAAATATAATGAAATTATTTTAAATAAATGCATAACAAGAAATGCCAAAAGAGATGCAAAACATAGAAGGAATAAACTTGTTTTTCTAGTAGAGGGAATGTTCTCACATTCTTGTGCTTAAAATATTTTGAAATATGATGAAGGATGGGGTGATCAATCCCTGATTTGTGTTAAGGAGAGGTTGATGTGCTATGTGTACTAACCCTACACACGAAAGCCAAATATAAGAAATAAAAAGAGGATCCAAAGCACTCTTCTCAAGGAGGAATGCCATTATCAAATAAAATTAGAAACTTTTATATCTTCCCCTTAATTGTAAAGAGGATAGGAGATCCTACCCATGAAGAACTTATTTCCCTTGCTTCCTTCCATAACCCCACAAACCATATCACTACAGATGGATATAATTCCAATTTTGTAACTTGAAACATAGTAGAAAAGGAAATAATTTCCCCATAATATTCCCATGTATCATACAAATGAGAATAAACTAAATAGGACTAATTGCATGACACAACTTTAAATGGAGAAAGGATATACATGCCCCCAATGTGTCTAAAACTAGAAGTGGAAATGAGTATCTTGTGGAGAAGAAGTGAATCAAATAATTGATGCCCCTTGAAATTCTTGAAACCAATTCAATTTAAATATGAAACCATATAAAAATGTTGTAATAATGATGATAAATCTGAAAATTCTGACAAATCTGGAGAAATTTCCAGTGGGCAAAAATGTATGGTAGGGTCAGAACCATCTATATGGTCCTTACTGATCTATACTGTTTTGACCATGTGTAACATTTTCTGATTAAATTCATATGAAACTAATTGTAAGGCATTTATATATACCTCTGCATATTCTTGTGCCCAAAAAGATGGCTATGTCTTTTGGAAATGTATAATTAAACCTTGGATGTTCACCCCCTCTTTTGAGGCATGTTTGATAAATAATTTGAGCATGCGGCTAAAAATAAAAGATTAAAACCCATAGTTGGGTGTATAAGAATACGTATATACCCCCTAAAATGACTAATGTGGTGGTCACCAAGAAGAAACTACACTTGGAAAAGGGGTTGTGCATGGTAGAAACCTAGATGTGAAATAATATCAATAAGAATAAGAAGCATGATAACAAGAATACTAATAATACAACAAAACAATAGTAAATAACAATAGAAAATTATGTGTTAGTAGAAAAAAGTGCATATAATGTCGAAAAAATTGTAAATAATTCCAAATAGTATCATTCAAAAGGAAAAAATTCCTGCAAAAATGGGGCACCCACAATGTTGGAAGACAATCAAGGCCCATGAGCTTGCAAACAAGAGATACAAAATCACACACAAGGCGTAACGTATAAATATGGGACACCCATGGAGTCACAATTTAATAAAGACCCTTAGGCCAAAATCGAGTAGCAAACAATGATACACACACATAACTAGAAAACATGGATGAAAAGAAATCATAACAAGATGTGATGTAAAACATATAATATATGTTAAACATAAAAGATATACAAATAATTGTAAGCACTACACAAGACACATGTGTTAGTCTTGTTAGTACAAAAGATAGCAAATACACAAGATATATGTAATCAAGCATAATGAAGAAATAAAGTACCTATAATTGAAATATAGAAGCTAAATGTAGTATGTAAAAGGAAGATGCCTCCATAGGTTATCATTTTATGTAAAGGACAAACCAACACCTATCATCATGTACCACTTTATGTATGTCCTACATCATGCTCAATATACCATGTGAACACATGTGTGTAAAGAATAAATGTTATCTATCAAACCAAAGGAGTAAACAACATGTATAATGTAAAGTGCAAACAATATATGCTATAAAAATAGGTCCTGATTTTGTATTTTTACAAAATTTGAATTTTTTTGTGTTTTAGGCCCTCCATGAGGGCATAAATGAAAATTTATTCTCTAAAGAGAAAGAAGGGTGATCCAATAATTCCCACATATAGGGAATAATTAGTAACTATGTAAGGAAATAATATGATGCAATATTTCCCGTGTGTGTGTGTGTGTGTGTGTGTGTGTGTGTGTGTGTGTGTGTGTGTGTGTGTGTGTGTGTGTGTGTGTGTGTGTGTGTGTGTGTGTGTGTGTGTGTGTAAAGTGAGGTTCAAATGTTTAACCCCTCCATCAATAGTCTAGTTGAACCTATAAATAGAGCACATCATAGGGAAATCAATGAGGGATAGTATGAGAAATACCTAAGAGAACCATACAAGGAAGTTAAGAAACTATCGAAGATGATTGAGGGTCAAGCCTCAAATGTGTTATTATTATGCTTAGGAAGTGGAGTATTGAAGATTCAACTTGATAGGAAAATGACAGATAGAAGCGAAGGGGAAGTTAAAGTCACGGGTGTAAATTTTTAGATAAACCCTTACTCCTTATAAAACCACTTATATATTGTTCTAGATTTCTCCTATGTAGGAAGAATACCAATATGATCAACAATATTATATTTGGAAGAATGCTCATCAACCATAATACTACCTATAGGTCCATACCATGGAGGAGGTGAATTAGATATATGTTTTAACCTAATTTGTATTAAATATTATTTTAGAGTAACTTACTATAATAAATTATTTTTAGATGATTAAGTATAGTAATATGCAAGAACTAAACATTCAAAGATGTAAAACCCTAAGCAAATGAGAGAGGAATAATGACTTAGCTGATTATCTGCAACTTGACAGTGATTGCGAATGTGTATCTGCTGGAATAGAATGGAAAAAAAACATCACAAAGGATCGATGAGAGTTCAGAACCCCATGAATGTATACGGAAAAATTTCCTACATAAGGGTAGGAGCGCCCCAAGCACTAAGAGATTGATATGAGAACCTATGTCTGCTAAATTGCTCAAGTTCTGATCTCTTATGGGTTGGAAGACCTTCATTGTTAGTCTCTTTATCACTCCAATTTAACTATTATATCAGCGATCACACATGTAGCCTAAAAACAAATGAATACCTACACATGTCTACAAACCACATAAAATATAATAAGAGATATGTAGAATGGGAGTCAGGTGACCGACCCCGAAGGTCACTGAAGAGTGAAATTATGACTGGGCACTAAACTACATCTTAGTATCCATGTGTTCTCCAGCACGAGTACGAGTACATGCATGCACATGTGTGTGTTTGTGTGTGTGTGCTCGTGCATGCATGTGTGCGTGTATGTGTGTGTCTTGTGCCCTAGGTTGCCCTTATGTAAGTTTCACAATGATAATAGGATAAATATAGATTTTCTTGAATATGAAAAAAATGTGTGTGATGGAATAGAATAAACTACCCTCAATATGTAGTGTATATGTCTGAGACCAATTCATCCCTAACCCTTGTATAGATGTGCCGGATATGTAATTTTTAGTGCTCATGTACTTTTTGTAAGCTTAGGTGGTGATAGAAAATTATTATAGTGTTTGGCCCTTTAATTAAAAGAAGTAAATAAGTATATATATGATTCCCTTGTTTGGATTTAATTATGGATAGCTTAAATGCCGACCCAAAGTACTAAAAGGTGACCAATAAGTAAAAGGGACTAAAAAGAGTAAGAAGAATAAAGAGAGGGACAGTGCACGGGAGTAACATAAGTGTCTGGGTGCTTTTGTCCTAATTGGGCGCTAGTGTCCGAGGCCATCAAAAGGTAAATCAATCAAGTGTCAACATAATTGTAAGATGTGCCAAGACAAAAGGATGATTAGTCAAGCTCAGAAATAGTTAAGTGCAAGATATAAAAGTAACCAAAATGCCAAAAGGAGTTGTCAACCACTAGTTTTCTTGTTTAGGAATCATGTATACATTATTATGTTTTAGGACATATAAGTGTACCCAAGTGCATAGATTTTATTTCTACATTTTCCCCACTTTATCTTGTTGAGTGAAAAATCAATAGCATAAAGTATATAGAATATGTGTACATTATATACTAGAGAGGAGTGTAGTTGATAGTGTTCTAAGTGGACAAGTATCCATGTGAAGCGTGAAGTGACCACAATGTAAAGTGTGGCAACTAGGATACATAGGTAGACCCTAGGGGTGAATCGTATACGTAATAACGTGGGGTAGGAGATTTTACATGTTGATGTGAGCTACTTATTGTTTCTTGCATGGATAGACTCGAAAATGAAGAGAAAGAGAGTATTCAAAGTCCGTATGTGAAAACCGAGTAACGTATCTATAAGTAAGTAAAAGTGTGTAGAAAGTAATAGCTAAGGAAAGATTTCACCTAATGTATAAGAGAGTATAGGATAGAAGCTGTCCTATTTGATTTTGAGATGTTGTTGGATGGGATTGGGAGTGATCAATTCCCAACCAAGCAAGCGTCGAACCATAGATTTGAGAGTCTTGTCACCAAGGATGAGGTTTTTGGGTGATCTCGCGCCAAAAGTGATATTTTTGGGAGATATCATGCTAAGGATGAGCTTTTGGGTGATCTCACACCAAGAGAAGAGTGTTGGGGAGAGAGGTTTGTTTTTCTATCCTTCTATGATGTTTCTCAAATGATAAGTACCACTACATATTAGCACATCCCGATTCGTAGCTGAATTTGTGACAAAATTATTGTCAAATTACTAAATTATGTAACTAAATCCAAGTATCTCGATATTGTTGATCCATTATGTGAAATGTAGGAAATTGTGTTAAACTAAGAAACGGTCTGATTTTTCCCCAAGACATAAGCACCTAGGTGGGACACAAGTTCCCACCATTATTTTCTAATCTTGGGTGCAAGTTTCTACTCTATGTTTTTTTCTAAGTCTAATTCTAGACCAATATATAAGCTGTGTGCTTTTTCCAATTTCATAATGTGTTGTTCCATTCTAGAGCACTATGCTCTGGAAGTGTGATTTATTCACCCAATAGTTTCCCCCTCATTTTGGGTACATGCAGCAGATATAGGAGGAAGCATCCCAAACAAGAGGACACGAAACTAATATGCATATCATAGGTTGAATACCTATAGGGGGTAGGGGATGTGTATGTTAAAAATAAAGGAACATGCTAACAATATAAGCTAGAAACATGTGAGTGTGCAAAAGAGCTAGTATGTAATAGAATACAATGTATCAAGAAACTATGAATAAAAGAGGGATCATGAAAAGAGGGTTTCATATATGGGACATCACTTAAAATGTCACAAGACCCCTTGAGATGAAGAAACCAAAAGAAAAAATACTTGTAATGCCTATGCCATTGTTGTTATCTTTGATCACTTCTATTAATGAAGTAGCAACATTGATAGGTGATTCTCATTTTAAAGATGGTGTACTCTTTAAAACTAATTAATCATGTTGTTGTAGATGATATGTTTTATCTTCTAAAATTGGATAACGTCATGCCATGACAATTCTGAATTTATTAATGAAGTATTTCATATAATTTTTATGATGAACCTTTTTATGTATTCGCATATGGATGAAGGAAGTAAATTCAATCTAAATTGTTCATTTCCTAGTTTGCAATACTGAACTTGTTTTTTAGTCGATGATTGCAAAGTATAGGATTAATCACACCTTGGATCAATTGCAGTGATCCAAGGCATGTTTAGGATTTTTGGTGTTTTGATCATCTTGATCAATTCGGTCAGAAAATCTGATTTCTGCACCCAGACTTGCATTGGGGTCACAAGGGCATCCTGTAGCATCTTTTGATTTCACCATTCTATGATGATTTGTTCGTCGTTTTGATGAACCACGAAAGGTAACGTTCTTTGATTAATTTATTTAGGACCTAATTAATCTAAGTGTTTGATTATTGATCTTATCCTAAACTTATGCTAAGGTGATTTATTCATTAATTCCTAAGTAGGATAATGGGGAACTCATCCTAAGTTTTGACACTAATTAATCCTAAGCTATTAGAACTATGCCTAAGATCCTAAACTATGGTCTTAAACTAATGTTGGGGAAACCTAACCTATGGACATTGACCTAACCTAAGGAGGAGGGGGTGGACATTGTTAGTAATTTGATTTGGATGGTGGTGGCACCATTCCAAATGCATGGCAAGGTTTTAATGTGGCATTAAATAAATTTGTCTTGCCAACTTTGGCCAAGGTAAAATATGGTGGAAGTTTTCCGAGCTGACAACTCCTCTATTTCAATGAAATAAATTTTTAAACTGCTAGTTATAACTAATAGAGGATAAGACTGGGTGGGAGTTTTAGAGGGGACTCTATCAATCCTGTTGGAATTAATGAACCTTGACCCGAGCGAAAACCACTGGGGAATAGTAAAATGGGTTAGAGGAAACATAAACCATTTGGTTTCATTGTTCATTCAAATTTTTGAGTTTCTTAGCTCTACATGTTGTATTTTCATTTTTGAGCTCTCAGTTTGATTCTGTTACATGTTTGAATTCACCCTTGCATGGCAAAAATAATGGAAAAATTTGGTCGTGGAAACTATAAGAAGAAAATGGGAAAAGTTTCAATGGATTGTTTTGGTGTTTTTTGGAAATATTTCTTTGGAAACTTTTCTTGAAGGATTGAAGAAAGGAAGAGAAGGAAGGAGCACTACCAGGCATGATAGGCCCTATCTCATTAAAATATCTTACTTTTATTTTTACGTTTTTCATTAAAAGAATGTTGCTCTTCATGAAAACATCTCTGAGAATGTTTTCTAATATGGTTGATTGTTTCTTTTGCTTCTATGTGTTTCTTTTGGACATGGTTTCTTGGATAAGAATAGTTTTGTGAAATAGAATATTTTAATGAATCGGGTTTTCAAATGGAGTTGGAAAACAAATGTGTTTCTTATTTGGAAAATTGGGTATGAACTTTCAAGGGGATTTTGTGTTTGATAAAATGTCACCTTGTTGTATCCTTTGGCATTTGTGCATTTTTGCAGGGATTTGGTTTTAAGTTTCTTGATCTATGGAACTCACCCGGTCATTATGAAACTAGGGTTTGTTTAATAGTTGTTAGGTCAAATTTTTTCAGCAAAATAAAATGATGCCTTTTTTTGGAACCTCTATTGGGTTTGAAGGTTTTTTGTTTTGGTTGTATTATCAATATGATGGTTGACTTGTTCTTATAGGCTTGTTTTGGGATTTGGTTTCAGTTTATTGACCTTCATTTTAGCTTAAGATTTATTCTAATCATTTGTTTTAAAAAGGATCATGCTCAACCCAAAATGGGTATTTTCGAAGGTGGTTTTGAGCACTATAAGTGCATGTTGTTAGGTCAATAATGAGCTTCTTGTTTCTGTCTTCTTAAGTTTCATTTTGATGTTTTAATACCCTTCTTGGATGGACATGTAGGAGAAACAAGGACAAGTAATACTCTGTTCCCTCTCTTTTGTGGGCTTGTTTTTCATTTCTTGAATACCCTTCTCGGGTCAACATAATTTTTGCAACTTGGTTGATTTTATAAGAGATCTAGGTTTGTGTTGATCTTGAACTAGGTTCATTTCCTTTTTATCCTACGAAGAGTGGTTGAGCTTTGAGTGTCATGTTTGGGGTATTATGATTGATTTTAGTTCTTGTTAAACTCTGAGATTCTTTTGATTTAGTCATCATTGTCTCCTTGATAACGATTGCATGTTTTTTTGAGTGTTTTATCCTATGAACCTGTCTCCTTGAGACTGTACTCGCATGATTGTGATATTTTTATGGTCTGAGATAAGTTTCTTGTTTGATTTGGGTCATTTAAAATAATTCGGATGATGAGAGGTCTTCCTTGACCTTAGGTAAGGAATTTTTCATTCCTTAAACTTGGATCTTAGTCCTTTTGGGTAGGATTGTGCTCTGCGTTTCAGTTTCTTGAAACCGTTCCGAATGCATTCTCCTTTAGCTTGTCATGGGAGATATGGAGCATCCAATTGTTGATTGTTTACTGGAATGCATGATTGTGATGGTTATGTTTTTTTCAAATAGGTTTGAACTCTGATGAGGAATACAAAGATCATTTTGGAACTTTGTTTCGTGTGTTTGATTAGACTTTTGAAGGCTTGAGAAACTCTCCTTTAGAACATACAATGTTTATATTTTGTATTGTCAAGTTGTTCATTCTATGGTATCCTCTTGGTTAGAGGTAGGAATTTTGATGGTAGAGTTGTTTGGATAGTTGTTGTCCATGCTAGATCATTAGTGTTTGTGTCAAACCTTTTAGTTTTTGATATGAAATTGATTTTTATAGGATCGACATTCTGCTCTTATCAAATCATTGTGTTTTTAGATCAATTCATTTTTAATTGATTTATTGGGATCTAATTGTGTTATAGTGGAACTTTTCTTGGTGAATTAAATTGAAGCCAATATGGATAGATCATGATTTGAATTAATTATTTTCTTAATTGGTTGCAGTTGATTGTTATCATGTTGAAATGATTGCTAATGTTGTGACATAGATGGAATTAGATCATGATGAATTTTTAACTTCTTATATGGAAAATGATACTTAAATTGAATTAGTGTCTCTTCTCTACTTTTGATTTTGTGACCTTTTGGGTAGTCCTTATTGATCTTATTATTGTGTACTCGGAACTTTTTCATAAATAATAGGGTTCTTTTTACAATACAGTTAGCTAAAAGCATATTGTTTTAATGTTATATCTCTTATCATGCTCAATTCTTGTGAACTGACTCATGCTAACAATTTTTCAGATGGACTTCATGAAAAGTGAAAGGAGAAAGACTTATAAAAAGTTGCATTTGTTTTATTAATGAGATCATTTCCTTCATTCAGATGCTTATGTATTGAAAATTCTCTTGAAATGAACTTGTTGTAGAATCATGAGGATGTAATAAAATTAGTTTTGTAATGATGGAATATGTTTCTTATAAACTTATGGAATATTAATTAAGTTGAGAGTAAAGTAATCCCTCTCTTTTGATAAATGAATTGTTGTGAAGGGTTGTTGATTTCTGATTTGTTCTAAGGTCTTGTATGACTTAGATTTGAACAATGTTCCTAGATATTTACCTGCATGATGGGACTATTTTGATATACTTAAATATTGAAATTCATGACTTAATGGATTCTAAGGTATAAAATGATACTTGGGATAAGGATCTATACTTATATTTTTGATTCTTTTCATTTTGGGAAAGGGTTTAACTATGATGATTATGAATGATAGATCCTCATTCGGAATAAGGAATAAGGATAGTTTTATATAGATGAATGTAGCATTCCTTTATGAATCTAAACCTTATGTTTTCTGATTTCATTAATGGGAAATAACCCTTAATATGAAAGAAAAGGATACTTCCTTTCATCATTAAATATGAACTATGTATGTTATCTTGTTAAGAAATTAAGTTTAAATCATAAAGGGATGATTGGATATATGCTCTTTATATGTAAATAATAAATGGTTGGGAAATATTAAAAGAATTAATAAGAAGATCTAGACATTCTGATATCTCTAAGTCTAATGCATAAGCTTTCAATCATGATTGTTATAATGATAAATTGCAAAGTAAGAAAACTTAATGATCTTACTTACTAAATATTGAATTCAGATTTATAGATTAATGGAAACAATGGTTTAAGATTAAAAAGTTCATATGCATGAACACATATTTTATCTACATACCTTCATTTGGTATAAAATTACATTTCGAATCCTTATTTGGATCAATCATACTTAGTGAACCTTTAGGTGCATTGTTTAACGATAAATTAAACAAGATAATAAATTGATGGGTTAATAATCTAATGTTCTTAAGTATGTTAGTTTAGTTGAAGGAACTTAGTAGGTTGTTGTGATATAGGGGCTGCAACAGAGTACCCTCTTAATTACGGGAGTCATTACAAGGATACTTGTGATGCAGCCAACTATGCTTCAACACCCCACTTAGTTCAATTAACTCAATTGACATAAGTGGAAATTTGGTTCATGGTTCTACTCTAAATAGAGATAGACACATGGACTAGTGTAGTGGTCAACTCATGTTGACTTAGGGTAACTAAACACACCTAATCGACGAAATTCAATTGAGTATGTCTATTTATCCTTAGTCACCACAAGTATTCTACCACACTAGTGTATGTGAGTTACCCCTATTTAGTGTGAAACTTTGACTCAGGTTTGGTTGACAATAGTCAAGAAAGACCAATCTAGATAATAGTACGAGTGTGGTGAAAGACATATTCCTTTCGATGAGTATGTCATCTTGGAATGTAAACATGGTAAACATGTTTAAAAATTTGGCCAAAGTATCACAAGTTGTTGGTTGTGTTGTCTTATGTCACCTAGTCTAAGTTGTGGGATTTTAGATGAATATCGGTAATAAATATTCAAATAGGATTCTTAGATAGAACACTTGAGTGACCCTTAATGGGTAAAAGAACTAAATTATACATAGTATACACTTGAACAAGTTAAACATGAGATATCGGTTTAATACCAAGTCATGAAATGAGAGATTAGTGTTTCACCGAGTCATTATAGTTGCATATGGTTTTCTGTTATGAGATGGATTGGTAATGGAATGTGTGTTCTAAATTATATGAATTTAGAACAAAGAACATTATGTAAAAAAATTCCCTTTTTTCTAAGTCATTAAAAGTGGATGTTACAATAATCAAGCATGACACAGGGCATAGCCCGCAAACAATAACATACAATAGTCAAAAAGAAATAAGAGACAATCATGGTTATATAGAATCCTGCAAGGAAAATTATACACATGAAGTACCCATTATCATGTTAGAAAGATAAATAGTATGTCAAACTATCCATAGAGTAGTGAAAAAAAGTGATAATAACGAAAAAGTAGCAAATATTACAACTATAAGACCTATGATGTATAGTCTATGAGAGTAGTAAAAGTAGATTCCCCGGGAGCCTCGATGGGACTGGAAAAGAACAATGTCAAGCATCATACATTATGTAAGAATAACCTTAAGATACCATGTGAATGTGCATGTGTGTATAGAAAATATAATGACATACTAAGAATCCAACTAGCATAAGAAAAACATTACAACATGTAAGTATTATAATCTTAAAAGAATAAATATAACAAAGATATGTATACATCATTGTTATAAGCACAATGGAATGAGAGGGGGTGAATCAGTCCTATAAAAATTTTACTTCATTTTCCATTACATACATTCATCATTCAAACCATTCATTCAACATCCATAAACCATGTGAGATTATTAAGTGTGTATCAATCATTTACAAGTGCATGAAATAAGAGAGAGAACACAAAACACCAAATATAAGTGGGAAACCCTTAAGGGGAAGAAAACCCACAGAAACCTCTTCAAATATTACTCATAACAAATTACTTGCAAGAATATTACACATCAAGCAAGATTTGTTTAGTGAAGCACCCACTTCATAAGGAGCAGCCAACCCTATTTAGTATAACACCCATTATACAAGGAGGCTAGTAACCACTAAGGTGATAAATCCCATACTCAACAACCTGAAAATGAAGATGACATAATTATTTTTTCTCCCACAACTGAATGTGATCACATATTCAACTCCATGCACACCAAACCATCTCAAACTATCCTCTCTTCTTATTCACTCAAATATTCTCCTCCATTTTTGATTAGGCAAAATGACCTTTTAAACATTCTCTTCTATCTTTATCATGCCTTTATACCTCTTCTCAACCATGTCCTTGACCCTCTATCCTCTACTTCCCCATCATCACAACTAGTACAAATGAGTCATTACAACTCACTTATATACATGAAAATTTCACATAACACCTATAGGTAAGCCATGACCATATAGGTTGGTCATTACAACAAGAAAACATATCAAAAAAATCATATAAAATTACTCTAAGGGACCTCAATGGTCGGAAAAAACTCAAAAAATTCAAACTAGCACAAGGAATCTCAATTAACCCTAAAACATAAGCCTACTCCAACAAATGGAATTTGATCTTCAAAGGAACATAGAAACTTTTCCAAGACTCAATAAGATCCAAAAAAATCAAGAACATCCTCTAACAACCTTCAGTAAGCCCAAGAACCTCTACATCAGCTATCTCCACCATAAACCACACCAACATGCAAGAACTCTTAATAATGAATTAAGCACGTGAACGTCACTCCATAAGACCAAATAAATTTCCATGCCAAAGCTTATCATCATGACACAAGTGACAATCGGTAGGAAGGTATTGTAGCCTTTTTTCTCACTAAAACCTTATATGCGCTGACACATCACTCAGATAGATCTAAGCGCTCACCCAAAGTGCACAAAGATACTAGGTCCCTCTTTGTTACAATCTTACCATGAAGTTAACATGCATGTTCATAATAACCAATTCCCAAGGTGTATAATCCATTTTATCAATCAGATTCATGAACTCAAATTGGAATCACTCATAATAAAGTAAACATTCAGATTACATAACAATTAGGATCAGATTCACCATACAATAACTAGTAATAGAGACATCAATAATCAATATCGATTAAAAAAATATACATTATATTAATCCATCAAAACATTATATATGAATGCATCATAGTTACCAATAGAAATTCATGTGCGTAAAATTATACCAAAGACCATAACTTTGTAACAATCTAGTGTACAATGACCATGTCTCTAAATCATGAAAATTAATACATGCACACACACACACACACACACACACACACACACACACACACACACACACACACACACACACACACACACACACACACACACACACACACACACACACACACAAGATTTAGGAATTTCCCTTCACCACCCATGTACTTCTCAAAATAGGTTGCATGATAAGAATAGTCATACACCGCTATAAAATCAACAAGGAAGTAGCAAGCTTCACTAATAATAGATCATATATAATTAAATCTAGTTCTAATACTATTATTAGCTCCATGCACATGTTTGAACTACAAGTTATTTCCTCAAAAACAAACTCTTCTTAACTGCCCAATATTCCTTATGTGTCACATACTCCAAGTCTATATTTATACCCATAAGCCTAAAAACTCACTAAGTCCTCTACCTTTCTATAATGATCTTCATGTGCATCTCTTTCCATCTTCCATGTGCAAAATCCTCACCTTCCAAAGTGTGCTCACCGGGTATATTCTTCCACTTGTTTCTTCTATAGCCCTTCCGCACATGCACAAACCTTTGCATACTTTAAACACTTAGCCATTTTTCTTGTGCCAAACATTACCCCACACTAGGTATGTTGTCGTCCTCGGCAACACTTTTCTTGATCATTCAAATAATGATAAATAATTCTTCAACAATCAAATAATGAAAGAATATATGTATGAATTGCACCAAATAATGAAAGAATCCAAGTGCTACTATGCAAAAAGGAGGGGGAATTCCTTATTCACTAATGCTTCCAATGTTTTCCACCCCTCTAACTCACTTATTTCCTAAGTAAAGGCCTCACCCATGATGACATGAACCTCCTCAATAGTCAAATCCTCACCCTTTTCCTTCAGCATTTTGACTAAAGTCTCCAGTTGTTTTCCTACATCAGCCAACATGTCCATCTTGCGCTAACTTGTGGGTAGAGTTACTTCAACTTATTCTCGAATTGAGGCCATTAACAAATCAATTACCTCACACTTATGCTCAACCTCAACTAAGATTATTTCTCGTTCTTTCTTGTTTCCTCTATTCTTGGCTTGGAAATCCTTCCAATATGCCTCATATTTTGTAACAAAAACATGACTACATGATCCCTATCATCACAATTGTCATAGAAAGCTTCGCCACGTGATCTATTGTGTTCACTAATTTAATTAATTCAGAGTATTGTGTTATGGTGGCTTCAATAGCATCTTATTCTAAGTCTTTTATTTATGGAAACATGTTATGAATAGGTCTATGGTGAGGTGTCTAGGTGAGGTGTGCATCCATTTAATTAAAGTAACTAAATTAAATTAATAAATGGGGTGAGGATGGGTATTAATTTAATTATAAATAATTAAATTAATATTAATGTGGGGTATAAGGGTCATGGTTAGGTGAATGTGTTTAAGTTGGTTATTTGAAAGAGGACCAAGGGGAGTGTGACCCAATTTTGGTGTCTACATTTTTCCCCTTTTTGTCATGTGGCTTGTATTGGTAAGTGACATTGACAAAAATAGGAAATGGTTATGTCGAGTGTAAGTGAGGGTGGTGTTGCCCAAGCGTGGGTGAAGGTAACCCCCTCAAACTAGGAACCGATGGGGTGTAAGATGGAATCGGTGAGTGGTTTGATAAAAGGAGGAGGTGGGAAAATGAAGGTCAGTGGGTGCATTAGGTAAAGGGTAAAGGTCAAATCGGGTAAACAGTAAATGGGCCAGGGTCAAAGGTAGTGGTAGTTGAACACACACACACATGTTGGAAACTGTGGCATGGTACCAGGTTGAAAAGCATTTCAAACTCTATGTCATCTAAGGTCGATAGGTCTATCCAAATAGGGTTGAAGTGATTTTGGTATCCAAGGTATAGGATATGGTGTGGAAACACAATGTAGGTCAGGTGCAGGAATGTTTAGGTATGTTTGGTACACCAAAGGTCAAGTCAGGATAAACAACATGACAATAGGCAAGGTAAGGTTGGTAGGCAGAACAATGTGGGTAATAACGTCGCAAGGTACAATGAGCACAAAGGGTCAAAGGTCACAAAAAGTGGTTCAGGTCAAGGTATATAGGGAACGACATGGGTAAGGCCAAGGTTTAGGTAAAATAACAACTCCTAAGACACATCAAAGGATAATGTAGGGGTAGGATGGGTTTGTAGGTATGGTTCAATGGGTGTGTCGGGATGATAAAAAGGTGTGTTGGCACTAATGGTTGTAGGAAAAAGGAAGCTTAGAAAGACCAAATAGTTATAAGGGTGGACTGATGCCGGTTATAGGGTGATCAGATGTCGGTTGGCTAGGGCACAAATAGGACTAGCAGTCGGTCGGGTTGGGTTTATAAAAAAAAATCATATTTTATGGAATCATTGTTGTGTTGTACCATTGGAGAAAATGAAAGATCCATTTGAATTTTGGTGCTTTTTTAGAGAGAAGGATAGGCATTATACCCGGCTAAGGTGGAGAGTATGAGTTGGTGAGAGGAGCTAGGGAGATGGGTCCATAAGCTAGGGGGAGTGATTTGATTGGGTGGAGGTGAGGAGAGAATTTGGTGATGGAAGAGGTAGGAGAGGGGTCGGGTGGACCACTAGTGTAGTGGCCAATGTGCCCCCATGGAGATGACATCACGATGAGGTAAGATTGATCTCATTCTTTGTTGGTTAGGTGATTTTGTTTGTAGAAATTGGGTCTAGGTAAAATGTGTTTGGGGGAAAAATTAAATTTGAATTTGGAATGTATAGGGAGAAAATAGGAAGGGAGGAAGGTGTATGTAGGTTAAGGAGGGGTGGGGATGGGTTGAGGGGAGATTTGGGTAGGAATGGGGGGTAGTTAGGTAGAAATGGTGAATTTTTAAGAGAAATAGGGTAGGGTTTCATGGATTATCACGTTGCAACACTGACCGATGTCGGTCGAGGTTGGCCGACGTCGGTGGGAGTTAGTCGGCATCGGTCATGGATGGGGTGAGTGATGCGGTTTTAGGAGACTAGTGTGGTTAATAGGAACCGATTCGATGTTGGTCATTAGTGAAAAATAGGCCAAGAGATGAGATAGGGTGGGTGGGGAGATAGGTCATGTGATAGGAAGGTATTGTTGACTAAAAATAGCTTGGGAAGGGGTACAAATAGGTATGGTCGAGGGGTGTGAACTTGAGATAGGGGGAAAGGTAGTCTATTAGGGTTGGGGTGGGGAAGAGAGGTCATGAGTGGGAAAGGTCTTGGGAATAGGTTGGGTGGTCACGGATGAAGTTGGGTATGGTCGGGGTCTAATGATGTTATGGTTTGTTGGATGTAGTGAGGACCGATTGCGGATGTGGGATAGGTACCTCCCTACTATTAGTAGAGTACAAGAGGAGTGTGATGGATTGAGGAGTGGCACCATGTTGTAGATGTGGGCTGATTGGGGTTAGACACTATCACATGTGGTCAGGAGCTGAGTTTGATGGTCACCCTCATTGATAGATGGGATTCGGTGACCAACACATTTTTTTTTTCCGACAGGTGAGATGACCATCACCTTAGAGGATGTTTATAGGATTTCTGTGGCTATCGATAGTAGGGATGTAAGTGTATTTGATTTCCTCAAAGGCATATGAGGAGTTGATGTTGATAGTGTTGGTGAGGGGCTGGTGGAGTTGAGGTTCCATAATGCCAACATGAGTTATGGAGATATGTATACTAGGCCCATCCGAGGAGATGAGGCTAGTAGTTCTGATGATGGAGGAAGTGTGTTGTTTTACACTGCCAGATGTGGAGGGTGGGAGATTCCCATGGGCATTGATGGGGGTTCTACATGATATGATGGAGGATAGGACCCGGTTTGCATGGGCACCAACATTCTTGGTGCAACTTTATAGAGAGTTATGGGCCTATGGGTGATTATGGTGGTTCAACTTATGTTGTACCTTCCTTCTTCATTGTTGGGCATATGAGCACATCATGTGTGTGTGTGTCAGTGGGCATGCCCTGACTTGATGCATTGAGGTGGGCATGGTTGGGTGGGCTACAGGTGATGGGTACCTGTTGTTGGAGAGCATCGAGTTGTCAGGGCTACACATGATGTAGCATATTACAGGCATGTATTAGAGGGGTTGTATCTAGTGTGGACATCATTTGGAGGCCATATGTGGGCTTCCCATCATATAGGTAGATGATGGAAGATGAGCTGGAGGAGCTATGAATTTTTGAGATGGATAGAGGGGGCATGTGGAGAGCATGAGATGATACCCATTGATAAGGTAGAGATGATAGTTTGGTTTGCATAGGATGTACCTCCACCATTTCCATAGTATAGGAGGGATGATGTGGAGAGGCCTATGCCTCTACCACACAGCGATGGTGCCTACGTAGGGGGGAGGAGCAAGGTGGTAGACCGTGGATTGATGATGTCGGGGTTATAGATAGGTACAGATAGTGGTGGGAAGCACTGTACTATGGGAAGTACCATCGAGGCTAGGGCAGCCTGACTTAGCCACCATCATAGTTTAGAGAGATGCCCTATAGGGGTAGGTGGTGACTCTAGTTACATAGTTGGGGATAGTGTAGGATAATGATGGGGTCAAAGAGGCATAGTTTCCATGTTATAGGCATAGGTAGCAGCCCTACAGGCCCAAGTAGCATAGGGATAGGTACCTACACAAGGTGGAGATGGAGATGGGTACAGGTGGTGCACCCTATAGGCATAGGTTATAGGTTTATAGGGCTAGTTGGCCTTACTGCATAGCACATATTGTGGCCCTCGAGGCTAGGTATAGGCACAAGTACCTACACAGGCTCAGGGATAGGGTCCATTTTATAGATAGGGGGTGGGACGGGGTCCCTGAGTATGGTATAGGGTTAGAGGGCCGATGGCACCACCATACAATACCCATGGCTAGGTTTAGGGATGCCCTAGGAGAGGTGAGATATTATCAGGATCACCTGATGGCTGCAGGGATAGATGTCCCTTCTATGTAAGAGTATAGAGCACAACAGGCCTCGAGTGAGAGGACCAGGTCGCACACCCATAGTGTGGAGAGCACAAGAGGCCATCGAGCCCGAGATAGGGTCAAGGTGAGGCCACTAGTTCATGGAGGCTAGCTCTAGGTGAGGTACAGTAGAGGTCATGCCACAGGCCCATGGTGGGTGGTGAGATGTTAGCGGGATGCCATGCACAGAGAGAGAGAGGAGGAGAGATAGTGAGATAGGCATGGAGGATATCCGATGGGGGATGCCTGATAGTTATGCATGTACCTCCATTTTTGTGTATTTTTGGTATATACCGGCCTACGTGCCAAAGATAGTGAGGATGTACATGAGATTTTGAGATTTTTGATCATATACCCATACATGTACATGAAGATGTTGAGATGTATCTGAGAGTTTTTGATATATTTGTATTTATTTGTATATGTGTACATATGTATGTATATATACAAAACTTTTTGATTTATAGATGATGATATTTATAGTATGGATGGTGTACTTTTTTTAATTTCCATTATTATGTGTGTATGTGATGGAAACTAGGTGAATTAGGCATGATTGAGTCAAGGTCATGTAGGCATGGTGAGTAGGTCAATAGGCATGATGGAGTCAGGTTGGTTTAGGCATGATTGAGTTAGATTGCATAGGTTGATGGAGTAGGTCATAGGCATTGGAGGCATGAGTTATGGTGAGTTAGGTTGATAGGCATGATAGGAGTGGAGTTATAGGCATGATGGAGTCAAGTTCATATAGGCATGATGGAGTAGGTTGATTTAGGCATGATGGAGTTAGGTTGATTTAGGCATGATGGAGTAAGGTTGAGTTTAGGACATGATGAGTTAGGTTGGTTTAGGCATGATGGATTTGAGTTTGATTTAATTTTGATTTAATGTCAAGTTGCATTGGTAACATGGGAGAAAATGAATGATGTATATGCTGTTGTTATGGTTTAAATTTCCAAATATGTGCTATAGTGGAAATGTGAAAATGATAAATGAATGATTTGATGATGTGGTAAAAATGTGTATTAATTGATGCTTGTTTGGTTTAATTTCAATTGTTGATATAAAATGGAAACTAACTAAGGTAGAATGTGAATAGGAAATGAAAAGGGAAAATGGGTTAGGGTAAAGAGTGGCCGAGCTAACCTTCAGGGCCCCATGCCCTCGAAGTGCTACCTACATAGCCCCGGTGAAAAGGGGCCTCAGGCCGATGTAGTTCTCCCATAAGCTAGGGAAGAATATGATGAAGTAGAGGAATGGGTTAGGTAGGGTAGGTATGTTGAGTGTAGGTCATAGGCATGGTTAATGTAGGTCATAGGCATGGTTGTTTATGATGCATGGTTGTAGGTCATAGGCATGGTTGAGTTTAGGTCATAGGCATGGTTGAGTGTTTTAAATATAGGTGTCGATGATCTGGTCCTGTGTAAGATAATCAATAAGTAATGAGGAAGGTGAATGGTAAGAGGTGGAAAAAGAGCCACTTAATTGATAAGATCCCTAATGAGTCGACCATACCCAAGATGGGCTTATGAACGTAAGACCCTAAAGGCCTTGCATAATGGACTATTCTAAGGGTGAAGAAAGTCACATGATCATGAAATGTCATGGTTGTGGAAAGTCCCTTGAGTAGAGAGGAAATTAGGATGAAAAGGAAATGAGGTGAGAGTGGGTGGTTTAGCGTAACTTAGTGTATGATAACATGTTTTTCTTAGCAAGAAACCCAGGATCAAAAATAGGCAAGTCCATGATGAAAATTTCATCATTTTCTTCATTTTTTTTTTTTTTTGTTTTTAATAGACTGATCAATGTGGGAAGTCTATATGGGATGAGTATATTATCTCCTTGAGGTCTTCGTGAAGTTGATCGATGTGGGAAGCTTCTGGATATTTTATTGTATTTTTGCAAATGACTTTATATAGTTGTCCTTCAGGAACAAGTCTATTTATAGTGGTGGAAAAGAGTGAAGAGATGTCCCTTTTTGAGGGAGTCATTTTTTTGGAAGTTTGACTCAAGGAGTTGAATCCCTTTTTTGTTTTTGGATGTTTAAGTCATGGAAAAGACTATAGAGGAAGAGTAGGCTCTTGTTGGAAGACAAAACCATAGTACACAAGGGTTAACTATGAAAGGGGTGGTTTTGAGTGATGAATGACCATGGGATTCCATCTTGAAGAAGATGAAAAGTATCCATGAGAATCATGCTATGAGTAGAGCCATGGTACTCATATTGAAGATAAGGTTGAAAGGTGATGGGTAATCACATGATTCTTGTTTAGTCATGGATCCTCAAAAATGGGTAATATGGAAGGTGAACAATGCTCAAGGGATGAGTGATCAACTGACAGAAAGTGATATAGGACTTGATGTCAACAATAAAATGGCCAAAGATGTAAGGCATTGAGAGGCTCAGGTTGGGTTTACCTTGAGTGAAGACAAATGATAAGCACTTGATCCATAGGCATGGGTAACGATATAGGGTCCAAGCCAATTAGGAGAAAATTTTCCCCACTTACTTTTCTCTTCTTTGGTTACATGTTGATTTTCTTTTAGGATGAGGTCACCGACCTGAAAGGTTCATTCATGACACATTTTTCATGTAGGCACGTTTGATACATTTTTGGTAGATTTGGAGATGGTCAAGAGCATTGAGATGACATTCATCTAATAACTCAAGTTGTGCCAAATGATCTTGGTGAAAGTCATCATCGTTGAGCATGTCTTGTAGTGAGATGCGAGAGAGATGGAATCTAGACTTTGAGAGGTAAGACAACCTCGGTACCATAGACTAGAGAAAAAGGTGTGGCAGTAGTCAAAGTGTGAATACTAGTGCGATAAGCCCACAAGGTGAAAGGAATGTGTGAATGCCAATCCTTGCCAGTATCGTTCAACTACTTTCATAAGAATTTTGTTCAAGGTTTTATTGGTTGATTCTACTTGGCCATTGGTTTGTGGGTAATAAGGTGATGAGAAACTGAGTTGGATGCCAAAAAAGTGTCACATAGCTTACGTAGGGTTTTGTTTTTGAATTCTTTCCATTATCAGTGATGAGGTGGTGAGAACACCAAAGTGAAAATGATGTGATGGTTGATGAATTCACATATTTTCTCAGCTTTTGTAGAAATGAGGGGGATGGCTTCTACCCATTTAGTATAATATTCAATAGTGGTTATGATCCATTGGTGGCATTGTGAAGAATGGGGATTGATCTCACCGAAAAGATCCAAGCCCCATTGAGAGAAAGGCCAAAGGTCTCATGTGACCTGTAAGGCATGACTAGGTGTGTGATGAAGATTAGCATGTTGTTGGAATTTTACACAACATTTGACATAATCACAATAATCATGGTTTAGGGTTGGCAATAATAGCCAAGGTGAAGAATGTGTTTTGTGATAGCTAAACCACTAAAGTGGCCTCCACAAATTCCATCATGAACTTCCTTGATGGTGTAGGGAATTTCAGAAACTTGTAAGGCATCGTAAGAGAATACCATCAAAGCCATGCTTATAAAGGAGACCACCCATGATGACATAATGAGAGACACTTTTAAGAAAGGCACGTTGTCCATTACGAGTGAGATCGGTGGGTAGAATGGAAAGGGAAAGATAGTCTACAAATTTCTTATACCAAAGGTCACATGGGTTAGGTGCAATGGTTCGATGGAGTAGACCTCATGAGGTAAATAAGAGGGTGATTGTAGCCTTTGTATTGTGACAAATATTTTAGAGTTAGCGGGTGAAGTGGGTATCTGAGAAGCCAAGCAGGCCATTGTATCCACAAACTTATTGGTAGAATGTGGGGTGGTTTGAAGTTTGTAATGGTCAAAGGTGGTCAAAAGTATGTCTACGTGATGTTTATACTTTTGAAGTATCTCATTACGAAACTGGTATATACCATTGACTTGGTTTATGACCAGTTGGGAATCACCAAAGATATTGATTGACTTAACATCTAAGGCATAAGCAGCAGCCTGGAGACCCAATATGAGTGCTTCGTATTGGAAATATTGTTTGTATAATCAAAATTGAGTTTGAAAGACAAAGGCATAGGTTCACCATCAAGAGGAATGAGGATAACACCAGCCCCACCTCCATGCTTGACACTTGGAGCCATCGAAGAAGAGTGTCATTTGGTAAGCGGGTTCATCTAAGGAGAGGGTAGTTATGGATTCATCTGGGAAATCAAAGTTAGAGGGTTGATTCCGGAAAGAGGTGTGTCATCTAGCTAGTTGGTCAGTGATAGTTTGGCCCTTGATGGACTTTTGATGAATAAATTTGAGATCGAGGTCAGAAAGAAGCATAAGCCAATGTGTGACACATTGATGTTGATAGGGTTTGGCATACATATAGTGTAAGGGTTAGTATTAGTAATAATGAAGGTTTTTGGTTGAGTAGGTAATGGTGGAGTTTGGTGGTGATGAAAACTAAGGCTAAGAAGATTTTTTTGGCATGGGTATATCTAGTTTTGTAGTCCAGAAGGGTATGACTTATGTAATAAACCACTTTCTCTCTGTGTTTCTCATCGTGATGAGTGAGCATGACACCTAAAGAATGGTCAGTGGTGGAAATATATAGGTAAAAGGGTGGTCATCCTTAGGAGGAATGAGCACTTGGTGGTTGAAGAAGGTATTGTTTTAAGGCTTCAAAGGCTTTATGGCATTCATCATCCCATTTGAATGAAACATCCTTCTTGAGAAGATGATGAATGGTTGACAATGGTTGAAAAGCTGTGAGATAAAATGATGAATGGATTACAACTTACCTTGTAGGCTTTGAAGTTGATGGAGATTAGTAGGTGGAGGCATTTCTAGAATAGCCTTTACTTTAGCAGGATCAAACTTCTATGCCATGCAAAGAAATGATGAAACCAAGGAGTTTTCTGAAAGTACCACAAAGACACACTTCTTTGGTTGAAGATGAACACAATACTTGATGAGGTGGTCAAAGATGACCTTAAGGATGGTCAGGTGTTTGCTCGATGTTTGGATTTGGAAAGAAGATCATCTACGTAATCTTCCAATATGTGATGCATGATGTCATGGAAGATGTAAGTCATGGCTCGTTGATATGTAGTGCCGGACATTTTTAAGGCCAAAAGGCATGACTCGATAGTAGAAGGTCCCCCAAGGGGTGATGAAGGAAGTCTTGTGTTGATCTTCTGGAGCAAGTAATATTTGATTATAACCGAGAAACCATCCATGAGTGATAGCATTTCATGGCGGTGGTGAGATCAACTAGTTGGTCAATGCCTACTGGTAGGGAAAATCATCTTTGGGACAAGCTAGGTTGAGGTCATGGAAGTCCATGCAAATGCAGAGTCCCCTATCACCTTTGTGATAGGAATGATGTTAGAAATCCATTGGGGATAGTCAATGGGTAGGATGAAGGAAACTGAGAGAAGGCATTGAAGCTCTTCTTTGATACAGAAGAGCAATGTGAGGATGCATTTTCCGTAGCTTTTGTTTGATGGGTTTGGCATAGGAATGGTTATGATATTGTGGACCATGAATTTTTGGGTCAATACCGGGCATATCGGCATAGGACTAGGAAAAAGCATTGCTATGGTCCGAAGGAAAGAGGTAAAAGCTTCTTCTTAGTAGCATCTAAAGATTGGCCTATCTTTAGAATGTGTGGGTCATCCTGAGTGTTAATGTTGATTTCAATGGTTGATTCATTCAACATGGTTTGTGTCTCAGAAGGTAATGACTAGTGAATATAAGAAATCTTCTGCACCAAGGTAGTGAGGATGGACTCATCATCCTGACATTGAATGACATTAATAGAAGGTGTATCATCATCGATCATGTCAGGATATAGGAATGGGAGAGAAGAGGGAGCCTCACCATCATGTTGATAGGTTAGAGGTCCCAGGGAAATTGTGTTTATGAAAAAAAAGTTAGGAGGAATAGATTTGGGATCTATGGACTCTCGTGGGTGAAGATGGTGATGTGGGTGAATGAGGTGGAGAGGTTTTTTCTTCCTTAATGAGGTCGATGTGAGCCTTCTTGGGAGGTGGTGTGTAAAAATCCAATGCCACTATGGTCATTGTGTTTATGAGTGGTACAGAGATGATAATATGGTGGCCTTGTTCATAAAAACCAAAGCCAAAGCCTTTCCATGCACAACGGTGAAGGAAAGTGTGAGCGAAGTGGTGGTTAGTAAGGGAGTGTAAGTAGATGAAAATGGTCATGTTTGGGATGGAGGTTTGGGTGAATAAGTGGCAATATCAAGTCCCCCATATGTTAGATTAGTGTGAAGGTGGGGAGGACCATAAGGAAAAACCTCACCTACTATGTGGTAGTCATAACTAGGGTGCTGACGTAGGTTCCCATACTCTTGGAGTGAGGAACATGTCGATATTATATAGGTGGTACTCCCCAGAGTGAGGCATTGAAAAACACCTTCTAAGGGATCAGTAGTTGATATGTGGGTAGTGGGGATAGATGACTCACTAGATGATTGGGAAGTAGGTGAGTCGATTCTGTAGAGGTTGTGGTGGTAGTAGGAATAAGTAGGGTTAGATGTGGGAGAGGTGATGGTAGACTTAGTGGATGGGCTTGTGGGTGAAGGTGAAGTGGGGGTAGTGACAGATGCCTTGACTAGTACAAGCACATCATTGGGATGGTATAACATGTTACAAGTCTTAAAAGGTGATGGGTTGGCTGGGATGGTGTAGTTATGTCCTTCGTGTTCAAATTTGAGGCAGCGGTGTAAAGTTGAAGGGACACAACCCATGGCATGGATCCAAGGTCGGCCAAGCAACAGATTATACTGGAACTCCCCTTCTAGGACATAGAATAGTTCGGGATAGTGTGGGGACCCATGTGGACATGGAGAATGATGGTACCTAGGGTAGAGGTCATGTGTCATTGAAGGAGCACAACATAACTAGGTTACCATGCATGTAATTGGTAGGTATGCACATTTGGTTATACGCATGGGAGGAGATGATGTTAATACTAGCACCACCATCGATCATAATGTGTCGTATGCATATATTATCGATATAGATGGAGATGAAAAGAGTGGGATTGGGGTCATCAGACTGGAAGGGTGATCTCTTCATCTCGAAAAGTTGAGGGTGGACTACTTGGTGAGTAGGTGGAGGTGTAGAGGAAGGTGACAACTTAGTGAGAGAGGCTACATGATGAGGGGTAATGATGGAGGCTATGGGTGTGGGGTCATTTGGTAAAACCTCAATAGATTGAAGGACCTCCATGAGGGCTTGATGATGTGACTCAGAGGTTTGGATGAGGTCATATAAAGACATTTTGAGGAGGATTGGTGTAATTGTTTTAGCATTGTGTGATGTGTGACCCCATCGGAAATAGGATATGTGGGACCTCGAATGGTGACTTTGGGTGTGGGTGTAGATGGTATGTTGGGTATAGGGTTGGTTGATGGGCTAGTTTCCTTTTCCTTTCCTTTGTCTTTCTTTGGGTAGTAGCAACATGAACCATGTTTTAGAGGGAGGTGGATGGGAGGGTAATGTGGATCATGTTGAGGAAAAATTTTGGGGTGGATGTGAAAAAAATGTTGATCTCAAATTTTGGGGTGGGGTTGTGGGGGTGGAGATATTGGTCATTGAGTAGGTAATGGAAGAAGATTTGGGGAGATTGGTGAAGGTGGAATGGGGTCCTCATCAAGAAGATCATCATCATCAAAATTTTCTTCGAGAGGACATAATTGGACAAGAGTGGTTTTTAAAGCCTTATAGTTCTCTACATCATGTCCTAACACATGATGGTAGGCACAAATTTTAGTTTCATCAAACCCTTTTGGTTTGGGTTTGAGCGGGTTGTAAGGTCTAAGAGGTGGTAATGTGATGACAGAGGTTTTGAGGAGATTGGTTAAAATATTGGCATAGGACCCCCCTGCTAATGGATCACAATGGGAGGTGAGTGTGGGTTTGGGTATAGGTGTGGCTGATTGTGAAGGAAGAGGCTTTACAGGAGGGGGAATGGGTTGGTCCACTAGTTTGGTATGTGGAGTGGTCTTAGGTCTTGTGGGCATCTATTTGGGTAAAGGTGGGGTAGAAGAGTTGGCGATGGAAGGTTTGGTTGGTTTGACTACCTTATTGGAGGGTAGTGGATTCTTAGCTTTGGGTTGCACCTTCTTGGGTAAAGGTGACATGGAGTATGGGATGTAGAAGGAAAAGTAGATGGTGGAAGGGGGTGAGTTACCCATGGGGATAATCAGTAGTGCAGTAGCGGTCGTTGGTAGAGATCACATGGAAGGTGTGAGTGGAAGAGAGGAGAGTGTCATGGGTAGTGAAGAATTTATGGAAGGTAGTGGTGGTATGGGTGGTAAGAAGGTCACGGGTGATGGTGGGGGTTGTGTGGATTGCTTGGGTATATTAGAGGGTCGTGATGAGGAGGTGGCTGTTGCGTTCTTGGTTTACCGGTGGAAGAAGGTTTCTTGGCCAGGGTTGAGGGGTGAGGTCCTAGGATGGATGGAAGGGTGAAGGTGACAATGGTGTGGTAGGTGAGGTTGGTGTATGAGGCCTAGAAGGTTGGGTCTTCCTTTTAGGTGTAGGAATGAGTTTAGTGTTGGTTTGGGAAGATGTGGCTAAATCTAATTTGATGGGTGGATGAGTAAGGTTCGATGTTGGCATGACCCCTAAGGTAGTGATGGGTTTAGGTAAGGGAGATGATATAGGCGTGGGTAGGTGTTTGGGTATAGGTGTGTGTTGGGTTGTGGGAAGAGGTGTGTGTTGGGTTGTGGGAAATGACATGGAAGGTGTTCCAATAGTCATGGTTGTGTTTGGTTTGGTCACTTGAAACACTTTTGGATAGATTTTGGAGGTGTCGGTGAGTGACAACTACATTTGGGTTGAAGCAGGAAGTAGAAGATGTCCCCAAAGCAAGGCTCTATCAACATAATCTAGGTGATCGCCAAGCATGAAAATGGTACTACTATGTAAGTGGGGCCTGATGTGGATCAAGTAGCAATCCCATAAAATATGTTTGAGAAATAGGGAAATGGTTAGCTTCAGACTCTATGGGTAAGAGAGCCAAAAGTAGGTCAGTAGGATCTTGGAAGGCCGATGGAGAATGGTCACCTAAAGGAAATGGTGTTTCTATAGGATCCTCTATGGGTAAAGGAGATGATAGGAAAGATGAGGTAGACTCTCCTTGTGATGGTGTAGGGAGTGGACATGTGTCCCTATGGGTAGGAGAGGTGCTACTGATGACTGCTTGGTAATTTGAGAGGCAAGAGGCGGAGTGCTAATTATGGGCTCTTTCACGGGTGAAGGAGAAAATAAAGGGGTTCCTCTATGGGTGGAGGAGTAGATGAAATAGGTTCTGTGTAGGTAGGGGAGTTTGGGCTAGGATTTCATCTATGGAAGGAATAGGGGGAAATTGGGAAGCAACTGGTATGTCATCGAAAAATATGGACCTCATGGACATTGTTATCATTGGTTGAAGTGTCACCAGTTTGGTTGGAAGATGGGGCATGATTAGGGAATGGTTTTTGAAGATATGTAGGTTTTGGTTGGCTGGTGCATTTGGGTTATCCAAGACTAGATCTCCATTGTCTAACATTTCTTGGATGATATTCTTGAAGGTGATGCAATTACCATCGCTATGACCTTTGACACGATGATAGTTACAAAATTCATGTTCTTTATACCATGCGGGCATGGGGATCAAGGTCAAAACCTAGTGTGTGGTTTTATAGGTGGAAGGGTAATGGCACCAACCTTAATAAGCTTTTCCAAAATAGAAGGAATATGGTTCCCCTATTGGGGTGTACTTTCGTTGTTCTCATCTAAACTGGAAAGTTTGGATGGGGAGAGATTAGAAGAAGGTTTGGCTTGGTTTGATGGGTGAGAGGGTCCAGCCTTGAGAACCATGGCATTGGTAGATCCTTTGGATTTTGAATAGTTGTTCTAGGGTTTCAAAGATGAAGAAGCATCATTTGATTTGAATGTGGTGTTTTTGTTACGTAGCTGAATTTTCTTCTCTTTGATAGCACAAATCTCAATTTTTGTGCCATGGTGAATGCCTCGTCAAAGGTGTGGAAGGTCTGCACTGCTATAGAGGTTGGTGAAATGTGTCTAGTGCAAGCCCGAGTAAACAATCTCTATGAGCTCAGTTTGAGGTAATTGAAATGTGAGCTAGTTAATTAGGTTATGCACCAATGAGTGAAAAAGTCAGCGATAGACTCGTCATCATACTGTCGAGTGGAGTAGAGATCAGTCATGGTGACTTTCTTGACAATGTTGATTGAGAAGTGGTCTAAGAAGGCTTGGGCTACTTGATTAAATGAGTAGATGGAATGTCTAGGTAGCCCACTATACTAGTCTAATGCAGGTCATGTCAGGGACATCGAGAAGGTCTATAGGAGTAAGGCATCATCATGGGTGATCAGGTAACACCCATGTTTGAAAGACCACAAATGTTGTTGTGGGTCTTCTTTACTATTGAAGTGGTTGAATTTTGGCATTTCCCAATGTACATGGTATGGTGAATAGGAATGGATGGATGAATGGGATCATTACAGATTTCATCGTATGTGAGGGAATTACATGAGCTAGAAACCGATGCTTCTAATGTCTGCATCCTTTCCATCATTAACTTGATGAGGTCATTGGTAGGTTGTGATAGAGGGCGCCTCCATGGTGTAAGAGGGCTGGTGTTGAACATGTGATGTGGGTGGCATTCTAGTGTATGGTGATGTTGAATAGGAAGGTTGAGAATGGGGGACTGACATGGAGGGCATATACCCAGAATGAATGATAGATGAGATAGGGGGTTGTTGATAATATGTATATGTAGGTGGGGTAGTCAAAGTGACTCTAGTAGTGATTAGGGTAGAGACTGCGGGATGGAGAGGACAAGATTCTGGAATGGGGTAGGGGTCACTAACACCATGGGTGGTTGTGTTGTAATTGGTATATGTGAGATAATGGGATATTATGGGTGGTCAATGAAGGAACAACTAATACTACGGGTGTGATTGATGTTGTAGATGCAGCGGTCATAGTGGGTGTGGGGCCTAGCTACGAAACCATTGGGGGAAAAGTAGGTGAGGGTAACACCGAACTAGTAGGGGCTGATGTAAAAGTGGGGACAAGGGAAGGAGAGATGGATACGGGCATGCCATATATCAACTCGGCTTTGAGGAATCCTAAGTGGGATGGAAAGATAGAATTGTAAGGTTGTGGGATTCTAATCGAGGAGTCATGTGAACTCCTCATCACCTGTAGTAATGGTGGTAGGCAGAGTCGGATCCATGGGTGACAGGATAGAAGGTGGTGAGGGACTAGGTGGGAGTGGTTGATGACTGACATGGAATATAAGAGTGTTAGTTTGGCTGTGAGTCAACACCATGTGAATAAGTGTTGACCTAGAAAGACTATATTCTATAAATGACATAGAAAAATAGCAAGAACAGAGAAAAATGAGGCTGGGAGGGTGAATTCGGTCAAAGGTTGGATTTTGAAAACCAAAACACAACACGATGACATCCGAGAATGATCGATGATGATTAGTGGGGAACTGATGTCCGATTCGATTATTGTGGAAAAACACCAATTTCAAGAAGTGAAATAGGACTAATGAATGGGCAATGGAAGTAGTGGTGTATGATAGTAATACCAACAAGAGGAAAATATGTTGGTTCCCTGAGGGCCAAAATCAAAACAAAATGAGCGAATGAAGACTATCCTAGGAAAGATACCTAGAAATCCAGAATCCAACACCGGTTATGGTTAACCAGTGATAGTCAGATGAAAATTGATAACATTCTTGGACCGACGCTTGAGTTCTTGTGAAATTTAGAGAGAATGGAGAAAATTGGATTTTGTGAATTAAATTAGGTGAAGAATCAAACTCAGGAATCTGAGAATGAAAATATGAAAGGAACGAAAAGAATATTTTTCCAAGCCACGATCTCAGATGATAATAGCACACCACATTAGATTTGTAAAATAGAAGAGCTAAAATACCATATATGGAAATCCATCATAATCCATAATGCTCAATACATTACAATAGAATGACTTTAATTATTCAATAAGAAAGATGTACATATAGGAGGAGGGAAGTGCAACTACTACCTACATCGAGTGAAGAACTCCCACTAACAGATACTGGTAGTTAAGTTAACTCCAAAATACTCATAAGCTAACTCAACATAACTAAGAAGCTAACACAACACAACTAGTAAGCTAACTCCACACAACTAGTACACCTAAGCAAGCTAACCCAAAAGTGTAGGGATAACACAAGTGAAAGAATTATCCTGATAAATAAATAAAAGGATAAATAATAACCTACACTAACACCCTCCCTGTAAGCATAGCTTAGGTGGGTGGAAAAGAAGGTGGGTCCCAACAACAAGGCCTAATGAGGTACCCACGTATAATAACTGGGAAAATTAGACACCGCAAGGTACCCAAAACCAGTAATAATAAAAAGAAGAGAGAGAAAAATCCTACTGCAAGATATCCTCAAAAGCTCGGCTCCAAAAACTCATACAATACTGAAGAAGTGTGGTGCACACTATGGTCTGAATCCACTGCTCGATCATATAACTCAAAAACAATTGACACTAGGCTTCACCATAATATCTCCATGCAAGGAGATTGTCAATGGAGTGATGTCAAAAATGTAAAAAAACATCAAACATAATTTGATCAACTGCTACAAATAGGTGTGCCACGATCCAAGAACAACCAAGGCAACAAGGCAAGGACACGAGATCCAAATAAATAGGAGTGCCATGATCCAAGAAAAGCCAAGGTAACAAGGCAAGGACATGAAACCGAAGAAGAAGTATCAACACCACACCCTCCCATATTGTTGAATGAGTAGAGTGATACCACAAATCTATATGAGTTTCCAAAATCAACTACTCGAACACTGAAAAACTAACATTGGGCTCCACCAGAATAGCTCCCCCACAAGAGAGACTATCACCATGTCAAAAAAAAGTGTCAAAAATATAGATCCAAAATATCTCAACAAACAAGAGAGATATAAATGTATACACCCATAGATACAAGAATGCAATACCCAAAATTTTAGGACGTCGGGCTCAACTAAAATTACATCCACAAGTGATCACAACACCCTCCCAAATTTGGCACTTTATAATTGAGTGCATGTAAATATTACAATGAGTAATAATACCTTTTACATTTGAAATATGTGTATAAAAATTTCACCAATGCGTAGATCTCGAAAAAATACACAATTTCAAAAAAAGATCACCTTAATCCGAGCTACGGATCAAAAGTTATGAGCTCTACAAGGTTTTTCTATTAAAATAATATTTTAATGCTGATCTTTTTAAAAGGTACACGTGACACCCAAATGTCCAAAGGGTAAAAGAGTGCATCCACACGATACATGCTTGCGACCAAAGGATAAAATCCTACTCCCAAAACCTAAATGTCCAGAGGGTAAATCATTGCATTCAGAGGGTACACATTAATATCCAATGGATAAAAGAATGCACCCAAAGGGTACATATCTGCGTCCAGTGGATAAAAGACTGCATCCAAAACTGAAATATCCAGAGGGTAAAAGAATGCATCCAAAAGGTACACGCTTATATCCAACAGATAAAATAATGCACCAAGAGGGTACAGATCTGCGTCCAGTGGATAAAAGACTACATCCAAAACCAAAATACCCAGAGGGTAAAAGAATGCATTCGAAAGGTACACGCTTATATCCAATGGATAAAAGAATGCACCAGAGGGTACAGATCTACATCCAGTGGATAAAAGATTGCATCCAAAACTAAAATACCTAGAGGGTAAAAGAATGCATCTGGAAGGTACACGCTTATATCCAATGGATAAAAGAATGCACCAGAGGGTACAAATATGCATCCAGTGGATAAAAGACTACATCCAAAATTGAAATATCCAGAGGGTAAAAGAATGCATCCAAAAGGTACACACTTATATCCAATGGATAAAAGAATGCACCTAGAGAAGGGTACATATCTATGTCAAATTGATAAAAAATCGCATCCAAAACCAAAATACCCAGAGGGTAAAAGAATGCATTCGGAAGGTACATGCTTATATCCAATGGATAAAAGAATGCACCCATAGGGTACAGATCTACATCTAGATTTGACTGTCTCAAAACATGGTCGAGTTTACAGTTGATTATAGGGTTTTGGCACCTTCCAAATCCAATGCACTCTGTTTTGCATAAAAATGCATGCTGCAAAAAATTGCTAACAAATTCCAAATTCATGAAAATAATAAACCCTTGGTTGTAAAAAAACTTACAGATGGATGTCTACATCATCTATTGCTTTGATACCATGAAAGGAACAAAAGAATATTATTCCAAGCGACGATCTCAGATGATAATAGCACACTACATTAGATTTGCAAAATAGAAGAGCTAAAATACCATATATGGAAATCCATCATAATCCATAATGCTCAATACATTACAATAGAATGACTTTAATTATTCAATAAGAAAGATGTACATATAGGAGGAGGGAAGTGCAATGACTACCTACATCAGTGGTGAAGAACTCCCACTAATAGATACTGGTAGTTAACTCCAAAAGACTAGTAAGCTAACTCCACATAAATGAGAAGCTAACTCAACACAACTAGTAAGCTAAATCCACATAGCTAGTACACCTAAGCAAGCTAACCTAGCAAGTGTAGGGATAACACAAGTGTAAGAATTATCCCGATAAATAAATAAAAGGATAAATAATAACCTACACCAACAAAATATGGGGCCCTGGAACACTCGAGATAAAGTCATAATACTCCAACTATAATGGTGGAGTTTGCAAGGAAAAAAAAAAAAAACCGTAGAATTGTAGTGTCTCACCTCAAAACACAAGTCAAGAAGAAAGCTAAGAAAAACACGATCCTAAGAGTGATTTTTTTCTTTATGTTTGTATAGCTTACACTATTTAGAACTAATTGTATGCACTCTGAATAGAATTTTTGGTTGGGAAGGTGTCCTACGAAGAAGGTGATCTAGAAGGTGAGGTTTCAAGTTATGTTATGATGGGGGGCTCTCTCTGATGGGGTAATGGACAAAGCTAACTAACTAGGGATTACTGTCAATCCTTTGATCGTGTGATCATTGACAGGCATTCCTAGGTAAGATGTCATTTAAGAAAGTGTGTATATTTAAATTTGTGCAGTTTGGTGGAAGAAGAAAGAGAGTGCTTTCTACGATTCTTTTACGTCAACCATCAGTTGGGCATGAATTCCAACATATAGGTTGCCCTCAGTTTAATGTGAACTAAATGCAACATACAAGAAATGCAATGCACATGTTTTAAGCCCAAATTGAAATATGATATTCAATGAAGCAAAATGATGAACAGGAGGGAGGGTGCTCTTTCACTAAATGTAGAAAGTAAGAAGAATGATTCTTTTTAAACGCCCCAAAATAAATATTTCATTTAGAGAAATTAGAAAGAAAAAGAGGATTACTGGAGAAGAAGATTTAGTGAGTAACGATTTAGAAAGGAAACACACAAGATGCAGCCTATATGAAAAGATAGGGAACCCACAAATGAGGCTCCCACCTAGCGTGCTGAAATGTTTCACCGTTTTCTTTACATTTGAATGTGATGAAACAAATAATGTTATGGGCTGAGGAGGAATACCTGTTATGATGGTTGGTTTGAAGGTTGTGCACACATTCTGACTTCTCGATCCGATGCTGAATATGAGAGCTTCCTTTTGGCTAGGAGGAACTACTTGAAATAGAAAATAAGACCACTAAAGAAGAGTTAAATAATATATGACAGTGGATTGCCTAGCGTATGCTAGATCCAGGAAGTGTGATACTTCCTAGAGGGATGTCAATCCACTATTTTTATAAAAAAATATGAAATAACTGAAATACGTACATAAACGAATCTAGTGCTAGTATTCTAATTTGGGTACCTCAAATCACTATCAGTGTCGATCCAATTAAATACTAAAAATATGTGGGTCAAGGTCTTCAGGTCAGGTTGCAGGTTGTTCAGGTGGTCTGCAAGTCACAAACAGGGTCTTAGCAAGGTTGGGTAAGGTGTTTGGGTTGTTTTGGTAGGTAGGTTGGTTTTGGTTTACATAGTGTTGGTAGGCATAGAGACCGGCGTCGGTCGTATGATGGTGACCACGGTTAGGAAGAACCGACGATGGTTATGGGTAATTTATGCGTACCCAAAATTATAATAGTCTTGTATTGCCGTTTTAACAAAGTGTAACAAGTTCCCCAATGATGATACTAAAGTCTCCTCGCAAGGTGTTCGGGATCCGGAAAAGCCCTCGAAGTATGCGTTAACATCCTGTATGCCTTGTTTAGCCCCACGTCCTTTGTTTTCCCCTCTTTCCATCTTTTCTTGGCCTTTTGATCTTCAAAGGACAAAACCGTCGCCGTAGGAGTGGCGGTCTCGTGACCGCCGCCCTGATCAGGGCAGCGGTCCTGTAACCACCGCCCTGCTCAGAGCGGCGGTCCTACACGCATTTTCCAGAAAGCGTTTTGACGTGACTCACGTAAAAGATCAACGTTTCACCAGCTTTCCTTGCCGACTTGGGCATGCATTTATGTTTTTGGTCCCCTGGAATAGTGTTTGGCCATTGTTTATGGTTTTTAGAGTTCAGTTTGGTTTTGATCTTTGGGTGAATGAAAGCTATAAATAAATGGTTTGTGCACAAACAAAGGGCTGATCTTTTGCTCTCATCCTCATTTTTTTCCATAGTTCAGTTTATCATTTTTCTTAGAGGCCATAGTTTGATTAATTTGCGGAGCTTAGTTAGTATTGTGCAGTTGTTGGTAAGCCACATATCCACCTTGTGCAAGTGCTGTCTACCAGGTCTACCCCTCATTCACTTTCAAGCTCTCATTTTCATAGTTCAGTCTTTTGTTCTGTTTAGAGCCATAGTTTTAATTCTTTGCATGCTTATTTAGCATTATCCAGCTGTTGGTAAGCCACATATCCAGCTTGTGCAAACAGTGTTGTTGTTTTATCCATTCCATTGGAGTAGAATAGCTTAGGAAGCCATTAAAGTTGCAGGTTTTGCTCTTCAAATAGGGTAGTTTCAGGTTCTGGTCGCTTTATGTTGCATGACTCGCAATAAAATCCCGCTAGGAATTACATAAGCCAAGCTCTGTACTCTTGTGCTATCCCTCTCCTACTCACATTTTCCAGTCTGTATTCTGAGCTATCCTTGTCCCAATATCTATTTCTGTCGATGCTGGCATTACACGCTTTTCTAGATCCACGTGAACACGAAAGAACAAGGAGATCACACTGAGGGGACAAGATCACACACACCATCGGATTCGCCACTATTCTACGTAATCCAGGTTTTAACTTTCAAAGTTCTAGTTAGAATCATATCAAATAAGGTAGTTAATTGTTTCATTTCAGTAATTTCCATTCTCGATATTGCCAGGGAAGCTGTGAGGATTGATAGTTTCTGAGAAACTATGATTCACTCCTCACTTCTGAGGTAGGATCGAGAATCTTGCAAATAGATTAGGAAAGTTATTGCATTATTTAGAATAAATCTACAAATTGCACAGACAAATAACTACACTCGGTTATTTTGTTTGTTTTAAGTTGTTATTTAGTTGTTATTTCTAGATACGTTTAAAATAGCTGCTTTCCTTAAACTCTTAAAAAGTTAAATGCAAAAATAGAAGTTATATATGTTTTAGTTTTATTTCACGTAGTTAGAATTTGCTTTATTACAGTTAGATTTTAAATTTCACTTTGTATGACAATCACGGGACCTCAGGAGCCCAGGGAATACATATTTGAGCCAATCGTGCCTCAACCAAACCTCAAGACACAGCAATAGTTGACATAGACCAAAACCTCAGAATACAAGTATTCCAAACAACAACAGATTTACAACTGATCAGTTCTCAGTTGAGAGGGTTAAACATAGAAGACGACCAAGCATACACATTTTGGTCAAATCAACCGAATTACAGATTACCCTAGATAAACATTCACATGACTGTAGAAGGGTTCGAAAGAGAACAAACCTTTGGTTGTGATCCTTTGGTCCCACGGCCAGTGCGGGGAGACACTCTCACAGAGACATGATACTAGTCTAAGGATCCGGGTTGCACGAATGCCTATGAGATATTACCGAGAAAATCACGCGATTGTTGGTCCTAAACATAGAATTTGAGAAAGCATATGATTACTGGATACTAGGAATCAAGACTTGATTTCGTATATGACCATAACAGAACCACAACAACCAAGAGTCTACGGTTGTGACCCACAAGTCCCTGACCTAACGAATCCATAAGTCAATCAGATATAAACATTGGCCTACGAATACTAGTATTCCAATCCACTCCACTTCCACCCATCATCATCAAACAATTGTCCTTACTAGATATAGCGGCTAACGAAGCTAGAGAATTCTGGACTAGGCCAAAGAATCGTCCGTAGAGTCAATTGTTTCACCATCCACCATATGACCTTGTGCGGAGACATACAAAACTATCCCGAGGTCATTTTCCACATTTCCACAACCCATAGATCGAATCATGCAGAGCTCGATATTGATTGGAGCCTTGAGCAGTCATCCTTGTTGATCGATCTATCACACGATCCAAGTTAGAAGGGCTTTCTTCGCCTTAGATTCACAAATTCCATTAGTGCTTATCGAAGACATTAGATTGCCTAACTAGTTTATGCGCATCCCACGCATATTCCATCCCCACCGGCATTTGTCTTGGCATGACCTCGGGAGGTCGGGTGCGTGGAAGAGTTACTTGTAGATTCCCACGCGCTTGTGCGTTTTTCCGGTGTACATGTAACCAAGCATTGGTAGAGGCGGGCTGATAAAAATCAATAAGATCTGGTTGTGGGGTTTTCGAGGTCGGGAAAATATGATAGAGGGCATGATAGGGTATATGTGGATCTTAGGAACACTCAGAGATATGTAGAGGTCAGATATAGGTGGTTTTATGATGTGGGTGGAGGAATGGTTGAGTTTACAGAAAGAAGAATAGTGGGGAAAAGGGAATGTAAGTAGAAAATGACAACAGAGATGACAAAAACCTTTAAAATAGGACAAGGATGAAATAACACAGGTGATAAACATACTTATTGGTGTTGCAGGTCCAATGGATATGTGGTGGTGATGATTGATCGGTGGGATGGAGCTTGGTGCCGCGGTGGTGCTTCTGGAATGCTACCATGAGAGCAATACCTCTAGATATGTCTTGATGTTGGCTATGGCTGCTTGGATGTGCAAAAGAGCTCTGGTTCTTGCTTGCATGTAGATATCCTTTTGCTCCCAAAATTTGAGAATGTGGCCAACCTCTCAAACAAGGTTACCAAAGTGAATAAATGGTAATTAATACAGTTCCTGGTTGACTGGCATCAGTTTAGGGATGACCAGCATTGGTTAAGGTGGGATTCCCTAGGTTTACTAAAAATCATATATCTTGCAATCATTTGGGTCAGGTCTATCCCTTTTCTTGCGGATCAGAATGGACGTTATATTTTTATGAATGGGAAGGTGGTTAGAGGAATAATAGGCATTGATTTTTAGGGTTAAACTAAGTCTTGTTTATTCATGGAAACATGCTATGAATAGGTCTATGGTGAGGTGTCTAGGTGAGGTGTGCATCCATTTAATTAAAGTAACTAAATTAAATTAATAAATGGGGTAAGGATGGGTATTAATTTAATTTTAAATAATAAAATTAATATTAATGTGGGGTATAATGATCATGGTTAGGTGAATGTGTTTAAGTTGGTTATTCGAAAGAGGACCGGGGAGTATGACCCAATTTTGGTGTCTACAAGCGAGAGCACAATTTCCTTCTTGAATAAATACCAACAAAATAGTTGATCCAAAGTTATCGTTCTCTAATACGGAATGCAAAAATTTATTGGGATCTTCAATATACCTCATGATAGGTCCTTTCGAGATGTACCTTAGTCTCTTTGTGTTTTCCTCAAACAACCTTAAGGAAACCCACAACAAGGTTTGATTCTCCACCCACGATCCCTACCTTTCCTTCACTTGTTCCTTCCTCTCCATTTCACACTACTTCATGCTCTACCGGATGTTCTAAGATCCCCACAACCTCTTTTTCCACTATTTCTCTAGCTCGGGTCGAGTGCACTTTTTCTCATGCTATGTAGTTAGTTATGGGTTCTCTTCTATAATCTGTAACGGTCATGCTTTGATACCCCCTACATCCATATCTATGACATGTGTATCCTCGAAGTTCTCACTCTAGCCCTCTACATATGATTCTTTGATGGTGTACACATGTAGGCTTAGTTGCCCTTCCAACTCTTCCTCACTCTCAGCTTCTTCTTCTTCTTTATGTCTCTTTGTCTCCTTAGAGTCCGAGATAGGTATTACTTTGTATTTCTTATTCACTAGAGATTTTACTTTTACAACTTGCCTTCTTACATGCGTGTATGTCCCTACCTCCTTATGTTTTGATTTTTCCCTCTAATGACACACTTGAAACAAGAGTCTTATCTTTACTTCCCCCTTCACTTCCACCGATAGCTCGCCCTTCACTTCCACTTATAGACATGGTATCCTCACGCAATCGCTTCTTTGGTTCAACCTTTTTCCATGCTGAGGGTTATTTAGGAATACTCACATCATCCTCCATAAATTATTCATCAAAAAACTTGGGCCTTAGATAAATATATACTCTTGTTGTAGCCACCGAAGCTATTGGTAATGTAATTTGTTTATACAAATGTATGTTCTTTAATACATAATTTTCTTCATAGGCACACTTCTTGGGGTAGAAAAGTGTTTGAAGCATCTCATGGTGCTCCTTATCTATTTTTCTCAAGTCAAGTCTCAACTTCTACACCTCCTTGAACCTTTTCACATCAATTTCAAAATGTTGCTCTATAAACAAAAATGGAATTTTGCACCATGGACTTTTAGTACCATCAACTAATGTAAACCTCCCAATACAAAATTGTCGATAGACTACGAACTCGAAACCCCGTCCATAGTAGCGAGGAAACCCGACTAGAATTCTCCACTCAGCACTAAATGTATCACGCATCCTTTTATACCATTTATCCACACATGCCTTGTATGTTAGAGTCACCATTTCACAGGTATATTTGGAAAACCATTTTTCATTAGAGAGTTCTTCATCGAATACTCCCATATCTTGTCTTTAGTCCCATCAAGCACGCCAACCTCAGAGAATACTATCACTAATAAAATGTTTCCAAACATAATCTTGTCACCATTACGAGACAACATCAATGATATCCTCTGCTATAAAGGAAGTAATATTATATATAGTTCCTTCTGATATTTTCTTGCATACATGCAACCATCTTTTATTCACTTGTGTCCATCTTTCCTTCCCATTCATCTTTGTAAGCAAATGTGTGGCCATCCTTATGATAGGATCATTAAGCTTAAAAATATCAAATATGTGCCCTCCTTTCTTGTACTCAAACTCTACTAAAGTCTTCTTCACTTCAGTGTCATTGTCTAAGTCATCATCAAACAATATCCCAATATTAATTAGACCAAGTATAATTTTCAATTAATTATGTGGTAATGCTCATCCTTCTACCTGTAAAGTAGAAATAGTCCTCATGCAAGTGTGACATTAACCATTGATATAATATCTCAACCTTCCAAAAGAATTAAAGCTCATATAGTTGCAATATCCCATCCTTCTTCAACAACCTCTTCCCCTGGTCATCATACACAGGCTTATCATCTAGGGTTCTTTCCTTTGTTGGTTGAACAATTTTTGTTTCCATGTCACGTGCCATCAAATCTATTTGATGGTTATAATCACTCATGGTCATGCCCTTGACATGAGACACCCACTCCTTTCCCATCAATACCCCATCGAGGGTACTACATTTATGAGTACCATTCTTCTTGGACGTCTACAATAGGTGTTGGATTTTCTTTTCCTTTCCCTTATTCTTAGGTGATGTAGTCACTGCCTTCCTTAGTGTCATCTCATTCATGTAAATTCAAAATATTACCTTGGTCCTTTCTCTCCTTAGTAATCTACTCCTCTTTCCACAAACCTCTAGAACAACACTGCTATACTTCTTCATTCGAACCATGTATGTTGTGCCCTAATTTTTGTAACCATAACAAGAGAAGTTTTATTTCTTTACAAATCCACTTCACTCCATCTCAAACTGTGGGGTTTCCTCCAATGGAACTCACTCTTCCCATGGTCATGTTCTCCTTCACCCTCTAGTTCATGATTCTTCAGCTCGGCACTTGATTTCTCTCCAAATTTCTCAAGTTTTCCCTAGGTCGCACAAAGCATTCACAAATTTTGTGCAAGGTAAGGTAAAAATGATTTACCTCAACATTCAATTTATAGGCATTCAAATTTTACTTGCATTAATTTCTTTCCAACTACCACTGTATGACTACATTTAATTCATATTTTCCACTTTTCCCACCTTTTACGTAGTTTCCATTATGCTTAACACACATGTTCATCGTGCTACAACCTTCGGCATGCAAACTACTCGACCATATACCTCCCTTCATGTGCTCCATGCATTGAAGTACATTAAAATTTGTGCCTTATACCAAGTATCTATCAATACTACTACCTACCTTGTGTTACATTGCGTGCTCATTCACCATACATGAATTTTCCTTTGGAATCATCCTTATTATCATAATTCCACCTATATTCTAGCAGCAAACCAACATCAACACACGTTCTCCTTTAAAACGTAAGCCTTCTCAACTCCCTTCTACACACCTTTGTGTATAATCCACCCCATACTAATTGTATCTATGGTCCTCTACACATGAAATCACTTAAATATTAATCAACTACATGCGTGAAAACATGTTTATTAGAACAAAACACTAAATTGGATTCAAAATCATAGCAATAATGAAAGGAAATACATATAAAGAAAATGCATTAAAGGGAAATCTAATCTAGCTCACAATACAAAATTATTATAAACACCAACAAGACTTATTTATAGTATGGCTTCATTGTACTCCCATTTAAGTGACCAATAAATAAAGTACCATCTAGTGCCTATAATTGGCAAGTGCCGATTCCAATATCTTCATTACAAAAAGGGTCCCAACCAATGAACTTTCATCTTTTTAGGGTGGCGCACAAATTTAGAATCATACAAAAGAACTATTTTTCTAACCTTAAATGACTTGTTTTAGATATGTCTAACATGCCATACTTTATGTCTTGCTTGTTCTATCTTCTAACTCCATCGAGTAATAGCGCACCTTTCATCCAAATGCATCAATTTGTTTATGCACTCCTCAACAGTTTAATCATCATCCATTCCTCCCGCATGTGCAATACACAAGGATGGCATCATGAATTCTACGGGTAATGTAGCCTCCATTCCAAACACCAAATAAAAGGGTGTGGCCTTATTTAAGCTATTGTAAGTTATCATGTATGCCTAAAGTACAACAAATACTTTATCATCCTAGTCTTTCCTTCCAACATCACAAATCTTTATAAATTTATGTCCTAATATCTTGTTGAAATCCTCAGTAGTACCATTGTTCATGTGGGTGATAGGGCATTTTCTTATGATGCGCCACCATAAAATTAGCCAATAATATTTTGATAGTCTCATTCATAAAGTGTGTGCCCTGTCATTTTTTAAGCTCAACGAACATCCATACCTTATGATAATATTTTCCCATACAAATCTCATTGTTATAGCTCTCATGAAATCCTTTATAGGTGTTTCCTTTACCCACCTTATAAGATAATGTATACAATTTATAATGTAGCATGCACCGGTCCTACGTGCGGGGTGGAGAAATAGGTCCCACAAAGTCAATCGCCCATTTCTCAAAAGTTTCAACACTTACGATATGCCTAAAAGGCATTTCATCTCTAGTTCCCAGATTTCCAAGGTGCTAACAATGATCACATGCCTTGACATACTCCTTGACATCCTTATATAAAGTTTCCCACCATAATCCAACCATCATAATCTTGCACGTGGTGACATCTCCTACATAATGACCTCCTGTAATTCCACCATGAGCCTCTTCCATAATTGTCTCATGCTCATGCTCGAGTACACACCGATCTAAAACTTCATCATGAACAAGTTTGTATAATTATCCACTTATCAACTGATAAGGTGTCATATGTATTGCAAGTTTCTTCTTCTATAACATCTTCATTCCCTTAGGCACCCGTCAAGTGTGTAAAATAACTGCAATATCTTTGAGTTCAATGTGCACATGATTCAATATAAACATTGTATATCGACATTGTGTCCAAAATGCTCTATGTGTCCTCACCAGAATTTATCCTTAACAAGTGGTCATGCCCTGAGTTACTTTTTCCCATTTTTACCACAACTGTGAACTAAAATTATTGAAATAGTAGGATCCACCTGTATATGTGCCCTTGTAAAATAGGCTTGTTAACCAAATATTTAAGTTCTATATGATCTTTAAAGAATATGAAAGGTGTAGCTAATAAGTATTGTCTCGAAATTTTGTAGCGCGTATATCATAGACAAAGCTTCATGCTTAGTAGTTGTATAATTTTTTTCAGTGGGTGTCAACTTCCTACTTGCAAAAAAAGGTGGTCTATAATTCCTTCACTGATTGTGCTAACATGACACAAATCTCCATTCTAGAAGCATCAACATGAACATGAAATAGTTTATTCCAAAAAGGAAATCTCAAAATGGGCGCGAGAAGTAAGTATTTCCTTTAGTGTCTCAAATGTTAGTTGTTATGCCTCACCCTAATAGAAATTGTCCTTATACTTCAACAGTTCCTCCAGGTGCGAAAATATTTGCATAACACTTATTTAATTTCCTATAATAACCTGTATGACCAAGAAATCTACACACTTCACTTTGATTATTAGGTTCTTTCAATCTCAAGATCACAATGACCTTGGTTGGATCTACCAACAAGCCTTATTTACAAATAATATGTCCCAGCAAAGTGCCAAAAGGTGTTACAAAGACACATTTCTTAATATTCAAGGATATTCTTAACTATTTGCATCTTTCAAACATAAGTCTCAAATTGTCACAATGATCCTTAACCAAACCATATATTGTCCAATCATCAAGATACACCTGTAAAAATTTATGAATGAATTCATGAAAACACTTGTACAAAAATGTGTGAAAACACCGCCGATGCATTCTCCACCCAAAGTGCGTAGCTTGTGTGTATGTAAAACTTCCCCACTCAATGGTGAAAGTTGTCTTCTCTTGATCTTCCTTTGCTATGCGTACTTGATGATACCCCAAAATCCATCAAGTAAAAGAGTAGATAAATGGGGTAGGAAAAGGATCAATAACACATGAAGCATTTAATTCTCTGTAGTCCACATAGATCCTTATCCTCCCATCCTTTTTAATGCTTATCACCATGGGACTCACCCACTCTGATTCCTCAATGGGCTTAATGATTCTAGATTTCAACATCTTGTCAATTTCTTCCTTTACCTTGACGCGTAGATTAGGGTTCATCAATATTTAAATAAACATTACATCATAACATAAGTAAATAAAGAAATACTTATAGGAAATAAATAACACATGTGACACAATATTTATAGTGGAAAACCCCAATAGGGTAAAAACCACTTTGAAAATAACCTTTTACTTCAGAGAACTTATTTTACATCAGTAAGATCACCTCCTCCTTAAAACCCTATTTACCAAGGGTAAAACCAAATCACTTGATTTTCACACCTTTGATATATTTCTCGAATATATCAAATGAGGACCTAAAGTCCTTTTTATATAAGGTGATCGGGTATGTCTCCCGACCCACCTTTTCAACCTAAAATGGTTGACACATATACCTAGGTGAGTGTATTTAATAAATATAAACATAAATGATTCACATTATTAAATACTTACCTAATGTATATTACCTAGGTATAAATATTTAATAATAGAAAAGTATTTCATATTATTAAATATTTAACCTATATAATAGTGATGGACCCATATTAATTAAGGGTTGGCAGACCACTTAATCATTATGTTCCAACACTCCCCCTTAATGTTAAGTGGGATAACATATGCTAATAGATTACCTACCCGTGGTACACTACAAGATTTACAATCCTTAAACCATAAAGGTTTTAGGCTAGCATATCGGGTGAAGGAATTATAACACCTTCATCATACTCAAGTTACCTTTTGGTACAAAAGGATTTGGAATCCCAAAGATCATCCCATGATCAGTGGCTAAGTATGATTTGTGAGTTTTACATATTCTCACAGGTTCTCATAAAAGGTTATTGAACCCAAGCATATAGGAGTCTTTTATAACCAAGGACCTCCTTAATAATATGCTTGTATTGGATGTTTACCAGTAAACTCAATACACTAAAGAGTTTATTGAAGACCACCTTTAAGATCTTTCTACACTTCTTTCTAAAAAAAAAAATCGAGGAGGTATACATGCTCGAAGGTATTTTTACACTTTGCCCGAAGGTTTTTTACAAATGCCCGAAGGTATTTTTACAAAAACCAAGTTCCATTAGGAGGTGACATTGTCATGCACACTCCCCCTCAATGGAAACTCGACAATCCAAGATTTTCATGAAAGTGACAAAACTTTGCAGCACTCAGGGGCTTTGTGAAGATATCAACAACTTGCTCTTCAGTCGGCATGAACTTGAGATCTATCTCACCACTTAGCACCTTCTCACGGATGAAGTGTATATGTATCTCAATGTGCTTCATCCTCTGATGTTATATTGGATTATGTGCAAGAGCTATGGTGCTTTGGTTGTCATAAGAACAAAGGAACACTATGTGGATCCTTCATCTTTATCTCATCGAACAACCTCTTTAGCCATAGAGCCTCTTTTGTAGCTTCCATTGCACTTCTATACTCAGCTTTTGTTGAAGAGATAGAAATAGTTGGTTTTTTTTTTTGCACCAAGTAATGACACTTGCACCAAATTTAAACACATAACTAGAAGTAGATTTTCTATCAATACATCACCAACATGATCAGAATCACAAAATCCATATAAGTTAGCATTTTCATTCTTAGTATAATGCTAACCCATAATTGATTGTACCTTTAATATATCTAAGAATCCTTTTTGCAAGATTCCAATGATCTCTATAAGGTTCCTGCATAAACCTAGAAGTAATTCCTACTGCATAGGAAATATCTGGTCTAGTGATAGTTAGATATATCAAACTACCAACTAACTGCCTATATAAAGTAGGATCAAATTTTTCACATGCAGGTTTAGGATCAATTTTCAGTCCAACTTCCATAGGAGTAGAAATTGGTTTACAATCAATCATGTTAAAATTTTTTTAGTACATTGGTTGCATATTGTGCTTGAGAAACAACAATAGAATGTTTATCTTGAAATACAACCATGCCAAGAAAATGATGTAAGAGACCTAAATCAGTCATTTCAAAGTATTGTTTCAATTTTTCTTTAATTCTACAAATTAAAGCAGGATTATCACCAGTCATAAGAAAATCATCAACATATATACAAACAATGATAATATGTGATCCTTCTTGCTTAATGAATAGATCATTGTTAGAAGAACAATTAACAAATCCTAACTATTTAAAGAAAGAATTAATTTTTGCATACCAAGCTCTAGGAGCTTGCTTTAAACCATACAAGGATTTTTTCAATTTACAAACATAGTTTTCTTTACCAGTTTCTTCAAATCCTTTAGGTTGAGACATGTAAAGTTCTTCTTTTAAATCACCATTCAAAAAAATATTTTTCACATCCATTTGGTGGATTTCCCACCCAAATTGAGCAGAAATTGCAAATAAGGTCCTAATAGTACTCATTTTAGCTATAGGGGAAAATGTCTCAACATAATCAATACCAGGTTTCTGAGTGAAACCTCTAGCAACAAGTCTAGCTTTATGTTTGTCAATACTACCATCTGCATTATATTTTACTTTGTATAACCACCTAGACCCTATAATACTTCTTTTCTCTGGAGGTGGAACCAACTCCCAGGTTTGATTTTGAATTAGGGCATTATATTCAGCTTGCATTGCATTGATCCACTTCTCATCCTGAGAAGCTTCTTCAAAACTTTGTGGCTCAGGTTCATACAAGGTCATTAATGCATGGTACGTATGATGGCTTCTGGTCATTTTCCTAAGATCAATAGGATTAGAACTTTCTAACACAGATTGAGCCCATTTTGGTTTCTTAACTAGGGAGTTAGGAGATTCAGAAGCATCTATAGTATCAACACAAGAAACATCATCATGACCATTTACTATATTCTCATTATCAGAATCATAACCATCATTAGAAATATTGATAGAGTTAGGAACATCTTTACCATTATTAGATGAACAAAAGTATTTTTCCAAAACCACCACATTGTGGTTTTCAGTTACTTCCCTTTTTATAGGGTCATAAATCCTTAGACCTGTAGTGTTAATACCATATCCAATGAAAACAAAAGAAAAATAAGTCATATCAAGTTTCTTTCTTTTCTTTTTAGGAATGTATAAAGAAGCGAGGACTACCAAAAAACTTTTAGATGAGAAATATCAGGTTTTTGATTTGACCATTTTTCTAAAGGAGTTGAAAGATGAATAGCTTTGGTGGGAACCCTATTTAGAATGTAGACTATTGTGTTCATTGCTTCTACCCACATAAAATTTGGGAAGACTAGCAGAATGAAGCATAGTGTGAGCCATATCTAAAATAGTCATATTCTTACGTTCTACAACACCATTAGATTGGGGAGAATGAGGAGAAGTTAATTCCCTTTTAATACCACAATCAATAAAAAAATTTTCAAATGCTTTGCTAACATATTCACCCCCATTATCTATTCTAAGTCTCTTAATTTTATAATTTGAAGAGTTTTCAATAGATGCTTTAAATTCCTTAAATTTCCCAAGTACATCAGATTTATTTTTAAGAAAATATGACCAAATCATCTTGGTGAAATCATCAATGAAAGTCACAACATATAAAGAACCATTTAATGAAGCTACTTCAAGAGGTCCTCTAACATCACTATGAATAAGTTCTAGTGGGGAAGAGGAACTCTCTTCAAGATGTGAGTGAAAGGGTTTAGCACTTTTTTTTGAGCGTAAACACCCTTCACATGCATCATGAGAAGAAGACAACACAGGAAAACCTTTCACAAGATTATATCTAGCCATTTCATATAAACTTTGATAATTAACATGTCCTAATCTTTCATGCCATAGTTTTGAATTATTCAAACTTTGAGAAACAAAATAAGATGTAGAATAGAAATCATCAAAAATATACAGACCATTTCTTTGAATTCCTTCAGCTATTATATTATCATTACTATCCTTGATATACCAAGTATCTTTCAAAATTTGAATAGCCAAACCATCATGAGTTAATTGAGAACATGATAAAAGGTTCTTTTTGAGCTTAGGAACAAATAAAACATTATTCAACACACCATTAGCAAATTTTACTTTTCCTTTCTCTATTGCTTCTAAAGATGAGTTATCACCAAGATACACACGTTCATTGATTTTCACAACATCAAATAAAGAATTTGAAACACCAGTCATATGATTTGATGCACCTGAATCTAGAATCCATTCAAAATTAGAGGAAGAATACAAACATGACATATAATGCAACAATTTTAGGAATATCATTAGAGCTATCCTTTTTCCTTAAATTGTATTTAGAAGAAACAATTTGTTTTTATTTTATGGATAGGTTTCTTAGTTTTGCAATCTTCCTTTTTATGTCCAAATTTACCACATTTGTGACATTTACCACTAAAGCTAACACGTAATTGATCAGAAGAAAAACTTTTCTTATCAACAAAAGAAGATTTAGATCTAAATTTTTGATCTGAGAAGGGCTTGTGAGGTTTGAACTTTGAATTTTGAGAAAGAAGTGCCTGAGAGGCATTCTCCTTAGAGTCAAAGTTCATCATCACTTGCTCTTCTGTATCAGAAGTGAACTCAAGGTATTTAAATCAGGTAGATCATTTTTGTTCTGATATTTAGAGTTCAAGATAGAAATAAAATTCCTAAATCTTTCATGTATATTTAACTGAACAATAAAGTAGATTAATTTTTCACCAATTAAATCACAATTGCATCCATCTAATTGTGCTTTAATATTTTTAATTTTGGCTAAGAAATTAACTACTTTTTCATCTCCTTTCATAGGAGTTGTAAGAAATTCTAAAACTAATTTAATAATTTTAGATAAACATGTACCTTCATGCATGGATTCTAGTTGTGTCCATACCTCTTTCGGATGTTTGATATTACCAATGTGTAGAAGGTACTCATCATTCACATTGCACAAAATCATGGAAAGAGCCTCTTGCATTCGTTGTGAGAATGCATTCATGTTATCTATAGTTGTTTGATGACCGGTGGGAGAAACCTCAGATCCAGAAACAATTGTCCAGAGTTTCCTCGCCATAAGTTCTGATTTGACCCTGATCTTCCAAATGTTGTAGTTGGTTCCATTCAGGATCTGGGTTTTGTCAAGACAGAAATAGTTGGACGTCATTGTTTTCTGAACCTATAAAACACACCCCATTATAATATACAATGTACCACAGAGTTAGATACATATTTATAAAAAAAAACAACACTTTTAATAGAAACAGATCTAAATTTTATAGATCTACATAAAATATTTAATCATAACTAATTTTGTCATTACAATGCATATTAATTAACCTCCCATGATCAAAATAATAACCCGCAATATAAAGGGCTTTGCATTATACCCCAGACTTATATATAAAAATAGGATATATATATATAAAATAAGAATTAAAAAAAACTTCAAAATTCTAACCATATAGAAGTGAAGAAGAAACCCCTAAGAATGTAAAACAACTTCAAATTTCTGGAAAAAAATAATGTAGACAAAGATCCGACTAGCTTAAATTTGACGTCTAAATGACCGTCATCATACTGCCTTATGTTTGGTCTGTTGTGACGGTCATTTGACCATCAAATTTAATGGAGTCAAAACTTGCTTTGTGTATTTCAGAATTTCTTCTTCATAATTTCTTCTTATATTTTATAATATTAGGAGGTTATATTTTAATACATTATATTAACCTATTATAATTTATAATGTAAAAATATATTCACTTTTTAAAAAGAGGTATATAGTTTATATAATGTAAATAAAAAACAACATATAGTCTATAAAAAATTATAAACTATAGTATATATATTTTTAAAAAAAAAAATAAACACATATAACCCTTATTACGGGGCCCTCATGAATTTTTTTTAAAACATTTACCAAGCCATGTAATTTTAAATTCTACATAAACCTTAGAATTTACAGAGGAGACAACATTTTTCACACTTCCAATGGAAAAAATTCAAATCCTATTTTGATGGAGCTTTGTCTCCTCCTTAATTTACCATTGAAAAAATTCAACCTGCACATATTAAAACTATAGAAAAAAATATTTCAAATATTTTACCCTTACCTCTACACAAGTTTTCACGGAAGGTAAGAAGTTTCCAAATTTTCCACCTGTGAATTCACCTTGATTCTTCACAAAGAAAAACTTTTAGGTTGCACAATGGAAAGAAGGGGCCGGTTATTTTAAATACCCTTCCGGGTTGGTTAAAAAAAACCCGTACAAATTAAATAAATAAAATATAAAACATTTGATCTTAATTTATTTAATTTACCTTTCGAGTTGGTTGAAAAAAAAATCATACAAATTAAATAAATAAAATACAAAACATTTGATCTTAATTTATTTAATTTACCTTTCGGGTTGGTTGAAAAAACCCATACAAATTAAATAAATAAAATAAAAACATTTGATCTTAATTTATTTAAAATTTATTACCATGTTAGAAAGGATTCTAATAAATACAAATTAAATAAATTTACAAAACATTTGATCTTAATTTATTTAATTTACATCTTACTCTATTACCATGTTAGAATTTGAGGATTCTAATAAAATACGGATTTAATCAAATTACATATTATATAATGTTACTGATAAATATTTAAATAAACATTACATATAACATATAAGTAAATAAAGAAATACTTACATGAAATAAATAACACATGTGTGACACAATATTTATAGTGGAAAACCCCAATAGGGTAAAAACCACTTTGAAAATAACCTTTTACTTCAGAGAACTTATTTTACATCCAGTAAGATCACCTCCTCCTTAAAACCCTATTTACCAAGGGTAAAACCAAATCACTTGATTTGCACACCTTTGATATATTTCTCGAATATATCAAATGAGGACCTAAAGTCCTTTTTATATAAGGTGATCGGTATATGTCTCGACCCACCTTTTCAACCTAAAATGGTTGACACATATACCTAGGTGAGTGTATTTAATAAATATAAACATAAATGATTCACATTATTAAATACTTACCTAATGTATATTACCTAGGTATAAATATTTAATAATAGAAAAGTATTTCATATTATTAAATATTTAACCTATATAATAGTGATGGACCCATATTAATTCCATGCACCTAGTTGTCATAAGAAATACTTGTAGTATCACTAACTTAATGAGCATCATCCCATTGTATTACCCCTTAGATGGCTCAATCACCTCAGGGTCTCGATGGTACACACATATATCTTGTTTAAGTCCTCATCACTTAATGAGATCAACATACGGGGAGCCTTTGTATATTTCAATGGGATAATGACGTGCTCTTCTTTGTTCTCAAAGCTAATGTACCCCTTATTGAAGCACAAATCTGCATTATTTTCATAACACCAGGGGTGCCTAAGTAATACTAGGAAACTATCTACCTCTGCAAGTTCCAATACTTCAAAGTCCCTAGTAAACTTGGCTCCCTGAATCATAATAGTAGCATCCTTTAGCACCCTAATAGGATTAGCCATAGTTTTGTTTTCCATGTACATCACATTTGAAGAAGGCTACAATGGTGGTCTTCCCATATGATTCCAAGCATCCAATGTGAGTACATTAACTTCCACACCTATGTCTATAATAATATTGTTCAAAAGTCATCCATAAATGACCGCATTCAATGTAATATCCTTTTCATACTCATGATTATGGGGAGGAAGATTTATGTAAAGGATCTTCCTCTCATGATCACTTCTTGTATGTGTTATTCTCTCTCAACTACTCTCCTAACATAGGGATGATTTTCTCCTTGCGTAAAATTCTATAAACTTCCTTCAAATCATTTATGCCTCTCTACGGAATTTCAACATTCTTAGCTCATTCCAACATGTGTGCCTACTCCTTTAAAATATGGATCTCTCCTTAAAATTCCTAATAACATCCATAGTTTCTAAGTAAAATTATTTCTAATGTTCAACATTAGGATACTTTGCATTTATCATTTCTTGCTTCATTATCATTTTCTTGTACTTGAGTCTCTTAGGTGCGCACTGACCTCGGTGTGTGTAAGTAACTAACACAGGATGTAATTCAGAATTCAAGCCAACCTTCAAAGACATCCATTTTTTCCATACATGCATTATTAAATCTTAATCATATATGTGCCCTTATCTTTCTTATGTTGTTTTCTCATATGCTCATACAAGTCAAGGCATTCTTCAAACTTATGTTGTTTTCCACACCAAGAGAAAACCACGTTTTGAGAACACTTGTGATGATAATGGTTAGGAGATCCACAAGTAAAACAAGTTCCTCTAGGGAATCCTCCTCTTCCACCACTGTGACCTTGGCCTCTATATCCACCATAGAAGCCTCTATTCCTGTTATCCCCATTATTGTGCCATTTTTTATGTTCTTATTCTTATTCCTTAGATCCATTTGCGACACCGATGGCGGCACACATCAGTTTGATGGCTTTATGTATGTGATCAATGACCTTGTACTTAAATGTATCATGAGTATAAGTTTTACAAATCTTACAATACATGGATACATTATTATGGATCATGTACTACAAAATAGGACATCCACTCGTATCATGGTCCAAATGAAATATATTGCAATCTAACAACATGGTGCGAACTGACTTGAAAGGGGAGTTATCTTGAGTGTGTCCTTATACCTCACAATTTTTACACCAAATCCCATTGTACGTCTCATGAGATGAATTATAAGAGAAATTTTCCAATTGTTTCACCATAGCTATAATCTTTGCTTTAAGAAATGGGCTCACACCGGTGTCCGCGCTCCTTACTTCCTCATCACATAGATCCTCCTCCTAAGTGTCACATGAGTCTATATTAGTCTTATGAGATAAAACCCTTATGAAAGGAGTCAACAGCCCACCAATAAACCATTGTGCATGCTAACTAGGATGTATTTCATAAGATAAATTTGACAACAAATTTTTAAAACACATGTCATACTCTCAAATGCTTTCGATAATATCTCGCTTAATTTCCTTAAAGCGCACCGATACTCTTTTGTTTAAACTTAGGGACATGGAACTTGGCCAAAAATAGAACATATAGCATCATAATCAAGCTATGATCTGGTGTGGATCATACTTCATATACCAACTATGTACACACCCTTAAAGAGTAGTAGTAAAATGACTTGCCTTCCTATCTAGAGTAGTGATTCACTTAGTGTGCCATAATAACTCACACTTGTGTACATGTTCTGTAGCATCTTCAATACCTCTGTATTCTAGAAAGTGAAGAAACATCTCATAAAAAACCTATTGGGGTTGATGTGGGGAATGTTGAGGATGTGGGCCTTGTTATCCAGATCTAGAACCAGAATCGCCACCAATATTTCCTCCACCACCTGATCCACTTGATCTCAATCCTCCTAACCTACCTGAACCACCTCCTGCAATGGGCACCAGACTAGTGTATGTACTTCCTTGCATTTTGATAGTTGTACTAAACTTAACTCCAAAGCATCTAATAAGTTGTAGTTTTTCTAGACGTGTTCCCAATTATTTTTGCACCCATACTCCGACACGATGATGCACCAAATAATTTTCCTCCAATCGGTCCTCTAAACAACAAATATGTTTTTGCTTGTGATGTCATAGATGTTTTCTCGATACACATTTATATTCAACAAAAATTATAACTACGAAACCACCGGATTACCTACGGTCGTATGTTTATCAATAGTCACTTTAGGAACTCAAACACCAAGAAAAAGGGCTAGGTCGTCAAGTGAGATCAGATGTGCACCCACAGTCCTTAATATTTCTTCATCAAATACACTCTCATCAAAATCTGGAGGGGATTTTCTACTGTGCTTGCCTAAGTGGGGGATATCTTGATGCTCTGGATCCATGTCTTCCACATGAGCTTTAAATCCTTCATGAGACATCATCCTCCACAACTCCACAGACTCCTCAATATCACACTTATCTGTCAATTCTCTTTCTGCACCTCATTATACTTAAGCCACCTCTCCTCTCTCTTCCTTTCTACCGCAAGGTCTACCATCTTTTACCACATCTCGCCCCTACCCCTGTGCATGGTCAGATTTTTAGCTAGCCATAGGAAGGTTCTCCAAGCTCAGCATCACCATCAGAATCTTAATAGAAAAAGGAACAACATGAAGGTAAGATTCTCTCGGTTCATACTAGAATTCAAACTCAAGTAACTTCTAGACAAGTATATGCAGGACATTGCGTACTCCAACGTATAATTACACACAACAACCACCCACCAATTTATCTACAACATGCATCTAATGTTCATCTCGCATCAAAAAAATCTTGATACTCTTCCCACATCCAAGTCCTCGGTCAATAATACCAAATTTTATTAGATGCATATGCACGAGATAACTTGATCATAACTATATTGTAAAGTAGAAAAAGAATGACTCATAAAGCTCATGGGTATGGTACTATATCTCTGTGTAAACTAAAATTTTCCAACAATCACCAAATCTTCAATGGACGTAAGAGTCAACCGATACGCCATCATCATACAAAATCGTGGTAAACTTTTTGAAAAGAGGTCCGACAATGAAACCAAAATGTAGTATTTTTTTCTCACTAAAACCCTATGCATGTTGGCACATCACTTAGAAAGATATGAGCACTCACCCAAAGCACGCAAAGGTACTAGATCTCTCTTTGTCAAATTCTTACCACGAAGTTAACATGCATGTTCATAATAACCAATTCCCAAGGTGTATAATCCATTTTATCAATCAGATTCATGAACTCAAATTGGAATCACTTATAATAAGTAAACATTGATTAAATAATAATTAGGATCAAATTCATCATACAATAGCAAGAATGAGAGACATCAATAATCAATATCCATCCACAATGATCCATTATATTAATCCATCAAAACATAATATTTGAATACATCATAGTTACCATCACAAATTCATGCATGTAAAATCATACCAGCAACATAACTCTATAACAATCCAAAGTGTATAATGACCATGTCTCTAAACCATGCAAATCAATAGATATATAAGGGGTGGAGAATTTCCCTTCAATGCCCTTATGGTTATCAAAATAAGATGCATGCTAAGAATAACCATGCACCACTATAAAAACAACTAGGAAGCATGAAAGCTTCTCCTAATAATAAATCATCTATAATTAACTCTAGTTCTAATCCTATTATTAGCTCTATGCACATGTTTGAACTGCAAGTTCTTTCCTAAAAAATAGACTCTTCTTGACTTCCCAATCCTCCTTACATGTCACATACTCCAAGTATATATTTATCCCCATATACCAAAAACTCACTAAGTCATCTACCTTCTTGCAATGATCTTCATACACATATTTCTATCTTTCATGCGTAAAACTCTCTCCTTCCAAAGCATGCTCAAGTAGGTATATCCTTTCGTGCATTTCTTACGTATCCCTTCTACGTGCCCACTAACCTCTTCATACTTCAAACACTTAGCCATTTAAAAAATCATTGTTGATGAATTTAAATTCATTTTCTTAGTGAGACAAACCTACCAAGAGGCCAAGGATGAAAGAGAGAGAGGATGGTTAATAAGGAAAGTAGAGAGGACCATCAAGTCCTATGAATATATTCTTAACAAGGACCAAGAAGCTGTGACTACAGGTTGTTATGAACACAAAGTAGAGTTCATGTTCATCATGAAGGAGATAGAAGACCTACAAAAGGAATATTTGAAGAAAAAAACCATGAAGAAGAGTATGAAGAAACAAGCAAGCATAAGAGTCAAAATCAAGAAGATAAAATGTAAGGACAATTGTACAAGACAAACTATACAAGCAAAGGCAATGATAATGAACTAGGAGATCGAGAAAGAAGAATAATTATTTGAGAAGGAGCTAAAATGTTTCTCTCAAGGGCATTCGATTCGGGATCATCAAGTGCTAAGGCATAATAAGGTCATATGAGACCATTAAATCATGTTAGTCTAATTAAATATGTTGTAAAAGTTTGAATATGTGCTTGAAAGTAAGTTGTAGGAGTAGTTTTTGAGCATGGAAAATATGGAATATAAGCTAAATAATGTCTTAAAGGCCATGTCATCATAAGAATAAGTCTTGGTATGAGTTGATTAGGTGTGTTGAGTGATATCTATCACTATTCCAGGATTAGAGTAGTTGTTGAGACTTTCTAGGCTTAGTTGAGCAAGCATATGGATACGAGATAAGAGCTAAAAGAATACTTTTGGGATAAAATATGTATCTCCTCATGTAAGGAATATGTAATGAGACCTGCATAAGCCTAAATGAATGGAAGATGAAGTTTAAAATAATTCTATGTGGTATCTTGCAAGTTTAGTGCACTTTTTGTTTTACATGTGTTGGCAATCCTACACTGACCGAGAGCATGAGGTATAACAGTAATGGAAAATGAACTCAAAGGACTTATGTGATGCATGGAGTAGATGGAGGGGTCCAAGATAAGCACAATAAAATTTATTTCAGGTCTCAAAGTGATTGTATGAGTCGTTTGTATATAAATATGTCCTCACTTGCCCCCGAACTAGGGCAAGCAATAATGATTTTCTACAAGGTGAAAAGGGCTGAAATTTTCAGAAAAAAATTTCCCGGACATGATAAATAAGTCCTCAAAATTTCATAGTAAATGGTTATGCAGAAACGTTATCGCTGAAATAAATTTCCGGTCTTGGAGGATGCACAATGTACAAAAATGAAGGTAAATAGTCAAGCTTTTCATCATAATTAGATAAATTATAATTAAAAACTTGCAGAATGATTTCACTTAGAAGATTGGAAAGAAAGAACAAATCTTTATTCCTTGGGAGAAAAATTACATATCTCAGTGTGGAAGGTTGCATTTATAATTTATGCATCCAACCAACTACTTATTTTAGGAAATACAATATGATCTTATCTTTATTCCAATCCTAATAACTAAGATCTCCATCTCCACAAAATATGGAGAGAGATATATTATTGGATTCAAAGTCTTATCTTGTTGTTTTAGGAAGATTTGCTCCCAAATCTTCTCCTTACTTTTTGGTAACAAGAATCACAATGATTTTATTCTCCTACATTATTGGAAGGAGGTTTTTCTCAAAATATTATTTTGACCAAATACCTTTCCCAGATTTTCCATTTGGCTTTGTTTTTTTTTGTGGAATTTTTGACACTTGTCTGATACACTTTTTCCTTAGAATGCAGCTCACTAAAAGTTATATTTCTCTTCATTTGTAAAACTTGTAGAAAATATGAATGAGGTTTTTGTTAAACAAATTTCTATGAACAAAAACCTCTCTCATATTTTCCATTTGATTTTTTTCTATTTATGGAAATTTTAGTGCTCGTCTGATACACTTTTTCCTTGGACTAAAGCTCACTAAAAGTTAGATATCTTTTTATTGGTAAAACCTGTAGAAAATATTAATGAGGATTTTGCTAAACACATTGCTATGAACAAAATTTCTCTCATATTTCTCATTGGATTATCTAATTATTCACAATTACTCAAAAAATTCATTACTGTTGATGTAGGTTCCAAAGCTAATATTCTTTGTATTAATGCGTAGGTTCTAAAGCTAAGCTGGAATGGTTAGGAGCTAACCTTACTCGTTGATATAGGTTTGAGCTAAATCCAATGGTTCCAAAGCTAATGTTACAGGTTTTGGAGCTAACTCCAATGGTTTGGAGTTAACATTGTAAGTTTCGGAGTTAACTCCAATGGTTCGAGCTAAGCTAACATGTTCGGAGCTAACCAATGGTTAGGAGCTAACTAAAATAGCTATAACTTTTGCATGCAATCTTGGATTGAGATGATTCTTTTTTAACTTGCATAATTTTTTGAGAGGAATATGGATATGAAATCATATTTGAGTTTAGATGTACTATTCATGATTAGTTCCATTTTTTCCAAAACTAGCATTATCTTTCCTTTATGGCCTACATACACAAGACTTTGCATCTTTTCCCAAATAATCAATAGGATTAGTCAACAAAATAGATAAAAAAATATTTATAAAGAATTAATAAGATATATATCCTATATTCTATCTAAGAAAACTACAAGTTCCAAGATTACAATTAAATCCACTTTCAAAGGTAACTTGGAAGGACAAAATAATGGTAATTTATGGTTAATTTATGGCCTCATCACGAATTGGTGATCAAATCACACATTTTAAACCCATTTTTCTCCATTTCTTATGTGTTTCTACATTATCAACGAAGCTCAAAATACCTATTCTATCATCAGTCACATGGTTTTGACTCATAAACAAGCTAACACTCTCGTGTTTCATGTTAGCTATGCCACTACTCCCACCTAGCCCATCGCCCCCTTCCATCTCATCACCTATGGACCCCAATCAGGCTCTTGTCATACCCAATGGTGATGAGGAGTTTGTGAGACTCCTTTATCACAACCCCATTGCTCTATAGTACTATCTCACTCATTCATCTACCGTGATTCATCAAGGTAGCTTGTATATGGCATGCCTATGTCCATTCCTCCTACCCTCACACCCACTTTTGCATCAACTACTACTATCTTGGCCTTACCCTCTTCCACCTTACCACTTGTGGTTTCCTAGCTTGACCCTACATCATCGATATCTGTTGCACCTATGACATTTATCGCACCTTTGACATTTGTCACTCCTACGATGTCAACCATGCCTTTATCAACCACCTTGAGTGTAGGTCTATCTGCACCCACCACCTCTCATATACCTATTGCATCTCAGCCACCATTAGTATCAGTAACCCATACCCTCTTCCAAAACATCATCCTCTCCATCTTGCAGTCTCTTCCTCTGATTGCTATGAGAGTCTTTATGTCCACTCCACCTACCTACACTTATCACCAGCACCCCTATTTCATCTGCCACTTATTCAAGATACTTGTCATCTACATCTATTCCACCTATGTTCTTTCCTCACAATTTTTGTACTCAGCACCACCATATACTGGGATGTCACCCATGTCTACCCACCTCATCTACCCCCTTATACTGGGGTGCCCAGTGATCACAACCTACCAATGATCTTATCAAAATGATGATGGACAAGATGCAGACATTAGAAGAATTTGTCTCTGGCTCACATAACACTCTAACATACAAAGAGATTTGGAATGAGCCCATTAACTCATCCATTCCAATTCATCCATACCCTCTCCATTGGGAAATTCCTAAATTCAACTTATTCAATAGTAAAGAAGACCCACACAAGCACTTGCAGTCTTTTAAACATGTGTGTTATTTGATCGCTCATGATGATGCTTTACTCTTGCAGAAATTCCCAATGTCCTTGACAAGATCGGCTTTAGATTGGTATAGTGCTCTACCAGGCATTCTATCTTTTCATTTAATCAAGTAGCTCAGGCTTTTCTAGACCACTTTTCTATCAACATTGTCAAGAAGGTCACCATGACTGACTTGTACGTGACACACCAATATGAAGATGAATCTATCGCAGATTTTGTCACTCATTGGCGGAGCCTAATCAACCAACTCACATTCCAACTACCTCAAACCAAGTTAATAGATTTGTTCACTAAAGCTTGTGCTAGACACATCTTTCCAACTCTCCAAGTTCAAACCTTTCGCATGTTTGACGAGGCATTCACCATGGCCCAGAAACATGAAATTTCTACCGTCAGAGTAGAAGAAGATACAACCGATTGCATACCAAGAATGTTACATTTAAATCAAAAATACATCTTCTTCTTCTAAACCACAAAATAATTATTATAAAGTAAAAGGATCTATCAACGCAATAGTTTTGAAAGTTGGCCCATCTCATCCATCCAACCAATCAAATCCTTCTTCCAATATTTCTCTTATTCAGATTTTCAGTTCAAGTGGGAGCAACAAAAATATACTCCCATAGGAGAACCCTACTCTTCAGTTTTAGAAAAACTTCTAAAATCCAGAGCAGTCACTCTTCCACCTATCAAACCACATATTGGTTTTGACCCCTCTCATCATGTGCTTGTGTGGTACAAATAAAATGATTACTACAACTATCATCACATTAGAGGTCATAGCGACGGTAATTGTATAACTTTCAAAAACATCATCCAAGAAATGTTAGATAATGGAGATCTCATCTTGGATAATCCTAATGCACGGCTAATTAGAACCTTCACATCTTCAAGAATTCGTTCCCAAATCACACCCTGTCATCTAACCAAACCGTCAAAACCTCGACCAATGATAGTAACATTTGTGAGGTTCATGTTGTTTTGACATCATACCAGACTCTTCTAAATCAATTTCCTCCTACTCCATCTATCGAGGAGATTCTTGCACAAGCTCCTTCATCCATGCAAGAACATGTTTCATTTGCTCCTTTACCCATGGAGGAGTCTCCTTATCTTCTCTTTCACCCATAGAGGATTCCATCATATTTGGTGATGCAGATTCCCACTCACCTCTCAACCTGACAAACAACCCACAAGTACTTACTCTTCTACCCATGGGAGATTCATTCTTACCTTCTTCTTTTCCAAAATATGAGCTTACCTCATCCAACTTACCATCTCCCCTACCCATGGGGATATATTAGTAGCATCCCTTCCTATTGGTGATAATTATTCATTGGATTTCAAGGATCATGTTGATCTGCTCTTGTCTCTTCTACCCACAAAGTCTGAAGCCAACCATTTCCCTATCTCATAGACATTCTTTATAGGGATTACTACCAAATCAACATCGTCCCCCTACATTGTTTCCACTCTCATGCTAGGTCATCCGCTTGGATTATGTTGACAATTCCATGCTTTGGGGATGTCTTCTACGCGCTATCTCAACTCAAATGCAAACATTATCTGTTAACACTTCATGATCTATCCAAAAGTGTTCAGACAACCAAAAACACCATGCACATGCCGGTTGTAGTGGCCCCTTCTTCATCACCCTCGCCCACACCTAAACCTTTAAAGAACAAATGAAATTTCTCCTATGTCTAAAACCTTACCTGCACCTAAACCTTCCTCTACGTCCAGACCCATTACCACATTAGGAGTCATGCCGACATCAAGTCTAATCCATCCTACTATTAAACTAGATTTAGCCACCTCCTCACAAGGACCCAAACCCTTAGGCCGTATACACTGGATTTTCCCACTACCCTCTATCACCTTCACCACTTCCATCTATCCTAGGTCCCCACCACTCAACCTTGGCCAAGTAGCCTCCTACCTATAGTAGAAAAAAACACAAAGAACCCTCCTCATTATGATCCTTTGTTACACCCAAATTACCTATACTGACTTATGCCTTCAACATCACCAACATCATTTCTACCTCCTATATCTACACCACTTCCAAAGATCCTCATCATTACCCATGCCATTCTCTTCTCCTCAACTAGTCCCTTCCATATTTCCTCTTACCACAACCTTCACCGCACCTCCATTATTGCCTTGGCTAACCCATCCCCTTCTGTCATCTACCTTCCCTTCTACATCACACACTTCTTCTTCACCTTTACCCAAGAAGGTGCAACCAAATCCAAAAACCCACTACCTTCCAAAGAGGTAGTTAAACCTACACCACCTTCAACAACTAGTTCACCTGCTACACCTTTACCCAAGAAGGTGCAATCCAAACCTAAAACCATACTATCTACCAAACAAGTGGTCAAACTTACTCAACCTCCAATTCCACCTTAATGATGCCTCTCCCACCAAATTCACCCACACTTCCATCCAAACCCACACTTACTTCACACCATGATCCATTGGTAAGGGCTTAGACAAACATCTTAGCTAACCTTTTGGAAACCTTTGTCATCACATTGCCACTTCTTAGACCTTACGACCCACTCAAACCTAAACCAGAAGGGTTTGATGATACAAAAATTTACGCTTACCATTGTGTGTCAGGGCATGATGTGGAAAAATGTAAGGCTCTTAAGACTATTCTTCTCCAACTATGTTCTCTCAAAGAAAACTTTGACAATGATGATCTTTATATGAGGACCCTATTCCACCTGGACCCATCACCACACATCCTCGTCCCTTACCTATTCAACAACCTTCATCTCCACCTCCACAACCCTTTTATCCCCCTCCAACATTTGAGATCAATATGGTCCACATAAGAGAGCTAGCCAAACCTCCACAAAATGCCAATGTACTTGCATTGCTTTCACAAAACTAGTATATTCCCTCACCCTATTTCTACCCATCCTATCACTACACCTATCACAATTCACCTTCTCCTTTACCACATATCAATATGGTTAAAGTTTCCACTCAATCCTAGAAGGAAAAATAAAAGGAGAAAACAACCAGCTCATCTCGCTACTCTTTTACCCAATATTCCATCTGCACCTACACCCAAAATCACCATCTCGTGGTCCCACATACCCTATTTCTAATAGAGTTTCCCATCATATGTTACTTAAACAATTACACTAGTATCCTCTCAAAACATCTTTGTATGACCTCTTCCAAACCTCTAAGTCTCATCATCAGGCCCTTATTGAGGTCATGCAATCTATTAAGGTTATACCTAATGACCCTACGCATGTTGCATCCATTATCACTCCTCAACATGTGGCCTCTCTCACCACTTCATGCCCTTCCTCTGCTCATGCTACCACTCATCAAGTAGTCACTCTCAGTTTCTTTGATGATGAGATTTTACCTCTCTAATCGGATGATCCTAACCCTAACCTATTTATTTATGTCTACGTTGATAATATACGTGTCTAACGCGTTATGATCAATGGAGGTATTAGTATCAACATCATTTCCTCCCATGTGTACAACTAAATGTGCATCCCTTCTAATTACATGCATAATAACCTAGTTATGTTGCATTCATTTAATGATGCCATGACTTTCACCCTCGGTAACATCATTCTCCACATTTGTTACGGGCCCCTTACCATTCTTGAATTATTCTATGTCTTAATGGGGGAATTCCAATACAACATGTTGCTTGGTCAACCCTAGATTCGCACCATGGGTTGTGTTCCTTAAACCTTACACCATTGTTTAAAATTTGAACATGAAGGGCACAAATATAACATTCTAGATTACTCTTTACCTTTCAAGACCTGTAACATGTCTTATCAACCCAATGATGTCCTTATACCAACTAAGGCATCTACCACCACTACCACTTCTTCTTCATCTATTACCTCATCCACCACTTCTGCCATTACATCTTCCATAACTAAATCCTATATTCCCACTTTGTTTCCATAGCTTCTACGGTTGACCCATCATCTAACCCATCCACTCCTTAAACATCCAATTCTTTCTTCCCACCAATGTCTAGTGATTCATTCATTTCCGCTACCCACATACCAGCTATTAATCCCTTAGAAGGTGTTTTTCAATGCCACACTCTGGGAGTACATCCTTTATAACATTAACACGTTCCTTACTCCTTGAGTATGGTAACCTTCACCAACATCCTCAATATGATCACCGTATAGGAGAATTTTTCCCCAACGATCCTCCCCACCTTTGCACCAACTTAATGTATGGGGGACATGATGCTTCTACCTAATCACCTAAGCCACCTTCCCAAACTCAACCATTTTCCTCCAACCTTCAATCTCTTACCAACCATCACTTTGCCCACACCTTTCTCCATCATTTTTCATGGAAGGGGTTTGACTTTGGTTTCTCTGAACAAGGCCACCATACTGTCATTCCTTGCACCACTTGTAAGCATAAATACCGTAGTGGTATTGGATTTTCTGAACCACCTTCTAAAAAGGCTCGAGTCAAACTCATTGAGGATGATAAATATTCCCCATCCCATTCACCTACCTCACCACCTTCACCTACAAAGTCTATGGATCCAAAATCCATTCCTCCTAAAAAAATAATTTTCTTTTCATGAACATTATTTCCTAGGACCTATGACTTATCAAAGCATGATAGCGAGGCTCCCTCTTCTCTTATCTTCTTGTATCCTGACATGATCGATGATGATGCACCTTCTATTAACATCGTTCAATGTCAGGATGATGAATCTATTCTCACCTACCTTGGTGTGGAAGATTATTATATTCATTGTTCGTTACCTTCTTAAATGTAAACCATGTTGAATGAATCGACCATCGAAATCAACATTAACACTCGGGACGACTCGCATACCTTTTTAGTAGATTTAATACCTTCTTCTTCGCCTCTTGAGTGTAGAATTTTCCAATCTTCACCATCTTGCATTCATCAAGAATCCCAATATTAACCTTTTCACATTCAAAAGAGATCTTTGAGCTCCTTAGGAAGTTTTAGACTTACTTGTACCTATCGTGCTTATCAAACAAGTCTTTCAAACTCACCAGCCCTTTAGGAATCTTCTTACCTTTCAATTTGATGCAGCCATCTTGATCCATCTCTTCCTTGATATCTCCTTTATTAGAGGATGCACACTCTCTAGGAAAGGTCTTACTTCCTTCAAAATGTAATCGGTCAAAATTATCCTTAAGCTCTAAGAAAGAGAGAAAATGTTGATCATCGTTGAAAAACGACAATTATTTGCATTATCTGGTACAATGGGCCTATGAATCATTTCAATGGTAAATTTCTCCTGAGATAAATTTGGGTGAGGAATCAACAAAGAACTTGAGACAGCTAGAGAATCATCTTTCGTGTTCCTTTCTCTTGCATGACTTCAATAGAGAAAGCATCAAGAAACTCAATGGAACTCCTAGACAAGATTTCTATAATGTTTCAACCTCCTATTTTTGACTTAGAAATGATATCTCGTGATGTTTCACAATCAGCTCTACATCACCATGAGCACAAAGATTCTTCACTCCCATTTCTTTTACCATGTTCAATCCAAGTATGAGTGCCTCATCTTTAGTTGTATTGTCTGTATTTTCAAAACAGATCTTGAAGGAGAAAGGAGGAGCATTCCCTTCGGAGATGTAAACACCACTCCAACTCCAAAACCAGTTGAAGAGTAGCTTCCATCAAAATCCAGAGTCCAAAGGCCATTGGGGTCCTAAATCACTCCCTTAGGAAGTTTCGCATCATCTTGTGACATGATCATGTAGTTACCATGCCCTATATCTTCATAGAGTATCTATGCTTTTGGATCATCAATATTTTTCACAATGTATTCAATTTTTCTCTCATGTAGCAGCTTCTTCATTTTCCCATTGACAAGGATTAAAGTATGTGACCAGTCCATTTGAATTTCACCTCCTACCTCCTTACAGAAATTTCTACTCAAAGCAACATCCCATATGAGGGAGGAATATCAACTACTAAAATGGTGGCTAAGACCCTTTTCTCTCGGAAAATCACAAAATCTACTTGTGCATATTTAATTATTCTAACCAAAGGAACTTTCCTACTCTCCATAGAATAGCGAGAACCAAAGGCACGTGTTAGAGTCGGGCCCAAAGCATGAGCTACTTTTGCGAGGCATTACATTGTCGATGCTCCGAGTCTATAACACAATTCTTTGAGTTTATGGCTAGCTATGAGAAGAGTCACATAGAATGGTTTAATTTTCTCATTAAGGGAAGTGACTACTGCCACAAGGCTTGATTGAGGTGAGGAAGAGGGAGTGGGAAAAATACCTTTAGAAGAACTAGATGAGGCTTTAGATTTGGAATTGACAAATTTTACCATTTTAGCAAAAGCTTTTGGATGGGTCTAGTAAAACTCTACCTCTGAAATTTGGATTTTGGTCCTTTTGAGGTGATCAATGATATCAAAAGACCCAGAGGTGGATGGGGAATCATTGCTAGGAACTTGAGAGACTTTTGATCTATCAATTTTAGGATTTGAAGGACAAGGAGTTTTGGAAACAGAAGGAGAAGAAGGGGAACTAGCATTACTCACCTTTTGCATGGAGGCAGTGGGAATAGGGGATCCTCTTCTTGCAATCACTGGAATAGTTGTAGGAAACTCCTTGGACTTCTTAGTAGGCTACACCACTTTTTCTTTTCTATTTGTTTTCTCCCAAGTCATGACAACATATGACTCACTATTCATATCTGTCACTCTTTCATCATATTCATCTTCATCATCCATACCTTCAGTGGTGAGGAAATGAACTTGAGACCCACCAAGCTCTTCTAGTTCTTCATCAACCTCTTCTTCTGGTTCTTCATAGAGTTCATTACACTCCTCATCATCAAGTTCTTCAACTTCACAAGTTGTATTGAATGGAACCTTGATGGGTGGGCCTTCAATAGCCAATTTGGTCTAAGAAGAAGGTGGAAGGTTCCTTGGCTGAAATTTTTTCTTGGAACATCTTGATAAGGGGTATGCTGAGCCAATTATTTCTTGATAGCAATAAGATCATTTGCAAGATTTTGTACTACCTGCTTAGAATTGGTTCCAAGGAAAGAGGAAGAACAAGAAGCTTTAGATTTGGAGGATTCTCTTTTTAGTTTACCAAACATGATTAAGTTCATCCTCAACACTGATGGCTAATTGTTGATCAGCATCCAAAGTTGCAAGGTTAGCTCTCCTTAGTGCATAACTCACTTTAGGTAACTAGGCATTGAGGAAGAAGCACTTTTGGATTTTATCCATTGGAGGAGTGTTCTGTGGAATTTTATTAATTAACTTGTTAAATTTAGCCACAAACTCCCTCATGGGCTCAAATGGTTCCTTCTTGAAATGAGAAATTTGTGCTAACAAAGTATGGACATCTTCATCAAGTTTGAAACACTTTGCTCAAGCGAGTTCTCATGGTATTCCAATTAGTGATCTCTCTAACGGGAAGATGATAAAACCAATCAATAGCATTGTCTTGCAATGTCTCCACAAAAATCCTAACAAAGACATCTTCATGTACAACCCCAAGAATCCCACATGCAAAAATGAAGGCTGCTTGATGTGTTCATCTGGATGAACCTTCCCATCACCCCATAATTTTGGAAAACTTTTCATGTTACCCCTAGGTAACTCATGTAATGGCTGAGGAAGAGCTAGAGGCCCAACCTGTTGTCCCCAAGGCAAAGGAACTGCCATCTTTGGAAAATTGACTAAAGGGGAACTGAAACACGAGCAAGTATCAAATCATAGAGATTAGGACTGAGATGCTCCTAAGGAATGCTATCCTTGTAATTTTTGTCTTTAGTAGGAGGTGTGCTTGTAGAACAAGTTCCTCTATTCCTTCTTGCTGGAAGAGAGAAGTTTTGTTGCTCCAAAAGTTGAAAATGGGAATCCTCAACCCCGAGAGCTTTCTTCCCATGTGTATACCATAGAGTCACCAAACCAACAATGATCTTGAAGTTGTTCTTTTAAAAAGGGATCCATTTGAAATGAAATCCCAGCAGAGTCACCAAAAATTGTTGGGTTTTTAAATGGAACTTTAACAAACCACAGTCAGGGGACAGAAAGTCCCTCCTCTTTAATGGGAGAGGTTCCCTTATTGAAAGCAAGCAGCAAAACTTATATACAAATGTACAACTTTCAAAAATTGGATTCCGATACTTCAAAACATTTTATGCCCAAATATCATCAATACAAAACAATGGAAGTAAGGAGATGAGAGAGGAAGAACATAACAATACCTTCAGGAAATATAGATGACAGAGTATAACCTTATACGTATTGAACTAGGGAGTTGTAGAGTAGAATCATTCACTTTCATAACCAATATAATTCCATAGACACAAAGTTCCGAAGTCATATCAAAAAGAACACAAAGTTTCTTATCATAAAAGATGAATGATTCCTAAATTTCAAAAAGGAAAGAAGAAAAGCGAGAGGAAGAAAGGAAAAACTTCGTATTGATTACTTTGAATCTATTACCTTTATAGAGTATCGGGATCCAACCCTAACCATGGTGTAGAGAAGCCATTAAATAGCTTACAAGAATGGTTATATTCGGTTGCAAAAATCTTGGAACAGATTTAAGAAAGCGATGTCCGAACTTCTCTAACACCTCAGTCATTTCCATACGTGTGCGAGAAAAACCAGATGCATTGAATTACATCCATTCATCCTACCTTTGCAAACTTTAAATTTGAGTCATCCACATGGGAGAGATTTAAACTGAGGTGGGCCTAGGGACACCTTTTGTATTTTGTGCCTCTTAGAGAAATGGCACTTTGGAACATTTTGGCCTACCCACCCACTTTTGATATGGGCTTGACACGTGGCTTTACTTGAGTGGTGACGGAGCCGTGGGTCACTTTTATACTTTTACCTCTTTTCAACGCGGGCTCAAAAACTCAAATTGCTCCATCGGCCCACCTCCCTACCTTGACTTTTTAATAGCATCGAGAACACAAAAAGGGCTCACCTCCCCACCTTCACTTGAAATGTGACCACGTGTCCCTTTGCGAGTTAGTTCAATATTTTTATGTTTTTACTAAGTCCCCTTTTGTTTGGTGGGGCCATATGTCTAAGCCTAGACACATGGTGAGCCCACACACATTTGGAGACCCACTCTTGATTCTTCTTTTGAAGCTACACCGAAGAGACACATGAAGGCTTCCACCTATTGTTCATACTTAGTGATTCAAGCCTCGCCACCCACTTGACTTATGTTGAACCCTAGACACATGGAGAGTTGATGCTCATTTGAGTTTCTTCTTTGGATTTTCCCCTTGAAAGGGTACTAATCTGACATGTGGCTCCTTCCACCAGTCCTGGAATCTCCTTTGACTCTGACCATGTGGTGAGCTGGCGCTCATTTGGAGATTGGCCCTTTGGTTTCACTTCGAAATTACATTGTTGAGGCACGTGGAGGCTTCCACCGACCCTCTCATCCTTAGTCGATTAAATGGTAAAATATGTCCCCTTTTTAGACCTGGGACACGTGGAGAGCTGGTGCAAGTTTGGGGAACCACCTTTGGCTTTGACCCTTGAAGTTACACCGATGAGACATGTGGTGTCATCCACTGAACCTTCCATACTTAGCTGATTCAATGACTAGCTCGACCCTTCTTTGACTCGACCACATGGAGGGTTGGCGTAAGTTTGGGGAACCACCCTTGGCTTGACCCTTGAAGTTATGCATGAGACACGTGGTGCCATCTACTAAACCTTCCATACTTAGTTGATTCGGGCTTATTTTGTCTTCATTTTGGACTTGGGACACATGGAAAGCCTACACTTATTTGAGGATTGTCCCTTGGGCCTTTCCCTTGGAGTTGCACTGTTTGGACGCATGGAGGCTTCCACTATCACTTGAAACATGGTCACGCTGCATCCAATCTGAGATGTCCATGTACTACCCATGGATGTTGGGGAAAAAATTGATAGGGAGGAAACTCCGTCATTCACGATTGTGGAGAAAAATAAAAGAAAGGGAAAACCCCACCTTTACGCCTGAAATTCAAATTGTTCTCCATGGAATGGAAAACTACAAACAATACCAGGCTCGATGTGACCCATAGCCAAAGAGAAAGATTGACAATGACATCTAAGTGAAGGAAAATATTTTCAAGCAAAAGCACAGATTACTCCAAGGTACCAACTCAAACTTGTCAATACTTGGCTTCAAAAAGAGGAGGAATTTGAGGGTGAAAACACCCCTCAAAGTGGCTAAGCTATTATACTTTCATATTGAGATCATTTATCTACAATATTGTGTTATTTGGTGTTGTATTGCTAGTGCTAATCAAAATCATTCAATTAATTTCATTACATTTCATTTCCTTCATTCTACCCATTGATTATCCCCAATGGATATCTATCATTCCTATCACAAAAGTGATAGGAGACTCCAAATTTGTGCATATTTTTGTGACCTTAACTTAGCTTTCCCCAAAGATAACTTTCCTCTACCAAGTATTAACCAACTAGTTGATCTCACTGCTGGCCATGAGATGCTATCACTCATGGATAGTTTCTCGGGTTATAACCAAATATTACTCACCTCGGAAGATCAACACAAAACCACCTTCATCACTCCTTGGGGACCTTTTGCTATCGTTTCATGCCCTTTGGCCTTAAAAATTTTGGTGTTACATATCAGTTGGCTATGACTTATATCTTTCATGAGATCATGCATAGCATATTACAAGATTACATTGACAATATTCTTTCCAAATCTAATCATCGAGCTTGACACCTTGTCGTCCTTAAAGTTGTCTTTGATCATCTCATCAAATATTGTGTTCACCTTCAACCTAAGAAGTGTGTCTTCATTGTTCTCTCAAGAAATCTCCTTAGTTTTATCATTTCTTTGTGTGGCATTGAAGTTGATCCCGCTAAAATCAAGGCTATTCTCAAGATTCCTCCACCTACTAACCTTCATCAACTTCGTAGTTTGCAAGGTAAGTTGCAATCTATTTATTGCTTTATTTCTCATCTTTCCGACCACTTCCATCCATTTCATCATCTTCTCAAAAAGGATGTCTCCTTCAAATGGGATGATGAATTCCACAAAGCCTTTGACACCTTAAAACAATACCTCCTCTAACCACTTGTGCTCATTCCACCTAAGGATGACCAACCATTTTACCATTACGTTTACAGCTCGATCATTCCCTAGGTTCCATGCTCACTTGTCGTGATGAGCAACACAGGGAGAAAGTGGTTTATTATATAATTCATATACTTTTAGACTATGAAACTAGATATACTCATGCCAAAAACTTTTCCTATCCTTAGTCTTTGTCACCACAAAACTTCGCCATTACCTACTCAACCATAAGACCTTTGTTGTCACCAATATTAACCCCTTACATTACATGTATGCTAAGCCCTACCAACATCAATGTGTTGTATGTTAGCCCATGCTTCTTACAGACCTAGATCTCAAATTCATTCATCAAAAATCCATCAAAGGAAAAACCATTTTTGACCAACTCGCAGATGCACCTCTCTCCAAAAATCAATCTTCTAACTTCTACTTCCTTGATGAATCCATCACTACCCTCTCCCTGGATGATGTCGTTTACCAAATGAACTTATTCTTTGATGCTTCCAAATGTCGGCATGGGGCGGTGTAGGATTTATCCTCATTCCTCTTTATGGTGAGCCTATGCCATTATCTTTCAAACTAGATGTTAATTATACTAACAATATCACCGAATATTAAGCACTCATGTTAGGCCTTTAAAATGCCATAGCCTTAGATGTTAAATCAATTAATATCTTTGGTGACTCTCAACTGGATGTGAAAAAAATAGATGGTATATACCAGTGTTGTAACAAGATACTTCAAAAGTATAAACATCATGTTGACATGCTTTTGAGTACCTTTGACCATTATGAACTTCAAACACCCATGATCCACTAATAAATTTGTGGACACCATGGTCTATCTTACTTCTCGAATACTCACTTTGTCCTTTGACTCAAAAATCTTTGTCATAGTACAAAGGTTGCAATCCCCCTCTTACCTATTTCAAGACGTTAACTTTGTAGGACACATTAAAACTGGCCCACATGACCTTTGGTATAAGAAGTTTGTTGACTACCTTTCCCTTTCAATTTTGTCTCCAAATCTTACTTGTAATAGACAATGATCCTTCCTCAAAATTATCTCTCGATATGTCATCATGGGTGTTCTTCGCTATAAATGTGGCTTTAAAATTATCCTCTTATGATGCCTTACAAGTTATGAAGTTTCATACACCATCAAGGAAGTTCACAATGGGATTTTTGGGGGTCACTTCAATGGCTTAGCTATTGCTAAGTGCACCCTTCACCTTGGCAATTACTGGCCAATCCTAAACCATGATTATTATGACTATGTCAAGCATTGTGTGAAGTGTTAACAACATGCTAATCTTCATCACACCCATAGTCACGCATTACAGGTTGCACAATACCTTTTGCCTTTCTCTCAATGGGGTTTGGATCTTGTCAGAGAGATTAAACCTCATTCTTCCCAACATCATCAATGGATTATTACCGCTACCGAATATTATACTAAATGGATGGAATTCATATCTCTTATTTCTACAAAAGCTGAGAAAATTTTGAATTCATCAACCATCACATCATTTTTTTCTTTGGTGTTCCTCACCACCTCATCACTGATAACGGAAAAACAATTCAAAAAAAAAACCCTACGGAAACTCTCGACGCCTTCGGCATTTAACTCATTTTTCTTCACCTTATTATCCTCAACAATCGCGAAGCTTAATTGACTAACAAAACCCTAAATAACATTCTTATGAAAGTGGTTGATAATACTGGTAAGGATTGGCACACGTACATTCCTTTTGCTTAATGGGCTTATTACACTAGTATTCACACCTCAACTGTTGCCACACCTTTCTCTTTGGTCTATGTTAAGGAGGTTATCTTTCCTCTCGAAGTCCAAATTCCATCTCTTCATATCTCACTCAAATATATGCTCAACGATGATGATTTTCACCAAGACCATTTGGCACACTTGAGTTATTAGACGAACGTCATCTAAATTCTCTTAATCACCTTCAAATATACCAAAATGTATCAAATGTGCCTATGATAAACATGTCCAAGAATGAACCTTCAAGGTCGGTGACCTCATCCTAAAGGAAAATCAACATGTAACAAAAGAGGAGAAAAGTAAATGGGGAAAATTCACTCCTAATTGGCTTGGACCCTATATCGTTACTCATACCTATAGATCAGGTGTTTATCGTTTATCTTCACTTGAAGGTAAACCCAAACCTAAGCCCCTCAATGCCTTGCATCTTCGACCATTCTATTTTTAAATCAAGTAATATATCACTTTTTTCTATTACAATTTTGTCCCCTAAGTACCCATTCACTTTCCATCTACCTCTTTTAAGGACCAATGACTACACCAGAATTATGTGATTATCCTTCACCTTTCAGCCTTATCTTAAATATGAGTACCACGACTCTACTCATGGCATGATTCTCATGGATATTTTTGTCCTTTTCAGGATGGAATCCCATGGTTGTTCATCCCTTAAAACCTCTCTTTCATAGCTAACCTCTATGTGTTATGGTTTTGTCTTCATAAAAGAAGCCTATACTCCTTTATAGTCTTTTCCATGACCTAAAAGTCCAAAAAAAAATCATTCACAAGTAATATATAGGATTTTCAAATTCAAAATCCTTGAGTTAAACTTCTTATAAATAGATGACTCCCTCCAAAAGGACATCTACCTTTCCCTCTTGCTTTGCTTTATAAATAGACTACTTCCTTATAGGAAAACTATAAAAAAACTAGACCTGTTGTATATACTCTATCACGAAAAGAAGACTATTTCTACAAAAATTAAAATAAAATAAAAATTATGAAGCTTCTCACATCGATCAGCTTCACGAAGACCTCAAGGAGATATTCTATTCATCCCACATAGAATTCCCACATTGATTAGTCTATAAAACAAAAGCAAAAAGAAAAAGATAACTTTTTTGTCATGGACTTGCCTATTTTAGTCTTGGGTATCTTGTAGAAGAGGCATGTTATCTCCCACCAAGGTTATGCTAAAACAACCCATTTCACCTCACCGTATTTCCTTTTTAATCTTCTACCTACTCAAGGGATGTGCCAAAAATGTGACATTTCGTGATCATGTGACTTTCTTCACCCTTAGAACAATCAATCATGCAACACCTTTAGGGTCTTATGTTCATAAGCCAATCTTTGGTATGATAGACTCATAATGGTTCTTACCAATTAGGTGGATTTTTTGTCTCCTCTTACCATTCACCCCTTTTCTTACTTATTGATTATGCTACATAGGACCAGACCTTCGACACCTACATTCTAGGAATTCCTCTCCCACCAAAATCACCCACGCCTATTTCAACCTACACTCAACCATGCCTAAATGACCTAAACTCAACCATGCCTACATGACCTAGACTCAACCATGTCTGACTCACCTAGTTTCCATAATACACAATAACAATGGAAATTAAAGAGATTACATCATCCATCCAATAATAACCATCAACTATATAAATAGGAATGTTTGTGTATCAATACATATGTACACAGGGATACAAGTGTCTCAAAAAATCTCATATACAATCTCGTAAAATCTTCATCATGTAGGCCAGTATATATATCAAAATCAAAATCATAATAAGATGTAGCCTAGAATTTACCAGATAACACCCTAGTCGTGTTGGCACATCACTCAACCTAGACTGAGCGCTCACCCAAAGCGTGCAAAGGTACCAGGTCCCTCTTTAGGGTTGTTGTAGCAGGATGTTAGCGTGATGAAGGAAGAAACATATATGTCCATAACTAATCCACCATTCTACCATGCATGTTATATTCAGATCTATGAAAGAACAAGCTTAAATAGTAATCATGATTGAATCAATAACATGCACTACTCAATTACACACAAGAATGACACTTAGATTCAGCCAATAACTTCCATCTATTAATAAACACATAAGCTCCTTAGAATAATGTCAATTTATACCAATGTGCACATGGATCTGATACAGTAATCCAATCATATGCGCATACATATATACCTTCATACATCCATCTCTCCCTATGTGTATATTTTATTATGTACTTCATATCATATATATAGGGTGGGGACTTTCCCTTCACGCTTATCTATTCTAGAAATAGGCCACATGCTATTAATAGCCATGCATCATTTATAGGCATAGCCACACATGTAAGTGTGTTATCTATAGACCTCTTACAGTTAACTAAAGTGACAATCCTATTCCTAGCTTATCTCCATGTAAAACACTTGATCCGATCCTCTAAAGATATAAAATGCATGGCGTGCACGTCTCTGCATCGTTGGTGTGTTCCACACACCATCTTCTAAAAATAGGTCTTCATGCTCAAAATTGGCTAAGTCTTGAATGCTGAACTTGCCCTCCGTGCATGGGCTCTTCCTATCCCTCCGTGCCCTTGATCCTGGCTTTCTCTCCCATGCAGACTTCTTGTGTGATCTCTAACAAGTATTCTCTTATCAACATTACCCCACACTAATCTCATTGTCATCCCGACAATGGGTATCTCAAAAAAATTGAAGTAAAGAATAGAAGAATGGAAAGAATAAGAATGAAATAATGTAGATAAATAAAGAATTTTTATGAGGCTATGAGGCAGCCTCCTCTGTATCAGTTTGAAGTATCAACTTTGGATACTCCTCCTTTATTTCGGCCTCCAAGGCTTGCCATTCAATTAGTGCTTGTTCTACTTTTTCTAGAATGTCCACAAAGCAATGGATTCCAACTCATCCCTCGTAATCTCTCCTTTTTCATTCTGCAAAACCAACACAATGTTGGACATTGATGTCATTATTCCTTCTAAAAGATCCATCTTCTTCTTTCCTTTTGCTACTATTGTAGCTTCCTTCTTAGGTGCCATTTTTACCTTGCAAACGTCTCCTCTTTTTAACGTTGTAATTTACAAATCAAACCCTAGCTTGATTTAATCATGCCCTAGGTGGAAAATTCATGCCCTAACTCCTCTCTGTCTCCTTGCTTCACTCAAACCCTTCACCACCAGAAGGTAACTTCTTTTTTACACAAATCTACTTGGTTTTACACCCTTCGCACCTTAACCCGGTCACTGGATCTTCATACTTAGCTCTTTCCTCAAATTATCTTAGTTTGCAATGGTAAAAATGAATCCACATCCCATCCTTATATAATTTTTCAAATTTTGATGCATTTATTGCTCCTTTACCTACTAAATATCCCCTCATTCATTGACCAAATTGTTCATTTCACGTAGTATATCTTGCGCCCTAGCTATAACTCCTTCAGCACACCTCCCTACCCTCTCGGTCATAGACTTTCTCTACACTCCAGTAAATCTTGTGTGCCACCATTGCACCCAAGTACCTTGTCACCTTGTACCTTCTCACCGTACCTTATCGTAAAGAGGTAGTTATCATGGCCTCTGCTTACCTCACGTTATATTATCCTTTCATTCATCTCCATCCTTGGTCACTTTTGAGAAGAAATCTTCTTTTGACTTAAAGCACACCCGTAGCAACTTATTCCTTTCACCTTTCAATTCCCACAGCCTTTTACTTGGATAACTACAACCACCCCACACTAAAGGTATGTGTAGTCCTCTGCGCATAAACATGCATCATATAGTAATTAGCTTCATGCATGCAAGCACGCTTATTACACGTAAACAACAACTAAATTGACAAAGCATACGACAATGAAGGAAATACAATAATGGAAACCTATTTTAAATGGCAATACTACCTTATTACAAACACCAAGAAGACTTATTTATAGTAGGGCTTCAGCCTACTCCATTAAAGTAACCGGGTAGCCATGTTCCATCAAGTGCTTCTAACTGGAAAGCACCTGATTCAAGTATATAAGTGATGACATACGGCCCCAACCAATGTACTTTGAGCTTGCCTGGATGGCACAAGAACTTAGAGTCATAAAGAAGTACCATTTGTCCAATCTCAAACTTCTTATCCCTTATGTTTCTGTCATGTCATGCCTTCTACATGGCTTTTTCCTGCTTCTGACTCTATTGTGCTATGGCTTATCACTCATCCAGTTGAATCATCTTCTTGATACGCTCTTCTAAATCCTGCTCATCAGCTAGACCTATAATGATGGCCTCCTTAGGCTTAGCCTCCAAACCTATATTCAACTTCTTTGTCTTCATGGGTTCGTGATAGGCACGTTTATCCTTTTTGGTACTATCCAAGACCTCGCAAGCCCCCTATGAATGTTCAATATCCAAATTTTCAACTTCTTCATCATCCACGATGTAAACCATCTTTCCTTTGTCTTTCTCAAGGTAAGCATGTTCAAGTAGTATGGATTCCATTTCTTTCCTCCTTTTCAAAATGCACTCAGTGACTTTGTCTCACCAAATAATTCCTGAATATGCTCTTCTTCTTTTACACTATCTCCCATAGTTAAGCGCTTGACAAATTTTAATGCCTCTTCTATTGGAGGTTGGGAAGAAAAGTAGTCAAAGGTCTGGATCATTCCTACAGTCAATTTTTCCAATTTCTAGTCTCTCGATGTAGTTCTACGTATACATACTAGGTGTGTGCACATCCTTGTAGAGTAGAGTACAATCTATGCACCCAAAGTGAAGGTGGTAATGCTTCTGTCCTACTATCTAGAGTCTCTCACACTATTGAATGTGATGCTGAATAGGTTGATCACCATGATAAGTGTATATCTACATAGGTGCATTGTTCCTTACAAACCTAATAGATAGGGTGATCCTAATCTCTTCCCATTCTATAAGATTATCTCTGTGGACTACCCACCAATACGTTGTTGTCCCATGCAAGGTATATACTAACATATCTCTTCTCTTAATTTGATCATGTCCACCGTGTTTCCATGGCTTTCAAAAATACAAGAAGATCTTCTGCCCCGTATACCAAGGTATTGTGCTACCTATCCGTCGAACTAAATGAAGTCCATTCTTGCACACAACTATACTTTTCACCTCACACCCTACTAGTTCATATGTACCATGAGCCCAATTGTCACAAGAAATACTTGTAGTATCACTAATAGAATGAGAATCCTCCCACTATAGGATGCCTTCTTTTGATGGCTCATTGACCTCTGGGTCCTGAATAGCACATACATAAATTATGTTTAAGTCCTCCTCACTTAGAGGCTCAACATATGGTGTAGACTTCCCATCTATTAGAGGTATCACAACTCTTTCCTCCTTGTTCTCAAAGCTGATATACCCCTTATTGAATCTCAAGTCAACATTATTCGCATAACACCAAGGGCATCCAAGCAAGGCTGGAAAATTGTCTACTTCTACAAGTGTTAATACCTCAAAATCCCCAGTGAACTTGGCCCCTCAGTAGTTATAGATGCATCCTTCAAAACTCCTATGGGAGTGGCCTTAGTCCAATTTTCCATAAACAACACATTAGATGATGGCTGCAATAGAGGCCTCCCCATTTGTACCCATGCATCTAATGTAAGCACATTTACTTCCACTTGTATCAATCAATATGTTGCTCAATAACCATCCATCCACAACAACATTCAGAGTAATTTCCTTGTCATATTCAATGCTATCAGGGGGAAGATTTACATGCAGAATTTGTCATCTGGTCTCAATACTTACGTGGAGTGTTCCCTTTTAACCAACTTCCTAATATTGGAATGATGTTCTCCTGGAACAACATTTTACACACTTCTCTTAGATCATCGATATCAGTTTGGACTATCTCTGATGCTTTCTTCTGCTCCTTTAAGTATTGTATCTCACCCTAAAGATTCATTAGCACTTCCATAGTATCATGGTAAACTTCCTTCTGATGAGAAAGATCTGGGTACCTTGTATACAAAACCTCCTCCTTGGTGATCGTAGGCTTTCAGTGTGCAATGCCTCTCTTATGCGCACAATTTCAGCTTGTGTAGTAATTTTCAAAGTTAATGCCTCAAGTCCTAGTGTTATCTTGGGCATTCACTGATCTTCTACCGCACGCTAGATTCTAACCATCCTGGTGCCTTTTTTTTTCTTGCTTATATTACTTACTCAGATGCTCATATAAGTATAGGCATTCTTCATAGCTATGGTTCTTTCCATAGAAAGAACATGTAATATTTTGAGGACATTCGCACCTATAGTGGTTAGGAGATCCACACGTATAACATGTTCCAAGAGGGACTCACCTCTTTCCTCCATCATGGTGTCATCCTCCATATCCACCATGATATCCACATCCTTTTCCATGACCTCCTTCAAAATGACCCTCATTCTTGTCATAGCGTGTTTGATTATGATCCCGATCCTAGTGCTCATTCTTACCCTTAGGATTATTTGTTATACTTGTCTATCGTACCCCAATGTCTATAGCATCCTAGATCTAACAATCAACCGAAAATCCTCGGTATCATGGGTCGTGGAGTAGAAAATTTTGCAAAATTAGGATACATTCTTCCTTATCATCGCGCATTGTAATAAAGGATAGTGACTAGCATCATGATTCAAATGATAGATCTCATAATCCAACAGTAATGAGCATATTGTTCTGTGAGGACAACTATCCTTGGTGTGACCTTCCACTTCACAATTTGTACACCAAATTCCTAAGCGCATTTCATGGGCTGAATTTGTTGATAGCTTCTCTAACTGTTTAGCCATAGTTGCAATCTATGCCTCTAAGAATGGACTAACACTAATGTCAATGCTCCCAACTACCTCAACATGTAAAGCTACTTCTAGTGCTTCGCGTGGATCAGTGTATGTCTTATGTGACAACACCCTTCTAAATGGTGTAATCAATCCTCCAACAAACCATTATGCATGTTGGCTTGCATGAATATCATAAGATAGCTTAGATAGAAGTGTCTTAAAATGGGCATCATACTCACGTACACTCTTAGTAGTGCCTTGCTTGATATCTTGAGCGCACTTATACTCTTCTTGCTCAAACTCAAGGATATGGAACTCTTTCAAGAAAGCATCCTTCAATGTTACATAATCCACGCAAGTTTGATCAAGGTCAAACTTCCTATACCAACTATGTGCATGTCCCTGTAATGTAGTAGCAAATTGACTTACCTTACGCTCAAAGAACCATGATCCCTTTAGCTTGCCACAAGATTTCACACATGTGCACATGCTCAACAACATCCTCTATGCCTCTATACTCTGGAATATGAAGAGACATCTCCATATAAATCTTCTATGTGGTTGCTACGGGACCTTGACCACCTGATCCAGAACCTCTTGTGTTCCCTCTACCTCTAGAACCACTAGATCCACCGGAACTAGAACCACCTATACCTCTTGATCCTCCACCTATAGTTGGAATAGGACCTGTAGATGTACTCCCTATGCTCGACAGGTAGTACTATACTGAAACCCTATAGTATGTGAGGTAGTTCCACTTCTAGAGGTGAATCCAACATTTTTGCTCTCACATTCTATGCGGATGATGTGCCTAAGAATGTTCCTCCAAATATCATTGAATTCATTTGTATCCGCCATTGATGTACTTGCTCCCTAACTTACTCCTACTCTCCTACTTCCCAAGTTAGCTTATTGGTTATTTGTCATACTAGATATTGGAAAACCAAGCGTAAGGGCTAGGTCACCAGGTGGATTAAGATGTGTGCCCATGGTCTAGGTAGTCTCTATTGGCACACTTCTGTGTGAGGCCAAGGGGGGATCTCTATCATGTTTTCCAAGATGGGGGAGTTCCTGATGCTCTAGCTCCACGTCTTCTACATGAGCTATAAATCCTTCACGAGCCATCTCTCTCCTCAACACCATACTTTCTACAATGGAACGTGCTTCTCTATCTCCCTCTCACGTGCCTCATTATACTTAAGCCACCTCTCCTCTCTCTACCTCTCTACCGCTAGGTCTACCATCTTTCACCAAAATTTTCCTGCCCTCGTGCATGGTGAAGTTTAGTTATCCATCGGTTTACTCTCTAGATTCAAATTTACCATCAAGATCTTGATCGCCAATGGAATACCTTGCAGATATACTCCTCTTGGATACCATAAAAACTAGAATTCAACTACCTCCAGAAAGAATACATTGAAATTGAATATTCAGAATATAATTATTTAGAACACCATGAAACCATGTATCCACAGCAAGTCCAGATCAAATCAGCATCATAAAGGGCCTGAAATTCTTCCTATGTCTAGACAAGTGTGCGATACCTCCAATTCTATTGAGATGCATAAGAAGTAAGCCACTCATATAGTTCTATATAAAGATAGTGAAAAATCTCTCGTATAGGTTGTCATACAAATTATGTTCTACCCAAGTGTGTGTGATAAACTCAGATCCACTATTGAACCACCATGCATATTCTTCCTCCAGATCATGTATCCATTCCTCAATACTTGCTAGAGTTAACTCGGTACGTCTTCATTACGAACCATCCTAAAAACAATTGAAAAAGAGGTCTGGTAATGGAACCAATGATGCAACCTAGAATTTACTAGATAACACCCTAGTCACGTTGGCACATCACTCAGCCTAGACTGAGTACTCACCCAAGTGCGCAAAGGTATCAGGTTCCTCTTTAGGGTTGTTGTAGCAGGATGTTAGCATGATGAAGGAAGAAACATATATGTCCATAACTAATCCACCATTCTACCATGCATGCTACATTCAGATCTATGAAAGAACAAGCTTAAACAGTAATCATGATTGAATCAATAACATGCACTACTCAATTACACACAATGAATGACACTTATATTCAACCAATAACTTCCATCTATTAATAAACACAGAAGATTTTTACAATAATTTCAATTTATACCAATGTACGCATGGATCTGATATAGTAATCCAATCATATGTGCATACCTCTATACCTTCATACATCCATCTCTCCCTATGTGTATATTTTACTATGTACTTCATATCATATATATAGGGTGGGGACTTTCCCTTCACCGCTTATCTATTCAGAAATAGGCCACATGCTATTAATAGCCACGCGTCATTTACAAGCATAGCCACATATGCAAGTGTGTTATATATACACCTCTTACAGATTAAGCGAAGTGACAATCTTATTCTATCTCATTTCCATGCAAAACGCTTGATTTAATCCTCCAAAGATAGACAATGCATGGCGTGCACGTCTCTGCATCGTTGGTGTGTTTCGCATGCCATCTTCTAAAAATAGGTCTTCATGCTCAAAATTGGCTAAGTTCTAAATGCTAAACTTGCCCTCCACATACGGGCTCTTCTGTCCCTCCCTCCATGCCCTTGATCCGGCTTTCTCTCCCCATGGACTTCTTGTGTGATCTCTAACAAGTATTTTGTGATCAACATAATACAATCTCATAAATATCTCAGCCCTACCTAAGGCCCTCCTCTCCACTCTCACTTGTCTCCTCCTCTCTCCCTTTCAATCAACCTACCAACATCTCTCCACCCTTTGCTAGTCCTTACCCGACCATCATCTCCTCCTCCTTTCCCTCTCTTGGGATCGGTCTCGAGAACTAGTAACCTCACCATGACTCTGTCTTTGGGGCGATTACCCCATGTACTTCCCGAGCTATGAGTCTTAGATCTGGTCCACTTATTGGTTTCCGTTGAGCCTTGTACTTAGCATAACAAGGAACATCAATAGTTGTAGTGGCTAGATGGTCCTTGTAATAATGGGCCTCATTCAGGGCATCCCTGAACTCACCATAGATACAGTCTGGGATGGTGCCATCTCGCCTAACTCGCCACTTGTAAACTCTACCCTATCAATAGAGGACTTTATCCTAGTGTGATTTTTTGTACTATGGGACCCTATTCCAGTGCCTATGTTAGTACTGGGCATATAAGGCCGTAACCTATGCCTGCAGCAAATGCCAACTATCCCTGTAGACTAGTGACCTATGCCTATAGCATTGTTACTTGTGTACCATCCCTTATAAGGAGACTCGTACATGTACTTGTGCTCGTGCCTAAGAAGCATTCAATTGACTCTGTAATGTAGTCATTTTCCATGTCAAAGTACCTCCTTGTGTCTATACCATTTTCAACTAAAGTCCTAGCACGGTCACTTTTCCTTGTAAGGCATCCCTACGAACCATTGTTGTGGCTAATTCTCGCTGACCTAGCCATGGTGGTGCTACACCGTAACTCCAATGCCCACCATTTTTGTATGCCACAGTGGTCCCTACATTGTCCAATCTCATATCCACTAGTACCTCCTCTTGTCCTATGGGATCGTGGTCCAGCCGAGACAAGGGTCTTTCCACATCATCCATGTGGTACTTGTGGGAAGGGTGGGCACATCTTGTTGTAATTCAAACTAGCATCAGAATGTGTCGATTGGGATCATCTCATGCTCACCGACATGTCTACCCTATATCCACCATAATAACTATAACTCTTGTAGCTCCTGAGCCATCCCTCTAAAAGCTAGAAAACCGACATAGGGCCGCTAGACTATGTCCATCACATATAAGCCCTCCAGCTCCCATCGTAGTATACTATGTCATGAGTTTCCTCCTCTACTCGAGGATGACCACCTATGGCCACCCACCTCCTGTAACCTACCCTTTGTCCCCCATGGTTCCAATCTAGTACCGGTAGTCCTCGTGGCCACACTACCATAATATGCTCGTACACCCAGCAGTGCAGTAGGAACATACAACATATGTTGTAGCATCACATCCTCTGGTAAGCCCACAACTCCCTATATAGCTACACTAAATATGCAGGTGCCCATGCAAATCAGACCTGATCCTCGATCATATCTCGCAATACTCCCATCAATCCTCTAGGAAATTAACCACCCTCTAAATCTGGAAGTGCATAACACCCCACCGCTACCATCATCTAATGTTGTACAATATACAAAGCCCCATAAGATACAAAGCCCCATAAACAAGACTAATGTTGTGCTCAGTTAAGTCACTCACCATCTCCTTAAATATTAAAATCATCACCTCGAAAACCCCATCTACTGGCATTAAGTAAACAAGCTCACCAACAATCAATAGCCACATAATCCTATAAACATCCTCCAGCGTGATCATCATCTTGTCGGTGAGTAGGTGGAATGTATTTGTCGCTACATCTCATCTATCGATGAGAGTGACCATGAGACTATGATGCCTATACCACATAATCCTAACTAAACCAACCTCTCACATGTGTGTCCACTCATCCTTAGTGGCATTGGGTCGCATCTCCACTAACAATGGTGGGACCTTGTTGTTAAACAAAGAATACTTAACAAAAGGCACACAAGAGGTCTGCATGGGAAAACAAGGCATGTTCAAAGGTGTGAATGGAAGAGGGAAACATGCGTGTAGAGGATAAGTTCATATTATGGGACTTAGTTGTTTTGCACATGAGGATCTATTTTTAGAGATCACGTGTAGAGTACACAAACAAAGTAGAGACGTGTGCCATGAATTAGCTATTTTTGGAGGATTGACTACAAAGTACTTTGCATGAATGCAGACTAAGAATAGGTTTTTCATTATCAGTTAACTAAAGGAAGAATATTGTTAGCACACTTACATGTGGGACTATGACTGTAAATGGCGCATGGATAATAATAGTATGCAACCTATTTTGGGATTAGATAAGTGGTGAAGGGAAATTCCCCACCCTTATAAATATGTATTGAACTATGTAGTAGATATGACGGGGATAGAAAGATAGCATATAGGTGTGAAAACCGAGATATAGTGAGATTATGATGCTAAATCATTATGCGCATGAGCGTATACCATTGTTATTATAATGAAGCTTACGTGATATTTACTAAATTTAATATAATGGAGGCTATGGACTAAATCAAGGTGTTATCATGTTTCAGTTCAAGATTGCATGCTTGATTTCATCATGGCTATCTTTTGATTCTATTAATTTCTAGATCTAGATCTGAACATGCATTGTAGAAAGATATAATAGCTATAGATCCGAATGATTAAAGTCTTCATCACATTAACATCTTACAACAAAGCAACCCTAAAAAGGGACCTAGTACCTTTGCACACTTTGGGTAAGTTCTCAATCTAGGTTGAGTGATGTTTCAACATGCCCGGGGTCTTCTTGTTGAATTCTAGGCTGCATCATTAGTTCCATTGTTGGGACCTCTTTTTCAGTTATTTTTAGAATGGTTCATAATGAATACATACCGGTTGACCTTAGCAAGTGTTGAGGAGTGGATACATGACACGGAAGAATAATATACGCACGGAGGTTCAAAGCACTAGATCCGAGTTTAACGCACGTACTTGGGTGGAACAAAATCATGATAGTTTTTATGAGAGCTTCTTTGCTATTTTCCAATGGAATTGTATGAGTGGCTGATTGTGTATGCATCTAAGTAGAATTGGAGGTATCGCATGCTTGTTTGGACATATGAATAATTTCAGCCCTTTATGATGTTGATTTGATTTGGCTGGAGTTTTGGATACGTGGTTCTGTGGTGTTTTGAATAGTTATATTTTGGGGTACTCAATTTCCACTTATTCATGTCCGTAAGTAACTAAATTCTAGTTTTTATGATATCCAAGGGGAACTTACCCGTAAGGCATTCTCTACCGGTAATCAAGATCTTGATGGTAACCCTGAATTTGGAAGAAAAACCTATGGCTAGCTAAATCTACAATCTTTCCTAGAATTAGCAGCCATATGTTTTTTTCTTTGCTAGATGGTAGATTTAAGTGGAAAAGTAAAGGGGAGAAAGGTGGTTTAAGTATAATGAGACACACGAGAGGGAGATAGAGAAGAAGCGTGACATTACAGAGAAGATGGTGTTGGGGAGAGAGATGGCTGTGAAGGATTTGAAGCTCACATAGAAGACATGGAGCCAGAGCCCTAGGAACTCCCCCATCTAGGAAAGCATGACAGGGACACCTCCTTGGCCTCACAAAGGAGTGCGCTAGTAGAGACAACCTAGGCTACAAGCGCACGTCCGAACACTACGATAACCTATCCCTTGCACTTGGTTTTCCAATATCTAGTATGAAAAGTAGTCAGCAAGCTATTTTGGGAAGTAAGAGAGTAGGAGTAAGTCAAAAATCAAGTACATCAATGGTAGATAAGACGGCTTCATTATTATTTGGGGGTGCATTCTTAGGCATATCGTATGCATAGAACGTGAGTGCACATAATGTTGGATTCACTTCTAGACATGGAACTACTTCACTGCACCGTGGGGTTTTAGTATAGTACCTATGTCGAGCATAGGGAGTATGTCTTCGTGTCCTATTCCAGGCTACAAGTGGAGGATCGGGAGGTGCAGTGGTTCTAATCCGATGGATCTAGTGGTTCTAGAGGTGCCGAAACACAGGATGTTCTAGATCGGGTGGGCAAGGTCCGCAACAACCCTAGAATATTTACATGTGAAGATGTCTTTCATCTCTTGGATTATAGAGGCATAGAATATGTTATTGAACATGTGCACATGTATGAAATATTATGGCACGTAAAGGGATCACACTTTAAAGTGCAAGGCGCCCAATTTGCTACCACATTAGAAGGACGTGTGCATAGTTGGTATAGGAATGAAGAGGTAGCTCAATACCTTGGTATACTGGGGTGGAAGATCTTCCAATATTCTTGCAATCCATGAAAGCACGGTGGGGAGATCAAGTTTAGTGTAGGAACATGTTAGCATATACCCTACACGAGACAAAGAACGCACCTTTGGTGGGTGGTTCACAGAGATAATCTTATGGAATGGAATGAAATCAAGATCACACTATCTACTTGGTTCTTTAGGAGCAATGCACCTACGCAAATCTACACTTATCATGGTAATCAACCAATTTAGCAACACATCCAAAGAGTGTGAGTGACTCTTGATAGCGAGACAGAAGCATTACCACCTTCACTCTGGGTGCATAAATTATATTCCACCCTACAAGGATGTGCACATGCTTGGTATGTATATGCAAAGTTACATAGAGAAACTAGAAATTTGTAGAATTTGATTACAAGAATGATCCAAACCTTTGACTACTTCTGTCCAAACCTCTAGTAGAAGAGGTATTAAAATTTGTCAAGTGCTTATCTATGGGGGATAGTGCAACGGCGAAAGAGCTCATTTAGGCATTATTTGGTGAAACAGAGTCGGGAGCACATTTTGAAGAAGAAGAAGACATGGACTCCATACTACTAGAGCACGCTTGCCTTGAGAAATAAAAAGGAAAGATGGTCTACATAGTGGATGATGAGGAAGTTGAAAGTTTGGATGTTGATCATTCACAAGGAATGTACGAGGTCTTGGACAATGTAGATAAGGATACGTGTGCATATCATGAACCAATGAAGACAAAGAAAGTAAATATAGGGTCAAAAGTTGAGCCTAAGGAGGCCATAATTGGAGACTATTGGTCAGACTCAGAAGTGGCTAAAATTATTGAGTTATTACGGGATTATCAGGACTTGTTCCCTTGGGGGTATCATGAACTTAAAGGCATGCATGAATCACTAGGGGAGATGAAGATAAAGCTTAAAGAAGCTTAACGCCCAGTTATAAAGAGACCTTATAGAATGAACCCTAACTTGCGTGAAAAGGTAAAAGAAGAGATTGATAAAATGTTGAAGTCAAGAATCATTCGACCCCTGGACGAGTCAGAATGGGTTAGTCCAATGGTGATCAGTATCAAAAAGGATGGACGGATTAGAATCTGTGTGGATTATAGGGAGCTGAATGTTACATGTGTGACAGACCCATTTCCTACGCCATTCACTGAGGAAATATTGGAAGGCATGGCAGGGCATGAAATCTATTCATTTACAGATGGGTTTTCTAGGTATCATCAGGGTACGATTACCCAGGAGGATCAAGAAAAGACAACTTTTACTAATGAATGGGGCATTTTTTCTATACTTGTGATGCCCTTTGGACTAAATAATGCACCTATTGTATTCTCACGAGATAGTGGTTCAGGCATTCAAATATTTTATTCACAACTTCTTGCATGTTTATTTAGATGATTGGACAAAGTATATGGGCTTGTTAAGGATCACTTTAACAATCGTGCTTAATTTTTAAATGATGCAAACAATTGAGTATCTCTTTGAACATCAAGAAGTTCATATTTACTACACCATTTGGAATATTGTTAGGTCACATAATCTGCAAGGAGGGTTTGTTAGTTGATCCAGCTAAGGTTGCAATCATTCTAGGCCTAGAAGCACCTACCGGTCGGTGTGAGGTGCGTGGATTCTTAGGTCACACAAAGTGTATTATAGAAAATTTGTAAAGGGATATGAAAAATTTTCTCGCACCTCTGGAGGAGTTACTAAAAGGAAAATGTACATTTTATTATGGAGAACCACAACAGTGCGCATTTCAGATTTTAAAAGAGAAGCTTACTACCGCACATATTCTCGCATTTTACTTCATGGGATCAACCATTTTATATACATGTGTACGCCTCAAGACGGCCATTGGCACGGTGTTAGCTCAACCTAGAGAAGGTATTATAGATCATCCTATCTATTTTTCTAGTAGAAAGTTGACTCCAGCTGAACAGAATTACACAAATATAGAGCACAAAGCTTTTCATCGATGATATATGCATTACACAAGTTTCAACAATATCTATTAGCTACACCATTTGTATTCTATACAGATCACATGGCATTAAAGTATTTGGTAAACAAGCCCATCCTACAGGGGCGCATATGTAGATGGGTACTATTATTTCAAGAATTTGATTTCACAGTTGTGGTAAAACTAGGGAAAAGTAATTCTGGACTGACCACTTGTCCAGAATACATTCAGGAGAGGAAGCCCAGACAATTAAGGAAACCATGCCAAATGCATAGTTATATAGGTTACAATGTGTGCCATCAGAATTAGAGGACATTGCTATCTTTCTACAAACTAGTGTGGCACTAGAAGGAATGAAGGCCTTAGAAAAGAAACAACTTGCTATACGTGTGGCACCTTTTATGTTGATCAGTGGTGACCTGTACAAGTTAGGCAAAGATGAAGTATTACGCCATTGTGTATTGGAGCATGAGCACACATATATTATGGAGGAGGCTCATGGTGGTATTACAAGTGGCCACTATGCAGGTGATGCTACTGCACGCAAGATCCTACTCACTAGATTATGGTGGGAGACCCTGTATAAAGATTGTAAGGTGTATTGCAAGGCGTGTGATCATTATCAAGCATCTAGAAAACTAGGGAAAAGAGATGAGATGCCTTTAAGACCTATTTCTAGTGCAGAACCATTTGAGAAATGGGCTATCAACTTTGTAGGACCTATTTCATCAGCCACGTGTAGGGCTAGATCATGCTACATCATTACTTGCACAGATTATCTTACAAGGTGGGCAGAAGCAGCACCTACAAAGGATTGTATGGTAGCTACAACAACTAGGTTTCTATGGGAAAATGTTCTTACAAGGTATGGATGTCCTTTAATTCTGACAAGTGATAGGGGAAAACATTTTTTGAATGAGATAATCAGGATATTATTAGATGAATTTATGGTTGCACACCATAAGACTACACCTTACCATCCTTAGGAAAATGGAACTGCTGAGGATTTCAACAAGATTTTGAGCCAGACCTTAACAAAAATTTGTGATGTTAGAAGAAAGGATTGGGATGATAAAGTGTTTGTTGTACTTTGGACATATATAACAACTTAAAAGAGGTTGAATAAGGTGACACCATTCGAGATAGTGTTTGCACATGAAGTCATTCTTCCTATGGAATTCATGTTACCTTCTTTGCATATCGCACACGCTAGAGGTCTAGCTGATGACAAAGATTTAGAAGAATGGATTTAAAATATGATCAAGCTAGATGAGTGATGAGCCATAGCACGATAGATTCAAAAGTAAAAAAATGCCAGGTAGAAAGCATGACATGACAGAAACATAAGGGATAAGAATTTTGTGATTGGAAAAATGGTGCCTCTCTATGAATCTAAGTTTTTACGCCATCTAGAAACCTTAAGGTACATTGGTTGGGGCCGTATGTTATGACTTACATCCGTGAAAAACAGTGCTTTTAGTTAGAAGCACTTGATGGAACACTGTTACTTGGTTACTTTAATAGGAGTAGGTCAAGCCCTACTATAAATAAGTCTTCTTGGTGTTTGTAATAAGGCGGTGTTGCCATTTATATTAGGATTTCAATTATGTATTCCCTTAATGTATGTCCTTCTTCGCCACTATAATTTGTACATTTCATTGTTGTTCTTTTGTAATAAGCATGTTTGTGCACGTGAAGCTAATTACTATCTGAAGCATGTTTATGCGTAGAGGACTGCACATACTTTTAGTGTGGGGTGGTTGTTGATATCTAGGTACAAGACTACTTTGGAATTGAAAGGTGAAAAGAATAAACTACTACGGGTGCCATTAGGTGCTATTCAAGTTAAAAGATTGCTTCTAAAAAGTGACCAAAGATGGAGATGAATGAAGGGATAGTATAACACGAGGTAAGTGGAGGCCATAACAACTACCAGTGGAAGGTGTAGTGATAAGGTACTTGGGCACAAGGAAGCACGCTGAAGAGAAGTATGTGACCAGAGGGTAGGAAGGTGCACTAGAAGGTTATATCGGGGTGCGAAGATGTACCACACGGAATAAATGAAATGGGTCAATAAATGAGAGGACATTGGGTAGGTGAAGGAGCAATAAATGCATCAAAAATTTGAAAATATATATAAGGATGGGATGCAAGTTCATTCTTACCGTTGTGATTAAGAGAATTTGAAAAGAGCTAAGTGTGAAGAGCTGAGAAATCATGTTGAGGTGCGAAGAGTGTGAAACCAGATGTGGAAAGGAGGTTTGTGCAAAGAAGAATCTTACGTTCCCATAGGAGAAGGGTTTGAGAAAAGAAGACGCATTACAAATGAGCTAGGGCACGTAATTTCCACTAGGGCATGGAGATTTGAGCTAGGGTTTGAGTTACACATTGTAGAAGTCAAAAGATGAGTATTTTCAGAGGATTGCAAGGTAGAAATGGCACCAAAGAAGGTAGCTGCATAGCAGGAGTTAAGGGAAAGAAGAAGGTGGTCGTGGAGGAAGAAGAAATGACCCCTGAGAGCAATTTTTTAGAGATGCAATATCCAGAGGGGGTTATAGTAGGCCAGGAATGGGATTCCCACATTCAGAGAAGCAAGATAAGTGAGTAAAACCATTGTACCATAAAAAATAAGGAGTTGGATGCACTGTTGAACATGAAGACAAATAAGCACACGGCGGAGGACATGCCGGTCTATGACGATGTTGGGGAGAATTTATTGAAAAATATTGGAGTATATCAGTTATACGAGCTCCCCTACTTTGGAAAATATGAGCCCTTGTATCAATGGCTCATGATCAAAGTACACAAATACTTCTTCTACTTTGCAGGATGAAGACTAAGGATTTCAGTTGCGCTGATCTCAACTGTGATAGGATTGAAGGGCATAGGTGAAGACCTCAATGGGGACTTAACAAAAAAGGCTGTAATTTTGGAGACTAGGAGGGAGCTGGGGTACACCAAGGGTCCATGTGGCATGGACATAGATAAGCTGAAAAAGTACCCAATTGTGTAGGCAACCACGCACCTTGTGACAAAACTAAATGACCAAGAGAGGTGGTCACAAGTGAACACCATGTGGTTGCATGTTGCAAAGAAGATTTCTGAAGGGGTAGTATACAACATTTCAAATTACATTGTGGAAACTATTATCGAAGAAGCACATTCAGGAGGAAAGATCAGTTTTGGGGCTGTTCTGTTATCTCTGGTATTCATGGAAATCAGAGTACCTGATAGACCAAAGGAGAAGATCTGAGAGTATCCCATGGAGAACAAGTCACCTGCAGAATGATTCAACAAGTACTTATGTGAAGGATCGATGACCAAACTAGTCAAGCAGAGGGTTGAGAAGTGGTATGATAGACTCTACAGTGTTTGAAGAGGAATGGCACATCCCCAAAGAATTTCCTTTGGTGGTGGGTAAGGCAGTACAATTTGTAGTATACCAGCATTTTTGCATCGCGTGATTTGTGATGAAGGATGGGGCTTGGATCCCATGGTGTAAAATTTTTATGCCTTCATAGCAAGGTATTTTTAGGCATCGGTTCATAGATTCTCATACATGCATCACCTACCATTTAATGAAAAAAGGTGGATTGCGACTACCACACACTAAGGAAGAAGTATGTATATCCAAGACGTAATGCATATATTAAAAGACTCATCTCATATGTGTTGAGCATAAATCCAGTAAGTTTAGTTGTTGGAGACATTAGAGCAGCACTTTTGTACCTCCAACTGAAGCCCAAACTAGAAAAAAACAAGTATGTGGAAGATGAGTTCGCGCTCCCAGGGCTACCAAAGGGTAAGCATACCATGGAGAACATTCTAGTGCCTAAGCCCACAGAGACAATCGAAGTAGAGGATGAGGAGGATGAGCACAAGGATAGTGGTGGTTTGGAGCATATGAGGAGGCAGCCATTAGATAAAAGAGAATCAGAGCATGCGACTATGCCAACTCATGGGCAGGAAGAAGAAGAGGACCCAAAAGTAGTTCAAGGAGAGTGCCACTTTAAAAGAGTATTTAGGTGAACAAGGACTCAAGGTGCTACTCCACAATCGTGCATAGGTCACCTCGACTATCTCCATAGAAGGAGACAACTGAGAAAAGGAGAAGGAAGTTGAAATTGGGCAAAGAGGCGGAGGAATCCAAGGAAAGTGTGTCAGGGTATCCTACACCACCTGAATATGAGGAGGAACCATAGAGTAGGGAGGAGCCACAAGAGGAATCAAAGGATGGAGAGGAAGGAGAAAAGGAGACAACAGAAGCCACACATGAGACTTCGGGGTATGTCAGAACAAACTCCAAATCTTGAAGCTCCAGTTCCTAAGGGGCCTAGAACAAAGAGAATGAGTGGAGAACACAATGCACCAATCATGGGCTACGTTGAGGACATAGGTAAAATTGTTTGCACCCATTTTCAGAGCACTATGACACAAAAGGAGTTATTTGGCTGGGAGTTGATGGATGAAGATATGAAAACTGTGTGCACAAGGAAGCAACTTTCGTGGTCGATGCACACACATATGGATGAACCAGACTTCGATGTGTGTGAGGAGTCATGCGTGTCGAGGAGGTTGAAAAAGACTCCCCAAGCTAGACACATAACAGTAAAGCCTACTATTATGTCTAATGAGCAAGTAAGTAATGCATTGGTAAAGGTCTCCACAGAGGTGGCTCGTAGGAACATGGATAAGGCCATAACCATCAGGGCACTATGAGGGGAAATTAAAACAAAGAATGCAAAAATAATGCACCTAATCTAGGAAAAGGACTTGGAACAAAAGAAGAACCATGCCTTTATCAGCATGGTAGAGACTATTGGGGACCATGTACTGAAAGTGCACCCACATCTAGAGTCAAAGGTACCAGAGCAATTTCCTTTAGCAATGCACTATGTCAAGACTTTGGTGGATTTGGTACTTGAAGATGAAACCATGCGAATGCCAACACCAAAGAATCCTGAGCAAGAGGCAGAAAGGGCAAGGGCTGTAGTGAAGAGAAATATTTCATCTTATGAAGGACTACTGCAAGCGCTGCGGGAAGAACTAAAGAAGGAAAACCAAGCCTTGAACATTTGTATGCACGACTATATCAAAATAAAAACCCTAGAGGAGGACAATGAGGTCCAGAAAGTGATGAAGGATGACACATTGGGCCACGTAGAAAGATTAGCACTGGTTAAATAGAAGTGTGAGGCCCTTGCAGCAGCACAAGAACCACACAAGGATCGGCTAGAGGAGTTTGGCAAACTCATCACGTAAAAGATGGATTTTCTAGAGGAAAGGATGGCAGTAATGTTCAAAGCATTGTGTTGGTCTTGCAGAATGAGAAAGGAGAGATTGCGTAAGATGAACTAGAGTCCATTATTGTGGACATTCCAGAAAAAGTAGAGGAAGCACTCATTGAGTGATAGACCTTGGAGGCCAAAATAAAGGAGGAATATCCCGAATTAATTTTTCAGGTTCAAGTGGATGAAGCTATAAGGTAACATCATTCTTTTATGCATATAGATTTGTTCTTATTCTTTCCATTTAGATTCTTTGATTCATTTTTGAGACAACCATTGTCGGGGTGACAATACAATTAGTGTGGGGTAATGTTGAGTAGAGAATACTTAACAAAAGGCACACAAGAGGTCCACGTGGGAAAACAGGGCATGTTCAAAGGTGCAAACAGATAAGGGAAACACGCACACAGAGGATAAGTTCATATTTTGGTACTTAGACATTTTTACACATGAGGATCTATTTTTAGAGATGGCATATAGAGCACACAAACAAAGTAGAGACGTGTGTGCCATGCATTGGCTATTTTTGGAGGATTGACTACAAAGTACTTTACATGAATGCAGACTAATAATAGGTTTTTCACTATTAGTTAACTAAAGGAAGACTATTGTTAGCACACTTTCATGTGGGACTATGATTGTAAACAACGCATGGATAATAATAGCATGCAACCTATTTTGGGATTAGATAAGCGGTGAAGGGCAATTCCCCACCCTTATAAATATGTATTGAACTATGTAGTAGATATGATAGGGATAGAGAGAGAGCATACAGGTGTGAGAACTGAGATATAGTGAGATTATGTTGCTAAATCTGTTACGTGCATGAGCATATACCATTGTTATTGTAATGAAGCTTCTATGTATTTACTAAATTTAATATAATGGAGGTTATGGACTAAATCAAGGTGTTATCATGTTATAGTTTAGTATTGCATGCTTGATTTCATCATGGCTATCTTTTAATTATGTTATTTTCTAGATCCAAATCTAAACATGATAACCATTTTTGTAAAAAGATATATAAGCTATAGATCTCGAATGATTAAAGTCTTCATCATACTAACATCTTGCAATTGTAACCCTAAAGAGGGACACGGTACCTTTGCGCACTTCGGTGAGCGCTCAATCTAGGCCGAGTGATGTGTGATCATGCATGGGGTCTTACTTGGTGAATTCTAGGCTACATCACATGTCCTGCATCATCAACTAGTGTCGTGCCTACATCTAGAAAACTCAACAATGTCAAGTACTTACCTACTTTACTCATTTATTCACCTCTACCTACCCCCACCCCACACCCACATTTCTCTACCTACCTATCTATTTCCTAATTACTTTGATAACCATTTTATCTCACCTAAACAAGTCCCCATGTTCCATTTCATCATTTTCTCTCCTTTGATATTTGACCTAACCCATACCCACCTATTCCTAGCTATATCTACCTTCAACCCACCTACTTCTATTCTAATCTACCTCTCATATCTCTAAATTCAACTACCTATTTGTTTTTAAATCCATTTTTCCCCATAATTTACCCTTTTCTACCCTAGGTCACTTTTCATGACAGTGACCAACATACCCACATATTCCTAGCTACATCTACCTTAACCCACCTACACCGATCACTCTAATCTAAATTCAAGATTTGCCGATCACTTATCTAACCACCATCACTCATATGCCTAATTGACATTAGTCGATGCCAAACCAGCGTTGTCTCTGGTTTGGCCCTAAAGGCCAAACCCCACACCCCACATTTTGAAAAATTTGAAAAAACAACCTACATTCTACCCCAATCCCACCTAAACCCAACCCCAATTCATTTTCCCACCTAGTTAATCTATATTGCACCCTCCCAATACCAGTTTCATTCATTTTTACCCACATTTCAAATTTTTAATTTCCCACCCCATTTTTTTCATTTTAGCTCAAATTTCAATTGAAAATAACATGATATGGATTGATTCCTACCTCAACATGTTGCCTCCTCCTCGTTGGCACCTCCAGGTCTCTGAACTTGTGGACCTCTAGCACCTCCACCTGCTGCAGTCATGCCAACAATCAAACTCTTGATCCTCCGACCAATCCAATCACTCTGAATGATCTCATGGACCCATCTACCTAGCTCCTCCAGCCACTTAGATACCTCAACTCATCCTAGTACAGTGCCTCATTCTTTTCTCAATGGAAAATGCTAAAATCTCTTCACTCTGTCATTTTCTATAGGTGAAAGGGTTAAAGTGAATATGTAATATATGTATTTTTACTTTTTATTTTACCCCTAACCTAATTGACATTAGTTTAACTTGACCGACATCGATCATATGCCCTAGTCTACCGCGGTTGGTTTCTCTAGATTGGCATCAGTTTTCCATAACTAGTATTGGTTAGCCATTTTGCCCCATTACATCATATAGCACCACCTCTACTTACCCGAAACCTTTTTCCGCCTAACCCAAAGTTGACCTTGACCTTACACCTCGCCCTCATGACCGTATTACCTATCACCCAACCTCAGCATCAGTTGGGGCATTTTTTTCCTGTCATGGCCTTACCTATGGCCTTACCGAAAATCACCCAACCCAACCTTGCTCATTATGACACTTGAATTCATTTACTCACTATACCTTGTGATGTTGTTACTTGTGTTGTTTATCCTAATGACCTTACCTTGCCTAATGTTGTGTTGTTTATCCCAACCTAACCTTTGGTGCCCTAGAACAAACCTATTGCCCATTCTAGCACCTTGCCTAGTTTTGTTTCAGGACCATATCCTATACCTTGGATACCTAAACCACTTTAACCTTGTTTGGATAAACCTATCGACCTTTGACGATATAGAGTTTACAAGCTCTTCACCCTAGTACCTTATCACATTCTATATGTGTGTGCGTTAGACTGCCACTACCTATTACCTAACCGAAATCACCCTTACCTATAACCAACCTACCCTTATTTTCATCACTTACCCATTTATCAAACCACTCACCAACTTCGTTTAACACCTCATCCATTCCTAGTTTGAGGGGATATCCTCTAAAATCTTATTCACCCGCTCGGTCTGTCCATCTGTCTCGGGGTGATATCTTTGTGCTTTAAAGTCGATCCTCATCCCGAGGACATCGCATGGTAGTCCAGAAATGAGAAGTGTACAAAGGATCGCGGTCACAAATGATCTTCCGTGGAATCCCATGTAACCTGAAAATCTCATCCAAATATACTCATGCCACTGCTCTAGCGGTATAAGTGGTCTTCACTGGAGAAAAGTGAGCCACTTTTGTCAATTTATCCACTGTGACCATGATGGCATCATGGTGATATCTCAACATAGGTAGCCCAATAATGAAATCCATGGAAATGGTGTCCCACTTCCACTCCGGTATAGCATGAGGATAAAGAAGGCATGTTGGATGTTAATTATTGGCCTTAACCCTCTTGCACTCTAAACATCATGACACAAATTGGGCCACGTCTTGACGAAGTTCTCTCTAGTGGTATAATTGTCATAAGGTGGCGTGCATCTTCTTCACCCAGGATGGGTGAATATGGTATACAATGTGCCTCTACCAAGATGTCCCGCCTCAAGCCTCCATCTTTGGGAACATATATCCAGCCTACGTATCTCGAGAAGACCATCTTCCTCTAAGGTAAAACCATCGGACTTCCCCTCAAGGAGTCTCGTGACTCGATCTCTGCTCGAATCTGCAATGTAGAAGCTGTCAAGAGGAAGCTACTGAAGAATCCTACTGCAAATTTGTGTTCACTATAGTGGCCATAGCCACATGTATCCATCTACTAAGAGTGTCTAATACCACATTCTCCTTCCCCTTCACATGCTCTATCTCCATGTCATACTCACAAAGCAACTCCATCCAATGTCGTTGATGAGTGTTGATATTGGGCTACATGAAGAGGTGGCAAAGACTCAAATGATCAGTCCTGAGTGTGAATCTTTGTCCAAGAAGAAAATGTCTCAATCTAAACAAAGCATGTACAACTGCCACAAGCTCAAGATCATGGGTTGGATAATTAAGCTCGTGATCCTTGAGTTTGTGAGACTCAAAAGCTACTACTCTGCCATCCTACATCAACACACCTCTAAGTCCTGCCAATGAAGCATCTGTGAAAATAAAGAACTCACCCTGTGGATCCAACACTGTAAGAATAGGTGTAGGAGTGAGGCACTCCTTTAGTGTCCTGAAGGCCTGCTCGCATTTTTCCAACCAAACAAACTTCTTCCCTTTCCTCTAAAGGGAAGTGATAGGGTGCGCAATCTAAGAGAAGTCTTGAAAAAATCTCTAGTAGTATCCTGCTAATCCCATGAAGCTACGCACCTTATTCACTATAGTGGGTTTTGGCCAATCCATAATGGCTCTAATCTTGGAAGGATCAACTATAATACCTTCCCTAGAAATGATATGACCCAAATACTACACCTCTATCTGAAAGAAAGCACACTTCTCTAAGTTCTTGTAAAGTTGTTGCTCACAAAGACACTGAAGAACCTGGAAAAGGTGCCCCTCATGCTCCTCACGTGTACGTGAGTATATCAAAATGTCATCTAGGAAGATGAGCACGAAGCAATCTAAGAAGGTCCTGAATACCCCATTCATCAAACTCATAAACACTGCAGGGGCATTCGTCAAACCAAAAGACACCATTGTGAACTCATAGTGCCCATATCTCGTGTGGAAGGCAGTCTTATGAATGTCCGCCTCTAAGATCCTCAACTGATGGTACCCTAACTTGAGATCAATCTTAGAGAAAATTGTGGCTCCCTTCATCTAATCAAATAAGTCATCGATACAAGGAAGAGGATAATGATTCTTGATCGGTACCTTGTTCAACTAGAGGTAAATCAATACACAACCACAAGGATCCATCCTTCTTCTTCACAAAGATCACTGGTGCACCCCAAGGGGATACACTAGGATGGATAAGGCCCTTCTTCAAAAGGCCTTCAAGTTGTAACTTGAGCTCATAGAGATCTGGGGTGGTCATCTGATAAGGTGCCCGTGAGATAGGATCTACTCCAGGAACTAGGTCTATATGAAAATCAATCTCACATGGGGTGGTAACCCCGGTAGCTCCCCTAGAAAGACATCAGAAAACTCTCTCAAGATGGGATGATCATCTAGCGATGGTCCACTGGACCCATCCTCGATATGTCACTAATCGTAACAAAGATACATCTAGAAACCCCGTCGCACACACCACTTAAGTTGCATAGCAGAGATGGTACAAATAGAAATGGGTCTCCTGACCCCCGAGATCACCAACTCAACTCCCAAATCATCTACACAAGCTATAGTCTTGTGATAACAATCCATCATGGCCCTGTGTATAGATAACCAATCCATGCCCAAAATGACTCCATATGAGCCCAAAGGAAGGATACGGAGATCTAAGGTAGTGGTGAAAGGTCCCAAATCCACTACACACTCCTTAACTAAGGAGTCTATAGAGATCTTGGCTCTGAAGCCATCTCAACATCCCAACTAAGACCTTGCCTAACTACCACCAACCTACATCACTCTACTAAAGATGGTACAATGAAATAATCAAAAGAACCAGAGTCAAACAATACAGAGGTAGGAATACCACCAATGCTACCTATGGTCTCAATGACTGTGCTCTAATGCTCTTCCTGGCAGTTCTCAACCACTACATAAATCTTGTGGTTACATCCCATGTCACCTACATTTAGCTCTAAGATCGGTGCCTTACCCTTGTTAGGGTTTATGTGGGCAATCTCTCCAAAAGTGTCCAATAACTCCACATCTAAAACATCCTCCTAATCCTCCCCAATAAGTAGCACTTCCAATAGGTGCCCTAGAAGCCTATGGTGTGGATCCTGATGATCCGGATGTGGTGCTGTGTGGCCTCTCTTGCCGAGCTCTTCTTGGACCGAGCTCTAGGTCCACCTTGTGTCCTGATGGGACCCCTAGGAGGAGGCCCCATACTCCGACCTCTCTGTGCATCAACTCTCTGTGGAGGCCTATGATGTGGGTAGGACTACTACTGCTACTACTATTGTTATGGCCTAAAGAATGACTGTGTTGTACCCTAGCCACCACAAGGAAGAGTACTCGAACCTCTTGATCTACCATTCTCGCATATGTTGAATGCGGGTCCGAACTCGCCTCTAGCCTGATGGATCTTACCTTGAGTCTCCTCTTCAATATAGGCCTTCTCCATGACCTCTCGATAATGTGTATGGATAGTGAATGCACTACACCTCCAATATCTAAATTCAGTGCCTGGATGAACTGTGAATCTACACCTGCTCATCCTACATATACCCTACATACTAGAGTAGATCCAAAACTTTACTCTCATACTGCTATGAACGAGAAGCCTGTTGAAGGTCATGGAACTCGTCAATCCTCTGCTAGATGAACCTCGTGATAAATACCTGCTCCTGAATCTCTCCTTGAATAGCTCCGTGTCATTGTCTCTAAATCTACATGGAGCTTTTGTTCCTCTGTCCTCCACCACACTCTGCTCCATCCCTCGGTAGATGAATCGCAACACGAGCTTTCATGTTGCTAGAACAATGAAAAGCTTGAAGCAACCGCTAAAGCTCACTAGAAAGCCTCTACCTAGAATCCATCTATATCACATGAATAGTGTGAGGACCAAAGCTTCAAAATCTCTTTGATGTGATCCAACTATGGTTTGTCATTGTCGACCTCTAGGTCTCTCAGCATGCTCATCCCTAAGCCTAGGGCTCCGAGACCTCTCTCTATGCTCTAGAACTCTATCACCCTATCTCCTAGGTGGTGACTCTACTCTACGGATGACTCCGCATGGGAGTTCTCTCCTCTATGCTCCTCGCTAAGTCAAGGAGATACCTGACCCTCAATAGAAGGGGCTCTATCATGACTAGTTGCATGTCCTCCTCCTAATCCTCTGCATAGAGTGGCATTGACATCCTGAAGGGTCTATAGAATCTGAGGTAGAATGGCTGCCACACCCTGATCTAGTGGTGGTGGTGGTGGTGGTGAGTCTGAGTCTCTGTGAAGGTTCCTCTCACTCCATCTGAGCCTCCTGCATAGACCAAAGTGAGAGTTAGTTCATTTTGCTAAGTTTATACAACTTCCATGTTTACTAAAACATACATATTCTTGCTAAGTTGTTTTCTAGATTTACAAAGTGTGCTAGGTTTAAGTTTTCATGTCTCAAGTTTTCTAGTGTGCCCAATGGTCCAAGCCTTTGAACCATCGCTCTGATACCAAACTATAGTGCCCATTCGAACAAACCACTTGAGACCCAAGAAACAACCTAGGGTTAGCTAGAAAATTATGGGATAATTTTTTTGTTTAGGAGTGTCCACAACCAAGTTGTAAGACAACAGTTTGCCACTGGCAAGTTCGGAACAACATTAATTTACCCAAACATATGTTTCCTTCATTAACCACTATCAATTTCACAAGGTTCAACTTTTAGGGTTAGATGTTCTAGTTAGGTTCAAGGAGTAATTTACCCCCATGCCTGCTCTCTAGTAGCCTCAGAGTTTCAATTGGATTTTTCCCAAAATTAACACTTCCAAAATTTCCCTAAACCATTCCCATTGGATAGGAAATTTTCTCACCTTTCCGGTGATATAAAGAAGTCCTCCTAACTCCTTATAGAACTCAAGATATGAGTGGGCGGAGTTATTAGGTCAAATTTTCCCCTATGGGGACACGTGTCATGCAGGGTGAAATCCCCTTTGGCGGGTTGGCAGGTCACGGGGCGGCTTTGGCATTTTTCCCTACATGGGCCCAAAATCAAAATTTCTCCCATGCCTTCACAAGTCCCAGGTGGACACGTGTCGGCCTTAAAGACATCACCGGCAAAAAGGAAGGGGAGGCGGAGTGGTAGGGTTTTTTTGTGAAATTACGCGACGACAGAGGGAAAAAAGGAAGAAAGGGACATGTGGGTTCATACGTCTACGGAAGAAGAAAATCCTGAGGTGGGGGTGATGATGTGGGGCGCAGGGAATTTTGTAAAAATTTCCCAAGGCCAAAACTCAAAGAAACAAAGGGGTCCTCCCTCCCTGCTACCACCCCAAGGTGCCATGTGGCACCCTCTCATAGGTTGTGGGCAGTGAGGCTAAGATGGAAATTTTTCCAAAATTTCCAAAAGGGTCTAAGGTTTGAAAGAAACCGCACCTCCACCGTAGCTCCAAGAGGACACGTGGCACCCTCTCGATTGGTGCAGAGGCCGGCATGGATGCGGGAAAAATTAGAAATTTTCCCAAGGTCCAAAACCTAAAAAGTTTAACTTCAAAAAGGGTCCACCCCTCCACCGTGCCATGTGTCGGCATCTGATTGGCTGCCGTGGGGATGTGGACGAGGTAAAATAGGAAAATTTTCCCAAGATAAAATTTTCAAAAAGATAAGTTTAAAATATTGGTCCACCCTCCGATGTGCCACGTGGCAGCACATGATTGGTCTGTGGGATGGTAGGGGCCACGGATTTTTTGTGGAAATTTTTCCAAAGTTAAAAATTAAATTTTTAACAGTTAGATTTATTTGATTTTTGGAATGCCAATTTGAAGTAAAACTTCAAATGGCCATAACTTTTGATAGGAGCTCAGATTTGGGAAAACTTGGACTTTCTAGAAATCTCTCGAAGCCCTCTTTACATAGGATTCATCAATTTTGAATTTGATGAAGTTTGAGAGGTCAATTTTGAGAAACCAATCTGCTAGAGTTTTGCAAAGCAAACTGGTAATCTTTAACTTATAATTTTTTTGTTCAAATTTGATTTCTTACTTTCTCAACATGTCAATCAGACATGGAGACTTATCCTTGGATGGATTTAAGAGAGGTTTCAAGGTTCAATTTAGTTGATTGAGTTGCAATTGATAATTTCCCATCTTTTGACAGCAAAATGGCTGTGCAAGTTCAATTTTAATTTTTTTACAAAGTTCTCAAGGATCTTTCTTAAGTTTCATTGTCAAATGAGTTCCTTAGGACTTGCTACATCTAAATTTTAATGTTTCATTTCTTATTACTTGGTGCAAGTTTGAACTACTCATTTCTTGTTAAACTTTGATTGCCAGATATAGAAAATAAAACAGAGATCAAACATTAAAGGTTCTTAAACATTTTTCCATCCTCCAAGTGTGGGAGTTCATTCCATGCAAGTCTATTACATTTCATCAAATTCACACAAACATTTAACAATCCATATACGAAGTCTGATTTCCAATTTCAAACACCTTTCAAGGGAAATAAAACATTGTCTCTTTTTCCTCATACGCATCTTCCTTTACAAACAAAAATTTCAATTTTTAACAGCAAATCAAATCCAATACACAATACAATTTTGAGAATCTAATGCAATCCTTTATTCATTTCCAATACAACTTTACAATTTTCTCTTTTCCATTTGATTTCTAAATACAGAATGCAATGCATATAACATCTTTTCACATTTCTTTACCAAACAGAGAAAAGAGTATAACTTCTTTACATTTCACATTCAAATCTCAATCTTCCATTATCAATACAAATATCTTCACATTACAAATTACTATACAATTCATCCACTCCAAAGTGGGAAGGATTACAATGAACTTGCTTAAGGAAGGGACTGTCAAACTGTATATTCCTCTTGCTCCAAAACAACAACATGCTAGTTTCTTCATCTTTTCATCTTGATCACAACAAGGAAGGGGAAAGGCAACGCTCTCCACCCAACCAAGACATCCAATGAGAAGGGAGAAGCCATCCTTCCTCATTGGCCCCTAAGCCCCAACCATATTGAAATAAGAGATGTAATACAACACATGGCAACAAAGGCTTCCACAACAAACATGCAACATTTTCACATTCAAACACATTTCAAGAAGAATGTAGTTCACAACTACATTAAACAAGTGCAAACAAAACTGAGGCTTCATCAAGCAAGCCAACAAGAGCAAGGAACTATGGGGAAGCTTCTTATGCCTCCCAAATGGGAATTGGGCATCCACCAAAAACAAACCTCCAATTAATTTATCACACACACATTTCCTTATGCCCCCACAAAATCCCTCCTTATGCCCCCATGGATTTTTCCTTATGTCCCCACAAAGTAAGAAATTCAAGCTATTTCTTTTCCGTGGTGGATCAATCCCAAACTCCTCCACAAAAACTCTTTTCCTTATGCCCCCACAAGAATTCCCCATAGCCTTCTCCTACACCTTGCCCTAAGTAGTCTACCCAACCAGCCAACACACACATAACAACATTCACCATTTCCATACAAGCATGCCAAGAGAAAGAAGCATTTTAAAAAGGCTCAAGTTCCTACCTCTCCATAATGGAGTTTGTTCCAAGATCAACCAACTTCCCAATGCCAAAAAGCAGTCCAAAATCAGCAACACACCAACATGCAATGGTCTCCAATCTTTTTTCCACAAGCAAGACTCCCCAAAACAGCAAGAAATTTGCCCCAAGGAAAGTATGCAAAGTTTCAACAACCACAAACAAGCAAGGAGTTCAAATTTTAAAGGAGAGGGAAGAGAAGAGGGTGATGTGGATCCATATGGGATGCCACATCATTCTTCCTCAACCCCAAGATCCAAGTCAACATCATTCACCTAAACATAATAAATAAAATGACAATATAACTTACACACTCCAAAATGACCCATACTCCAAAAGGACTGAATTTAAAACATGTAAGAGAAGTGCAATTAAAACTTACAATTAGTCATTTCAAAATGCATAAAAAGAGCCTAAATTTAACCTCCAAACCATAGGTATGGTTGGTGAATAATTTTAAGAGGTGTGGGACAAGTTTAACTTGTCCCACAAGCCTCCAAATATAGCCTCCAAGGACAAATTCGAATTCCCAAGAGGATGAAGTGTTTCACACTCCAAAATCTATCTTACATATCCCTTACACATACTTACACATTTCTTACACACTCTTACAATATTTCATTTAAGATCAACAACTTCATTAATTACATTCTTATGGCATATTGATTTATTTATTTTAACACATGATTATCCACAACATTAACACAACATATAATAACTAATGAAAAGGGGGTAACACATCACAAAATAAACACATGCAACATAATAAAGAAACCACATTACTAAATACACAACCCCATGGTCACATGTAATGGAAATCCCCCCCATGGGAATCCCTAACAAACACAACACACACAAACACACAAAACAGTTGCCATGGTGACCTTGTTGAATTCACCCAGAATTCCAATATGGTTAGTCTCAGTCCCCGACATTGTTGTGATATTTTAACCTACAAAACACAAATACCTCCTTTGGCCTCGTGGCCATATCAGAACATCCAAAATGATATAAACAACATCTCAAGATCATCTAAACATGTGAATCACAACAACATCAAGAATCAACATTATCATTTTTAGTTTAATTAGTCAACTATATCATCATCAATTAATTCCCGTGTTAGTTCTATTCACAATATCAATGTCACATGTCCAAATCAACATCTATAATATGTCCATGTCAAACAATATATCATCATTCACATATTAAAAATGTCTCTAGTAACCATCATGCATAATAACTGAATCTAGGTCAATAATAATCCATGATCTAACATCTAACCATCATACTAAAACAAAACATAATAGTGTCCATAATAAGATCAACAAAGTGTCCAGATCAGTATCTAAAAGTGTCAAAAGGAAGTGGGAACTACACCGACATCGATTACCTTAGACACCGGTCACTCTAATCGGTCGATCACTTATCCTCGGATCTATCATATGCTAGGCAAAGCGATCCACTTTGTCATATGTTATTTATTACTCTTTTGTGGTCTTTCTTTTCATCTACAGATAGTCCTTCCCAAACAAAAAGGATTTCTCTATGATCATCTTGGATAATGTCAACAACATGTGCATTCTACCTTCCACCTTTTCCTCATATGTATTCCTCCTTAAACATTTACCTTTTATCTATTTCATCCTAGAAAGCGTAAAAATTATTGGTGAAATAGTTTCCTTGTGCATTCCTTGATATGACGTAGTATCATTTGTACCCTTTGGTCATTTTCTATCAAGTCACATTTCTTTTCTTTTATCTAATCTAAGTCTCTATTTTCCATTCCCTATCTATTATCCTAGCATCAATTTGACATCGTATGATCCATCATTTCGTCTATGTGTAACTTATCTTATCTCATCCAATCTGACATCTTATCTAATCTTATCGATCTACCTTATTTTATCCATCTAGTTTGATCAATATCTATTATCTCATCTCATCCAATATATTATCTCATCCATCATCCTATCACACCTTATCTATCCGATTTGATCTTATCCAATCTATCTCAAGTCCACTTTTGTGGCCATCTTTTGTTCCCCATCAAAACAAAATCAAATCAAATAAATAGACTGATCCCTTGAAGGATGGCTATCATGTATATCATTCTTACTAACAAAATCAAAAATTTATAAAATAGACCATACCCTCAAAGGATGGATACTCTCTTATATCATGGCATCAAAGGATTCCCTCATTTATCGTCCTTTTATCTTATTAGAATCCTAAGAAATCTTCCCGCATTGATCGGTGTTCTCACAAAGACAAACTTCCCACATTGATTAGTTTTCTCTTTCCTTTACCTAGAGGTGGGGAATAGTCCTAGGAAAACCACCTATGGAGAACCCTCTTCCCGCATACAAGTTACATCTAAAACCCTTTTTTTGTGTCGAAATTAGGTTTATAAGCTCACTCATCCATCTTTCCCCCTTGATCTTTGGAATAACTAACTATCATTGGTTAGGTGTTAACACTTGCTTTGGCTGCATGTGCATTGCGTTACCAAGATCCCTTTCTTGTTTACCTCTAATGTAGTTGGTGGCATTGTTTCCTCATGCATTCCTTGATATGATGTAGTATTGTTCATACCCTTTGGTCACCATCTATCGATTCATGTTCCTTTTATTCTATCTAATCTATTATCCTAACATCAATTCTACATCATATGATCCATCATTTCGTCTATGTGTGACTTATCTTATCTCATCCAATCTGACATCTTATCTAATATTATTGATCTATCTTATCTTATCCATCTAGTTTGATCAATATCTATTATCTCATCTCATCTAATATATTGTCTCATCCATCATCCTATCACACCTTATCTATCTCATCCAATCTTATCCAATCTATCTCATCTTAAGTCCACTTTTGTGGCCATCTTTGTGTTCCCTATTAGGGCATCATATCTCACATTTTCCTATCTCGTTGGTCCCCACAACTTACATCCATTTGATTGGTTTCTCATTAGATTCCTCTCCATTTTGCAGTGATTTTCATTAATTGACAATCATGTAAGAGATTGGCATCATCTCTCATAAGACAATGACCATTATTTCCTGCCATTGTGACTCCTAAGATCACCACCATATTTTAAAAAAAAATTGTTTGAATCCTTCTTTCTTGGGGCATCTTTCCTACCCATATTTCTTTTCCCACCCGTCATTCTTCATTTATCTCTTTCAACCTCGTGATCGATTCCTCTTGTATCATTGATCCCTCGTTTGAGGGGTAGCTCATCATAAATCTTATTCCATCCCATCTCACCTCTTTCTCATCCTTTTTGTTTCAAGGCTTACTTACACAAACCACTAGAAAAAAAGGGGCAAATGTAGACACCAAAATTTGGTATCACTACCCTTGTCACCCCTTGTTCACTTCTTTTACCATGGTCACCTATCTAGACCCCTTTTATTTTAATTCATGTTTTTATTAACATTCCCATCTATTATCCTATCCATTTTAATTTATTATTAATCCTCATCAATTATCCCCTAATCCTCATCTCATTATATAATTAATCTCAATCATTCCTAATTTCTCTTCTCTAAGTTGTTTATCATCCCTAAACCCCTTAGTTGTTTATCCCTAGGCTCCCTCTATCTTTTATTTAATCCATTTTACCTCCCACCTACCCATGTCACTTCCCTATGAAACCCTAACCCACCTAAATGCTTTAAAGCACTAATCCCACTTCATAAAAGCCTCATATATCAAGTAAATCATCCTCCCACCACCTAAATGGACAGTTCCCCGTAGTTGGCGGTGACCCACCTAGGTCATCGTCAACCCTATAAGGCCACATTTACCTCTCCTCCCAAAGGGAGGCATAATAATAATTCTCTTGTGTTTAGTGATCTTGTCTTGAGCCCGAGTTTCTTTGTAGTTGTTTCAGTTTTCTTGGAGTCCATTTGAGCTTATTTGCACCATGTGTGGAGTCTTTGTGGAGTTCATCTTGATCTTGTATTGGTTTATGTTATCATTTCTTATCATTGTTATTATTTTTCATTCACTAACATTTTGTGGGTCCATCTACCATCGAGCTTTAAATATAGCTTCTTCTTTTAGTTGTTTTATTTGTAGGTTTTCCATCCAACCCATATACCCCTGACATTGCTTAGGAATTTCCTGGTCGTCGTCACTTCTTTCAGGTCACCATCGACCCAACCATGTGTTGTCATCCATTCTTCCTTCCAGATCCACATCATCTTCTCTATATGTCTCTATCAACTTATTCAAGACTCGGATCCATCATTTTGTTTCTCTATCAGTCCATTTTTATTCCATCAGTCCCTAATCACTACCAACATAGCCAAGTCATTATTGACCCATGTCTTTCTATTCATCTCATCGGTCCAAATCCTTATTTTCTTGCATCCTTTTTTCCCTATCTCATGTTTTCCTCTACATGTTTTTATCGAGTGTTTACAGTGTATGTTATCTTAAGATCTACACACTAAGGTGTTTAAATCTACATTTTTGGTTGATGTTCTTCTCCATCTGTTGAGGTCATCATCGACCTACCCTCTACAAACTAGGTTTCCATCGACCCACCTAGGTAAAAAAATGATGTTGATTTAGATTAAATCTACACTTTCCATCCATTTCTGTAATTTCCATATTCTATTTAGTTTTTGTTTTTGCATGTTATTTAGTCCATCATTGGTTCTATCCTCTTTAACAAATATGGGGGTTGGATCTCGCAAAAGGAAGTTAACACTTCTTGGAACCGACTTCATCAAGCAACCCCCTCATCTACCATCTAATTCATTTTCCTCCTAGTTATCTTTGTTGTGCAAGTTCATCAGATTTGTAGTGAGGAAATATACTTTGTGCCCGTCCATTTATCACTATCTTCTTTCAAGGTACCTTAAACCCTTTCATCTTTAAGTTGCTTAGTTTTCTTTAGTATCTAGTTCACTAATCGAATAGGAAAGAGAAAATTTGTTTAATAGTAATGTGTATGTGTAGGGATTGGAAAAATTGATAATGAGTGGAAGGAAGGGGGAAGAAAGCATGTTACCCACCCAAGTGTGTGATGTGGAAAAGAGTACAGTAAAATCATCTAGAATATCGTCATTGTCAATATTGTAGCCAATTGTCGTTGGATCAAAGGCTTGGTAAGTAATAGTGTGAGGTTGATCATATAAAGAGCCCTTGTGATGTAAATTATACATGACCATTGCATATTCTTCATCAGTGAAAGGTGGTTGTGGAAAATCATGTGCATACCATCGAGTGATATTTAGAGAATAGCCGAAGAAGAATTCATTGCAAATAGAGATGCAGCCAAAAGGAATAGGAAATGTGATATCAGTATGATTTGGATCCAGTGTACCACCAATATAATCAAGCCAATATTTCCCAAGTGTGAGTGAAGAACAATACAAAGTGCATGCAAGGAAGACTATCAAATGGAAAACACAGAGGCCATAAGTAGTAGTAATAAATATACATCCATGATAAAGGTGAGAAGAGTGGGGTAGAGGAAGGATATCATCAAGTGTGAATCCTAGCTAAGACAAGTTTTCATGTGTGAAAACTTTCTCAAAGCAAGTGGGGTTGAATGGGACATGAGGCCAATAAGAATTATGAATGAAGAGGGTACATATGACGGGATCAAGCGCATAGAAAAGGAACATGAGGAGATATAGCAGGTAATAGAATGTCTAATGTATGTATAGTACCTAAAAAAGCATCGTGGCATTAGTGGATGGAGGAAGCTTCTTGAATTCATATTCACTAAGGCCAATAGCAAAAAAGTATCCTAGAAATAGGAATCATCAACTCAATAGGAGTAAAGTTAATATTACATAATGTGTCATCATTAAGCTCTATGACATCAGCCTCATCATCGAAATCATTAGTGTTAGCATTATCTTGTTATATAGCATTATCAAGAATATTGGTAGGGATGGAACTAGATGTAGATGTGAGAAGAGCACTGTTAGAATTTAAGGATTCTAATAAATATGGATTTAATCAACTTACATATTACATAATGTTACAATAAATATTTAAATAAAGATTACATCATAACATAAGTAAATAAAGAAATACTTACAGGAAATAAATAACACAGGTGACACATTATTTATAGTGGAAAACCCCAATAGGGTAAAAACCACTTTGAAAATAACCTTTTACTTCAGAGAACTTATTTTACATCCAGTAAGATCACCTCCTCTTTTGAAACCCTATTTACCAAGGGTAAAACCAAATCACTTGATTTGCACACCTTTGATATACATACCCGAATATATCAAATGAGGACCTAAAGTCCTTTTTATATAAGGTGATCGGGTATGTCTCGACCCACCTTTTCAACCTAAAATGGTTGACACATACACCTAGGTTTATAATATTTAATATTAGAAATATAATCATTTCATGATATTAAATATTTAACCTAAAGTATATGCCTAGGTTAGCATATTTAATAATAGAAATAGAAATATTTCATGTTATTAAATATTAACCTATATATTAGTGATGGAACTATATACATTAAGGGTTGGCTGGACCACTTAATCATTATGTTCCAACAGAGCCATGATAGGTGAAGAATTAGTAGTTATAGAGTGGACATAGTGGGTGATATAATATCGTATTAAGAGTGGGAATGGATGGAGTGCATGGAGAAGTAATGGTAGGAATAAAGGTGCAGATTGACCAACATCATATGTACCAATGTTGTCATATGGAATAGGTTGTGATGGAGGAATGGACATGGCTAGTAATGGGGTCTATACGGAAAAACTTGAATGGCTTAGGATCTACAACAATAGTATGTTCATAACCATCATGTAATAATTTAACGCACCGATGAACTGTAGAGGGGACATCATGCATTGCATGAATATAGGGTTTACCAAGTAAGTAATTATATTGAAATGTGGTATTAATAAAAAATAATATAGTAGGAACCATTTTAGGCCCAACTTGTAAAGGTAGGGTGATGGTACCCATGCATGTACGAGTGGTGGAATCATAGCCGTGAATGACTTGAGAGGATTTGTTAATTAGATTTTCAGTAATGCATATTTACCTTAGGAGAGAGAGATAACAAAGTTTTATAGTAGAGCCATTGTTAATGAGTACAGACTTAATACATATGGCACCAATAGTAACAATGATAAGAAATGGTGTAAATGGATCATCACCACATAGAAGGAGGGATATCCTCATCACTAAAATATATAGCATGTGGTAAATTTTTGAGAGATTGAATGAGGTGAGAAAATGTAATAGGTGAATTATTTCTTTCAATGTGAATGGAAAAAGTTCACCTCTAATCTATGATAATAATCGGGTGCACTGCACAATAAATCATAAAGAGAATTTTTTCTGGTGTATTATTAAGTTTCTCTATGATGTCATAACCCTTAGAGGTAGTGGTAGGAACGTAGAAGTGATAGGTGGTGGGACAGAAATGGGTGGAGCCATAGGAGGATGAGTGTGGTGGGTGGTGACTACATTGATGGTCATATCAGATATGGAGTAACAAAGTGAGGAGGATGTTGAGTACGAACTTGCATAAAATCAGAAGCAGTAGTAGCCATGCCAAAAACCTTAGTTGGAGTAAAATAAGGATAAGAATATTGATCCATGAATTTGGAAGAAAGAGATATATTTTGATACATTCTCAGAAGGTAGGGTTTGAATGGTTGGGTTCACCAAATTATTTAACAAAAATATATATTTATTAAACCCTATTGCAAAGTAACTGATGTAAACTATGATATACAACTACTAAGTATAATATGATGTAAGAAAATAAGCAAGTATGAAACCCTAAGAAAGATATATATAAAGAATGACTTAGCTGATTTACGCTTGATCCGGAAGTGCTCTAGACTAGGAAAACTGTTGAACAAGAAGTGAATAGTGTCGTAAATTCTTCTAAGAAATTCTAGACTTCGGGAATAATGCCAAACAGTTCCCATGGTGGGACAGAGGTGTTTGGGTGCTAAAGACATATTCGAGCACCTATGACTGATAAAATGGTTAGAACCTGATCTTTACTATGTCGCGCAAGTTTCACAAATATTCCCTAGTGATCGCCTATGTGTCGCTCTTTAATTAGTGAAGGTACTTGTAACCTACAAAATCCCACAAACCACATCAAATCCAAGAAAATAAAGATGCAAAATGGGGAGTTGGACTAACCCTAGTGGTCACCCCAAGAATGAACTTACAACCGAGCATTGCACTACATCTTAGACTCCATGTAGTTCTAGTGAGTGTGTGTAAGAATTGTGCCCTATGATGCCCTTTTGCAAGTGCACTTGATAATGGGTTGTAGCTAGATGTAGCAATGTAATAAAATGTGTAGATGGAAAAATGAACTTCCCCTTCCTATGTTGTGTATGCAGAGTTGATGTATCCCTTATCCCTTGAATGGATTTTTATATGGATTCTTTAGAGTGCTTTAGGTGTCTTTTGGATGCAAGCTTAGGTGATGCTAGTAATGCTTATTGGTCCTTGATTTTAAACACATAACTATGTATTTATATGATTCCCTTGTTTGAATTTCGTAATTAACAACTGGAAGGCCAACCCATAAGTGAAAAATATGCCCAAAAGATAAAAGAGACCCAAAAGAAGTGAGTAAGATGAGAAAGGGTCATGGGTTCCCGAGAGGGATAGGGGCGCCGGGTGCTCCTGCCCTGGATGGGCACTGTGTCTGGAGCCATAAAAGATAGATAAATAAGTAAAATATGGAATGGGTTATAGGGTGAGTAGGACCAAATAGAAAAGAAGAAACACGAGTAAAAGAGGCCAAGGACAACTATCAATTAATATTTTTCTTGTTATGAATCATATGAATGCTAGTATGTGTTTAAGACCTAGAAATGTGCCTAAGTATGTGATTTTATGTCTACAATATTCAATGCCACAATTTTGGGTTTTGCATTTAGGGATGTGGGCGTCTATATATTCGACTTATATAGTGCCATATTTTATTTAAAAATATCACTTCTCCTAACATTTTTTTGTGCAATGTCACCACTGAACAAGAAGGACGAGATGAATGTCAAACCCTACTCGATGGAATATTAGTGGATCCATGTAAGCTAAGATGTAAGTAGAAGATAATGTAGACCACAAAAAGTGGGTTATAAACATGGGACATCACTCACGATGTTGCAAGACAATCAAGGCCCTAATGGCCACAAACAGACAAGTGTGCACATAAGACAAAGGGTAAAGCCCATAAACAAGAGCATATAATGACAAATAATGTAACAGATAACCATGGAAGCAAATAGTCTTGCATAACAAATGTTGCACATGAAGCACCCGTTAGCATGTTAGAAAGATAAAAAGTATGTCAAAGCGTGTATAATCTGATAATGTAGTATGTTATGAAACAAAATAAAACAATAGCACTGTAGTATGTGAAAGTAGATGCCCCCAAGAGCCTCTGTGGGACTAGTAATAGGTATTGTGCCAAGCATCCATGTTACGTGTAATAGATATGTAGAATCTGCGATCACAACTAGAAAAGAAAGTGAATATGCATGTGTGTATGATAAAGATAATGACATACAAGATATATATCTAGCATGTGTAATAAGATGAACACGTAAAAGCATAAGTAAACAAGATAAAGTACAACCAAGATATGCAGTATGTTGTGGATGGTATGGAATGGAATGCACTATGAATGATAGGAGCAGTGTGCCCCCCGAGTGGATGGAAATGTATGCAATGAGGTTCATTTATTTATTCCCTCTCAAAAGTAAAGAATGAACCGTAAACGAGAGTGCGTCATCGGGAAATGGTCTGAAATGCATTTAGAAGAAAGATAGTGATTTTAAGTTGTGTGATGTGAATGATTGAATGCAACAAATTAATAGCGATGGGGTGGTAGAATGTGTGATAATTTATCCTAAAGCGTATATCACTAAACATGTGAGGAAGATGTCCAAAAAGTGTGATGATGTAGCATAAAGTGTATATCACGAAATGTATGGATAAGATGTTAGAAAGGGGTGATGATTTAGCGTAAGAGCATATATTACGACATATGTGAAGAAGGTGGTGGCTAAAAATGTCACATAGTATGATAAAAACGTGTCGGTGTGAGGAGGTCCATTTGATTGGTAAACCCTCAGCAATCGAGTATGGACCAAGGGACTAAAGTGCATCATCGAGTAGTGAGTGCAACATGTATAGGTGGATGTGTAAAATGTGTAATGTGGAGTATAGGGTGTGTAAGTAGAATATTATAATGTGTAATGTAAGATGTAGTGTGTAGAATGTGTACTATATATAGGTGTATAAAGCACAAAGTGTGGATGATGTAGAATAGATGGAAGATTGTATATATAGAAAAGCGCATGATGTATGAAGATGTGTAATATGTAATGTCTACTGTGTAGTGTGTGTGAGGTTCATGTATATAGGGTTCCCTCAACAATCAAGTGTGAACCGTAGAAAAGGAATGTGTTATCAGAAATGGTGATATGCGTGTGTTATATGTGTAAGTCTAGAGGTGAAGTGAGGAGATAACAAGACACCGGTTGGTGTTAGGGGGAATGAGTGTGATGCCCCCAAGTGTGTAATGGTGAGTGCACTATCTAATAAAATTGAAATATGGAGACCCTCCACCGATGTTGGTGGAGACAAAGGTATGTGATTATGCTCTAAGAGTGGTGGTATATGAGATAGACATTGTGTAGGTGAGTGAAGTCTATATGCATGTAATTGATGAGTATATTGTGGGCATCTTGGTGTAACAAAATGTGTAGGTGATGGAGACCTATGTGAAGTAGAACATGGCAGTGATGGAAACCGACGTGGAACAACGCGAGGTGGTGAATTTCATCTAGATGTAGGAGTTATCATAGAAAGGATCTAGGCGATGTACTAGACCAGCGAGAGCGATGTTATTGTGTAGGTTGTGTCAAGAAGGTGAGCTAGGAGCATATTGTGATTTAGGAATGATAAACCATAGAGAACTAGATGTACTAGGTGATGCATTGGAAATTGTGAGAGGAGAGTACAACCATAGAGTAGATGGAGGTACACCATTGATAGAAATTACTTGATTGTTGTGAATGAATTTTAGATGCAAATGATTCATGGAGATGATATATTGAGACTATAAATCTAATTGAGGCCTAAGAGCATTTCACACCCGTCGACTTCTTAGCCCACAAGGAAGGGTACCAACATAGTAAGAGGACCAATCATAACGCGAAGCTTGACAACAACATAGGAATTGTTTATTGGATATGATTTTTTGAAAGAGGATAGCTAATAGCAGCAAGAAGTGGAATATAACATGTGTTGATGGGCCATGACGGATCAACCTTTGTGTTATTGATAGGGGTAGATCCGATAGAGGCACTAATGTGTAAGTGATTAGAAGAAAATTTCGCATGATAATTGTGATTAGAGAAAGAAATGATTAGAGGAGACATCTTTGTATGAGAAACTAAGAAATCAAGATCCCCTGATGCAGGAGGAGGCACTACATGATATGTATGATTAGCTAAGGAGTCAGTTGGTTTCTTGTCGTGTTTTGGAAGTGGATTATTGAATATTTTGAGCTTATGATTTTCATTGACGGGTGCAAAATTTGTAGGCTCTCTGGAAGCTCAAGTTTGTTGTCATCGATAAGATCTTAGATGATGGTGCGAAGTTTGAAACACCTATTTGTAGAGTGTCCCACACATTGATGATAGTCACATTGAAAGTTCTCATTGTAATTCTGACCTTTTGGACGAGATGGGTCTAATTCAAGAGGGGAGGAAGTGTAATAAGATTTCTCTCAAGCAGTTATAATATAATTTGTGGAGAAATGGTTAACTTTGTAAATATACACCTAGGTGGTTGCGATTGAAGCTCTCTAGTGGTGGATACTGTGTTGACAATGATTTTTGTGTCAGTTGGCTTGGTTTTTGATGGTTTGAATGTTGATTTATTTTGAAAACATGTAGAAGATGAGGCTTTCTCTTGATATTTAATATTTCCTATAGATAAGAGCTTAGTTTCACAAAGCTTAAGAGTATGACATAGTTGATCGAATGAGGGAGATGTCTCAAAAAGAAAACTCTCTGGAGAGGTGGTAATAGACTCTGAATGAATAAGTCTTAAAGCTCAAAGTCCGCAAGCACATTTGACATCTTAGCTAAGTTGTTTTTGTATCGCAAAACATAGTCCACTAAGTGTTCGTTAGATCCTTGTTTTATTTGTGCATATGAGATCTTAGAGTCAATATTGATAGAGAAGTGTGTGATAAAAGCATCAACTAGATGTGTTAACGAGGTTACCGAGTGAGGTGTAGGTCATAGAACCAACGCATCGCATAATATTAAAGAATTTGAGGAAAATCCTTACTAAAATGGTGTAATCATCTCGCATAGTCAAGACATGTGATGTGAAAGCTCAGAGATTCTCTTATGGGTCACCATGGCCTTTGAATATTGGAAACTTAGGAGAGTTGAAGTTTGGTGGAAATGGAGGGTGTAAAAGGAGTATGAAGAAGTGAAGTGGAATCAAGAGATGAAGATACATAAGAAGTGACGAGCCATGAATCGGAGAATTTGTTTCTTCATATCCTGATATAAATAATTTAAATAAGGAGTATTCAAAGAGGATCCAAGTTGTGCATTTGGAATATTAGGTGGAATGATGGGAGCGGTAGTGCTAGGAATGGATACTAGAGAAAGAGGCTGAGTGAAGACCATGGGATCCCAAGAGTTAGCAATAAGTGGAGTCGCGACAACATCATGAGTATTTTTAGCAATGACCATAGCATGAAAAATATATGGAAGATGGTTGGGATTATTACACAAGGCTTGTTGAAAATCAATAATTGTGTTCAATTAGTCTTGGTCAACATTAGTATCCTCATCGTATGACTTCTCACTATTAGACGCTTCTATTTCATGAAAGGGAACATTGTGGGAGTTAGTAAAGGGATTTTCAGCTGCAGCCATTGATGTAGAGACCTTAGCAATTTATTTAAAAACCCTATAGGATGATGGATGAAGCTCAAGATGCTCAAGAGACCCAAATCGACCACTACGGGTGATGGGCATAAGAAGAAAACCCTATGAAGAAGGTGGATTCGAGCGTGGGATTCACCAAAATGATTAAGCTAAAATTTAATTACACAAGCCTAATCGATGTTATAGTAGTAGTAAATAATGAAATACATAAATATATCAAAGAAAACTAAGAAATAAATAATGAAACCCTAATGTACAAAGAAGGGTAAGATACCTTAGCTGATTCGCTTTTTCTAGAAAGTGCATAGAGCTAGAAGATAGAGAAATGTGAAGTACTAACCATGACACTAGAGCATAGGAAAATGAAGATATGGATGGCTAAGTTGAACTCGGGCACCTGGAGAGGGACAGGGGAAACCACTGCCTATGTACCGATTCTGGGTGCATAGGTCTGTGAAAATGCTCATAAAATCAAATTCTCAAGGTTGCAAGATGTTAGTTGCTACTCACATTTTGTCACACCGCAAAACCCTCAAATAGACGTCAAATCCTAAAAAGAAAGATGAAAATTGAGGGGTCAAACTATCCTCAGCCACCACAATGATGGATTTACAACTAAGCATTGCACTACATCTCAGATCCAATGTAGTTATGTATGTGTGTGTGCGGAATTGTTCCCTAGGTTGTTCTTGTGTTAGTCACATGTGGATAGCGAGCAAGTAGCTAGATGTAGAATGTAGTAAATGTGTGCATGGAATAGAATGAACTTCCCTCCTATGAAGTGTGATGTAGAAAACCATCCCTTATGTCCCTTATGATAGAGCTAGATGGATGTAATGGAGCTCTTAAATGCCTTGATGGATGCAACCTTAGGTGGAGATAGTAGATGCTTAGTGTTTGGTCCTTTATTATGATCACATAACTTTATATTTATATAATTCCTTTACTTGAATTTCATAACTAACCCTGAAAAGGATGACTACCAAAAAGATAAGATGCTCAAACAGCTAGAAAGGATCCAAAATTGTGAGTAAAGTATAAAGAGGAAAAGGGTGCCTAGATTGGAAAAGGGCACTGCGCCAAGATCCCGATCTAGGCGCTAGTGTCCAGGATGACAAATGTTGAAGACTGAAAAGGCATACTGAGCAAGTAAAGGTGTAAGACTAAAAGTAGCAACAAAAAGAAAACAAATATGGCCAAAGACATGGGTTAATTAGTATCGTTCTTACTTAGGAATCATATGAATAGTAGTATGTGATTAGGACTAGATAATTACCCAAAGTGTGTGATTTTGTGTCTACACTACCCTCCGATATTACATTTATTGTTAATAAAACATTAGTTATAGCTCAAACTGATAGATAAGTTTAACCTTAACCGCATATATTTTACTCTTTTGTTAATATGTTATTTTATGTTCTCGCTTAGTTATCTTGCATACATCTCGTGAGAGAAAGGAATATGAATTTTTCGTGGCTTGAATTCGTGTCGATGGATATTGTATATTCAACTTTGAATATTTTTAAATTTTATTGTGCACCATATAATACTTTCTCTTGTGGTGTTGGTTGTGTGGATTTCATATTGTCTAAATTGATGCCTTGTTGAATGTTATTATTTGCTACATTTAAAAAAATATTAGGTCTAGATGAGATGGTTTATTCGAAGGACCTTTTTTATTAGATAAGGTAAAAAATATTTGGTTTTGAGGGGACAAAAAAACCCTAAACAAAAAGATAATTCAAGAAAAAGAACATCCCACAAATTAAAACACAAGGGTCCAAGTCAAACCAACTTGACCAAGAGGACACCCCAGAGAGAAGCACGACCCACACCAGTCTACATAACAATTTTTTACAAAAACATTATAAAAACCAAAGTTTCAAGATGTAACCAACAAGACCCTAGACGTGCAGCCAAAGTGTCGCAATCAGTTTTCTTTGCTAGAGGAAGCCCTGCTTCTAGTCCTAGCACTAGGTTTGTTGTCCTTAGCTCCTCCTTGATCATCTTTCTAGGAAATGATGAAATTTTTAGTAGAAAACCTAGGTGGAAATTATCTTCATTGCAAAGTGTGTTCTTCATCCTTAGAACTAATGATCTCAATTTGCATCTTTTCTTTCCAACAACAAGTTCATTCTTGGCAATTTGGTCATGGAGAATGGAGATTCTCTGCTCTTGCATAACCATTTCAGCATTGAGCCCACCAATTCTCTTGTTCTGCACCTCAATTTTTCTTTAGCACTCCATAATTTCTTGGACAAGGTTCTTATTGACATGGAGAATTATATCAGCAATGGTATCCATCTTCGAAACCCTGGCTTCCCAATCCACCATACTCCTATCCCTATCCTTGTTGGAGTGTGCGCCCCTAAATCATTATCACCCTTTTTAAGGTTACAGAGAATGTTCACAACCATGCCATCATGTTTATCTTGAGGCCCACCCTTTTTGATGTGGGTGAGTTTATCAATAAGGGTTTCGTCATCCGAATCCATAGCCATTTGGGTAGGGGGTTGGGATAGCTTCCTTTACGGTATAGTAACAAAATCAAACCATGGTGCAAGAGGAGTTTTGACTCTCTCATTTTGAAAATTTATGATGGAAGTAGTAAGGGATCTCAAAAGGAAGAAGGGGAAGCTCATAGCTTGATTCCTATGCAGATAATTGAGGATGGAAATATGGTAGGAGAAAATATTTTTGAATTTACCTTCCAGAGTCAGGTATTTCATAACCATACACACATCCGGCCAATGCTCAAGGAGATAGCTTCTAGCTATACCATCATCAAACATGAGAATTATTTCATCTAGCCCAAAGAAGGTTGTAATTTCATGCCTCCACCTAGTTTTTTCCTTGAAAAGTTTTAGGCCTTCCAAGGACAAACCCATGGCCTCGGCTATAGTTTCTTCAATAATAGATATCTCCATTCCCCTCATATTGACACAACCCCCCTCCCACACATTACCAAATTCAAGAGCCAGTTGGGGATCATTACCTTTGAGCCTTTTAATGTAGTTGAAAAAATCTCTTCTCAAAGCAACCACCACAAAGTCACATCCCACTTGATGTGCAAATAAGTGGTCGGCTTGGTGTGAACCCTGTCACCGCCCATGTTTAACCAAAATCTCTGCACAATCTTGAGACAGGTGAAAAAAATTGTACACAAAAAATAATGAGACTAAAAAAAACTTGGGGCAATTAATTCCCCATCCTAAAACATTATTATCCTTCCCATGAATCCATTCACACTAACCCATAAGGCTATCATGTCAAAGCTCGAGTGTCTTATCATCATTAACAAGGGTTATGATATTATTCCATGGTGTAGGCACTAAATCATGCACTTTGGGTATTATTTAGTCTCGGTCTCATATTACTATTCATATGGTTTTTGAGTAAAGAAAGTACTAATTAACCCATGTCCTTTGGACTTTTTACTTTGCTTTTAGTCATTACTACCGACCTTTAAAGACGTACTTGCCTAGTTTATTTTTGTCATTCTACCCCTAACCTGGGAACCCTGAGCCGAGAGTGGGGCACCCCATGCACCCTGGTCCTAGTCGGGGCTTCATGATCCTTCTCCAACTTTACACACATCTTTTGGGCACTTTCTAGTCATTTGATCTTTCTATATTTTTAGTGGTCGGCCTTTTCAGGGTTAATTATGAAATTAGAATAAGAGAACCATATAAATATAAATTTATGAGACCATAATGAGGGACCAAGCACTAGGCACTACTATCATCACCTAAGATTGCATCCATCAAAGGCTCCATTTAGATCCATCTAGCTCTATCACAAGGGATAAGGCTGGTTCATCTGCATCACACTGCATATGAGGGAAGTTTATTCTATTCCATCCACCATTTATTATATTTCTACATCTAGTTATAGCTCACTACTTCACAAAGTGTGACTAGCACAAGAGCACCTAGGGCATAAATTTCACACACACATCTAGAACTACATTTGGGTGAAATGTAATGCAAAGTGCTCGGATTAGATAGTACACCATTCTCGGCCATTGAGGATAGTCTAACCCCTTCATATGCATCTTTAATTTTTATAGTTTTGATGTTTGGCTTGGGGTTTTGTAGGTCTCTTCTTCATCACTAATTACCAGCGACATCCGGAACATTGCATTGAAATACATGCAACATGTAGTTAATACCTCGGTTCATCTAGTGACCCTACAAGTTTGGTTTTGGACCTCCTACATGACCAGGGCACCCAGATCTCAAACCAGTGCCCCAAGTGCCCTCATCCTTCCCTAGGCACCCCAGTCTACTCAAAAAACTTGGATCTACCCTTTATTAAGCTCTCATGCAGATTGTTCCTACATTTTTTTCATTTGGTCTATTCTACGATACAATCCCGAGGCATCATCAAATCAGCTAAGCTCTTTCCAACCCTTCTTTGCACATTAGGGTTTCATATTTTATCTACTTAGTTGCTTGGGTCATTTACCTTATTTATTTAGCTATTATTTACTACTTTACATAACATTAGATTAAACTACAATATAGATCCCCATATTTCCATTTTAGTTTAATCATTTTGGTGAACCTGATTCAATCTTCATGCTTATAGGATCTTCATTCATTGCTTATCATCCTAGGGTTTAGTCATCATGAGTATCTCAATCAATGATTATTTGCTTGAAAATCCTGATCTAAGGCATAGAGTCCAACATCTTCTTCGATACATTACTCGCATTTGTTTTGATATGCATCCTAACTCGGTCTATCAAACATTTGTTGATGCATTTTCTCAACACATAGCATTCAAGTCTAATCCTCTCATTAATGTTCATACTTTCGACAATGACCCACCTTTGCATATCATGTGTCATATTAACAATTTGGGTATCAAACACACTTTAATTGACAATGGATCTGAGCTCAACTTATGTCCCATGTCATTTCTGAAATATTAGGTCTTTCCACTCGCGATGTTAGTCCATCTTGTCTTTCACTGTGTGTTTATGATGGTTTTTTTTGTCCATGTGTTGGTCACATTACACTACCTATCACTGTAGGGCCAAAAATTGTCAACATTGTGTTCTTCATCATTGATTTCCTAGTCTCCTACAACTATTTTCTTGGTAGGCCATGGCTTCATGCCATGCAAGTTATCACTTCTATTGTACATCATCGTGTTAAATTCCTCCATGAAGGCATTGAATATATTGTTTTTTGTGACCACGATCCATTCCAATATTGTGATCAAGCTCCTAATACTAGTCTTCCTATTACATGCATTGATACTACAAATGATCCTCAACCTATGGACGAACCACCTCACTTTCCACCACTTGAAGGTGTCATTTGTGTGATAGATGCAGTTTCTTCTACACCACCTACTACTACTATTGCTATGATTCCTTATCAAGGGCCTGTCCAATCTATGGATGTCACTCTATCACCTACACCTTCACATGTACCACCTACATTAGCATGCCCACCATTTACTTGCACAATCTTCATGAATGATTCATACTAGGAACATATTCCATTTGATCCTACTTGTGATGACACTATATGTACACATGAGGGTTTGGCTTAACTAGGATTTTCTTTTGAGGATCTCTATCCTACACCATGCACTCCTCATCTTTACTATGGGTTTGTTCACATTATTGTTACTTATGGTCTTCATGTATTTCACCTCACAATATTCCTTACACATGATCCTCGATTTTCACCACTTACATTAGGGCAATCATGGCTTGATTACATTAGGGGCACTCTTGATCCTGATCATATAGATATCTCTTTCCCCATGCCTTTTGGTTGTGTCTTTATTTGCAATAGTTCTTTTCTTGGCTATACACAAAATATCACTCGTTGGTATACACACGGTTGTCCACTTCCTCCATTTACTAATGAGGAATATGCCATGGGTATGTACAAATTACACCTCAATGGCTCATTACGTGATCAACCAAACACTATTTCTTATCAAGTAACTAATGCTTATCCATTCGACTATGACCCTGAAAGCAATGATATTTTAGATGACATTACATGATTGCATCCTTCATCTTACATGCTTGGGGGCATAACATCCAACACATCCCCTTCTCATATTAGCATCAACACATCTCTCATATATGCATAATCATACATCACTCTCTTTGTATATGCATAATCATCACATGCTTTAGCGTTGACCATTACCCGATGACACACTCTTGTGCTTCGGTTCACACTTGACTGTTGAGGGAATACTACACATGAACCCCACACACTACACAATAAATACTACACATTGTGACTCTTCATAAATCTTACATCATACACTCTATATTTAGTTTGCATCATTTCGACATTTGCGCATTTATACCTCATACATCATATTAGTCTTTGGCATACATGTGTCACACTCCTATTGTCTATGAGTCTCGCATTACATATTAATCATCATGCATATCACATAGCACACATCTTCACACTATTAGGCTATGTACACATATTACATTACATTCTCCACATCACATATTTACATATTCTATACATCACATGGTCGTCTTTCCTCATCACATATACTACATCTACTTCTACATGTTGCACTCACTACCCTATGACATACTTTAGTTCCTTGGTTCATACTCGACTACCAAGGGTTTACAAATCAAATGGACCTCATCATACTTAAATGTTCATCATTCAACCTTTTATCATATGACACTCCTAGGTTAGTGACATACTCTATGGGATAAATGGTCATGTATTCCTTCATCTTGTAGTGGTATACACTTTAGGCTACATCATCACTCCCTCTATTCATCTTATAGTGATATACTCTTTAGGCTAAATCATCACTCCTACACTCATCTTGTCGAGATATATGCTTCGTCTATTGGGTCATGCGCACACTTATCGCTAGGTCACATATCATCAACACACATACAACTCATCACGGCGTTAGACACGACACACACTTTAACCATTTACCAATGATGTACTATTGTTTATGGTTCATTGTTGACTACTAAGGGGGAAAACTAAATGAACCACATTGCATACAACTCCATTCACTTGGGCGGCACATGGATCCTATCATCCATCTTGCATTCCACTCCACCCATGTACAACATGTATATCTTGGTTGCATTTAATTTTTCTTGCATTTTCTTTTTCATGTTTGTTTTACTACATATGCTAGTTAGATCTCTTGTATGTCATTATCTTTACAATCCACGCATGTGTGTTCATGTCTTTCTCTAGTTGTGATTGCAAATACAAGTCTCTTCCATACAGCATGGATGATCACCTTCTACCACTCCTACAATGGTTATTGGGGGCATCCACATTCGTCACTTCCAGGTGTTATTGTTTCATTCTATACTTAACATTTTTCATTACTTGGTTATACACGCTATTGACATATGGGTTATCTTTCTAACATGATAACGGTGCTTCAAGTGTAGCATTTATTTTTCAGGATTACTTGTTTCTATGGCTATCTATTTGTTTGCCTACTATTGTTTGTCTCTTGTTTTCTCTTGTATGCGGGAATTGCCCTTTATTTGGTGTGCACACTTGCTTGTTTGTATGAGGCCATTATGGCCTTGAGTGTCTCACAAAATTGTGAGTGATGTCCCATGTTTGAAACCCACCTTTCACGGTCGATGATTACATTCTTGTGTGTTACTTGTATTCTAGCTTACACATTGTCTACGTAGATTAAACTTGTTTTATACATGCATGCTTTCTCGTACTAACACTTGTTTTTCTAGCCACTTGTTTGTGTGTTCCTTAGTTTCTACCAAGTTCATTCCCTTCCCCCTAAAAGGCACATGGTTTGTGCGATTAGTTATCTTTTGGCGCTACATTCTCCTATTCGTGATGTCGCATGTGCCCCTAAAGAGGAAGGGCATCATTTGGGGTTTTACATACTACACATTGCTTTCTACCAATATAGTTCAGTTCAATTTTCCATCTTTGACATTGTGGGTTATACAACAAGTGGGTTCAGACTAGTCTACGAACCCTGTATATAGCGGCTTTTACAGGACAAGTTGTCCTTAGCATTCTGGGGAGTAATTATAGGTTGGAGGATACAGTGGATTTCCTCCCTACACGCTTAAGTAGTGGCGTCATATCACCCAAAAAATTAGGTAGTACAGAGATATCTTCATACATTTTCAAGGAAGCAGTTACAGGTTGGAGAATAATGTAGATTTCTCCCTACACTTCTTCGTCCAAGGTGGCATGAGATCACCCAAAAACTTACAGTTACATGATATCCTCTTCTACACCCTTTCTCTCATCAGTGCACATGTTCCTTTTTCATTTCCATTACATGTTTTTTACTATATACATATGTCTTTACATGTGTTTTTGACATATATACATGTGTATTTGACTACTTAATCATCATCTTCTCCTTGCAGTCCACCCGTATAAGAAGAAAGTAGTTAACAACAATGACAACGACATTGACAACAATAACATTCTCGCGGTAGCATACACCTCATACTAACATGCAGGTACATTACACACATCGGTAACTACACATGCGTTTCCGCCCTAGGTTCACTCTCATAACTTTTTTTTCTTTTCTGATTTAGTTTCCATGCTCCATTTTTTTGTCACTTCACGCTTTCTTTAGTCCTTCGGCATGCTTTCTAAATCATTCTACATGAACATTAGGTACACATATTTATCTACTTTATGTTATCGAGTGTTTCTCTCACCAACATAAAGTGGGAGAAAGTGTAGACACTAAATCACACACTTTGGGTATTATTTAGTCTCGGTCTCATATTACTAATCATATGGTTTTGAGTAAATAAAGTACTATAAACCATATCCTTTGGCCTTTTTACTTTTCTTTCACTCATCATTTCCAACCTTTATAGATCATGTATTAGACGTAGATAGTTACATGGCCTACTGATTGGTAAGATATGAGGTGAAGGGATAGTTCTCTCTTCACTTAGGCATCTAAATTACTTCTTAGGGAATTTAAAATTGTAAGAAATTTAAAATTTATAAGATTTTGTATTTTTGTAATGACTCCCTATGTTTTGCCCCTTGCCGCAAGAAGAACCGAAGGCAAAACATAGGCAAGTAAATTTTTGGATTTTGAGATTTTTTTGAATTTTTTTATGATGTTTTTGTGCTTTGGTGATTTATGAATGGCCCTCTACACTTTGCCACATGCCACCAGTAAGAGGCAAGGGTTTATCACTGAAGGCAAGACGTAGATGAGTAAGGGCACCTCCCTCCATTCCCAGTCTCACACTACTAGTAAGAAGTGTGGGCTCAACACTAAAGATTGTGAAGGACGAAAGATGTGGTGAATTATTCATAAGTTATTTGATTTATTAACTTGTATAATAGTGCCTTTTATTTTGGAAGGAAAATTTTTCCCCATCTTAGCCCTACCGATTAGTAGGATGTGAGGGTTCAACACCGAAGGCCGAGATGGACAATAAACGAACGGGTAAAGAAGTTTAGAGCTTTGTTGTGAAAGAGATAACTTCTTTCAAGGGGATATATTAATATCACTAAGCTTCTAGGTATGACCATAGGTGAAAGAAGCCAAAAATGGGAGACATCATAAGAAGTATGATACTCACAAAACTTAATAGGATTTATATTAATACTTGTCTCATGATAATGAATATGAAGATGTGATTTTGACATTGATAATATCCGACAATGGAATGAATAATTTTAAATTATTTGGAGATGAGTAAGACAAGAGGAATGTACAAGCGGTTGTCTCCTAGAATAGAGAGTGCCTCAAGAATAGAATTTCTTTAAATGTATTGCATTCATCGGTTTTTCAAGTTATTGACCATCTTGATTTGTTAATTTATAGGCTCTAGAGCCAAATTTAGTTGTAATTACATAGAGCCCTAACCAATTAGGTTCAAATTTTCTTTTTTCTCATTCTTTAGTGGTATTCTTTTGATTTTCTTTGAGAACGAGATTACCAACCTCGAACTCTCTAGGTTTTACTTTTTTATGATAATTGTGTTGTATGCCCGTTTTTGATAGACTTAAAGGTGGTTGAGAGCATTGAATCTTCTTTCATCAAGAAGTTTGAGTTCATTAAGTCATGATTGTTGATATTCATCTTCATTAATTACATCTTTAACGGATATTCTTAAGGATGGGAGTTTACCCTCAATAGGTAAAATGGATTCACAACCACATAGGCAAGGGATAACGGGGTGGCTCCATAGGTGTACGATAACATGTGCGATAAGCCCAAAGAACATGGTAAATTTGAGTGTGTCAATTTCGTTCATTTGTATCCAAAAAAATTCCATGATGGATTTTAAAGTTTTATTAGTTTTTTTGCTTGGTTATTACCCTAAGGGTAGTATGGTGTAGACCATTTAAGTTTGATGTGGAAAAATTTTGCAAGTTGTTTGAGTGTTTGGTTTTTAAATGATTTTCCATTGTCTATGACAATGGAGGACGGGATGTCAAATCGACAACTGATATTATTAAAAATGAACTTTGATATTTGGATTTCGGTAACGTAGGTGAGAGGCATAGCCTTGACCCACTTGGTGAAGTAATCGGTAGCGGTAATGATGAATTTATGTCTATCAAATGATGTTGGTCAGATTTTACCGATGAGATCAAGCCCCCATTGAGAGAAGGGCCAAGGTGTGGTGATTGATTGTAATGATTGAGAAGGTGCATGTATAAGGTTGTCGTGTTTTTGACAAGCTTGACATCATTTGACAAAAAGGCATGCATCATTCTCCATAGTGGGCCAATAATACCCAACACGTAGGATTTTCTTGGCTAGAGCCATACCATTTGTGTGCACTCCATAGATATCATAGTGGACTTCAGTTAGAACACTAGAGGCCTCTACCTGATTAAGACATCAAAGTAGGGTGCCATCGTAACCTCGTCTATAGATAGTATCTGCTAAAATGGTATAACGAAAGACATGTTGTACTAAGCGCGTTTATGACTTGGTTTCATGTTAGTAGGGAACGCTTTGTCATGGATGAAAGTGTAAATATCATGGTACCAAGGGTTGTTAGGACCCACAATTTTGCATACCATAGTATTTTTAGGTAGATTATAAGCAGGCGTTAAGATATTTTCTATGAGAAAGTGTGTTTAGGGTTGATTGGCTGCAATTTCAAATGTATATCCAATAGTTGCCATAGCGTCTGTGGATTTGTTACAAATTCTAGGGATTTGGTCAAAACTAATCAATCGAAAATAGCTTCAGAGGCTATCGACCATGTGTTTATATGGAATAATTTTTTCATTATTAACCTGGTATTTATTAGTAACATGTTTAATGGTAAGTAAAGAGACACCAAATACAACCAACTCTTTAAGGTTCCATGATATAGCGAGTTTTGATCCTATTATGAGAGCTTCATACTCGTGATATTATTGTACGGGGGAATGCTAATCAAAATGGTTTAAGGATAACATGTCCACCAAGTGTGATAAGCAAAATAAGCAGCTCCTAATCCATGGAGGTTACAAGATCCATCAAAGAATAAAGTCCGGATGGTGCAATGTCTACGTACAAAAGATCTTTGTCAAGAAATGTAAAATGAAGTGGTTCTATTCTAAGAAGAGGTGCCTTAGCAAGTTAATCTACAAGGTCTTGTATTTTAATTACTTTATGAGGAATAAACTTGACATCAAATTCACTAAGTAGAATGACCCAACTAGACATTCTGCCCATGAGAATGGGTCGAGACAAGAGATACTTGAGGGGATCAACCTTAGCGATCAATTTAGTTATGTGATTGAGAAAGTGATGATGTAGCTTATGGAACTTGAAAGCAACTTCTAAGCATACTTTTTGATTTGGGAATATCTTACCTCATGCTCAATGAGTGTTTGACTAAGGTAATAAACGACTGTTATTTGTCTTGATCATTGTGTTGTGCTAACAAAGATCCTACGACATGCTTAGTGGCAAATGTATAAGGAAGCATGGGTTTATCTCGTGGATCTGGTGACATAAGGATAGGTGGAGTGGAGAGGTATTCTTTGAGTTTGGCAAAAAAATCTTGACAATATTGATTCCATTGGAATTATGTATCTTTCTTAAGCAATTGATCAAAAAGATGACACTTATCGGCTATTTGTGATATGAAACGTCAAATGGATTGGATTTTACTTTGGAGAATGTGTAATTGTTTAAGATTTTGGGGAGAAGGCATTTCCATGATGGCTTTGACCTTTACAAGATCAACTTCTATACCTCTTCGTGAGACAATAAATCCTAATAACTTTCTGGAAGTCACTTGAATACACATTTATTTGGATTAAGGTGAACTTTATACTCACACAACCTTTCAAAGGTACATCTCAACACCCCTAGATGACCTATCCATATTTTTAGTTTTGTTAATATGTCGTCAACATAATCTTCCATGATATCATGCAACATATCGTGAAAGATAATCGTCATGGCTCATTGATATGTGGCACCTATATTTTTCAGCCCGAAAGGCATGACCTTATAACAGAAGGTGCCCCATGGTGTAGTAAATGTTGTTTTGTGCTGATCTTCTTCAACGATGTGTATTTGATTATATCCAGAAAAATCCATCCATTAGGGAGAGCATTTCATGGCATGTCGTGGAATCAACAATCATGTCTATGTTTGGTAAGGGAAATTCATCTTTTGGAAAAGCTTTGTTGATATCGTGGAAGTCTATGCATACCCTAATGCTGGGGTTTTCTTGGCTATAGACACTATGTTGGATATCCATTCAAAATAGTCGATAGGTCTTATAAATTATGCCTCTAATAGTTTTTGGAGTTCAACTTTTACAAGCAATGTTACCTTGGGATGTATTTTGTGTAATTTTTGTTTTACAGGATTTGCATCTAAATGCACCACAAGGTGATGTACTACAAGAGATGGGTCTAATCCCAACATATATTTGTAGGTCCGTGCAAAAATTTCCTAAAATTCGATGAGGAGCGCTATGAATTATACACATTCTTGGTCAAACAAACTGATGTCGAGTTGTAAAAATTTTGGTTGTTCGAGGGTACCGATGTTAATATCTTTGGTTTCCTCAACCAACATTTTGGATGTGTCTTTTTCTAAAAAATATGCTAGTGGTTGATGTAATTCATCAATTTCAGGTGATTCAAGGGAATTAGCACATGGTTTTTGTTTTTGATGTTGGGTCCTTTTATTGATATGCTTTCGGGATAGTGTGGTGACAAGGTTTTTACTATGAGAAATTTTGTTTTTTCACTTCTTATTTGAGGCTTCCCAAGGTAGAGGATCTGAATATTCTATTTCTTCACCAAAGTAGGAAAATTCATCAAGGTTAATCTCAAATCCTTTTTATGATTAGAGAGGGGAATTTGATTGCGAGTTCCAAGGAACTCTTCAATGGCCTCATCGTTTTGAAACATGTCCATGGCCACATGATGTAATTGGTCATGGTCAATGAGAGTTGGGTGAAGAAGCTTAAAATCAATGACATTAATGGATAGATGTTCAAAGTGGAGATTTGTTTTGACAAGATTTTCAAAAAGGTTGGCATAGACCCTACGTCACTATCGAAATAGTCTCATCGTTGCCACTTGAGATTAATACAAGAGTTGCATTAAGTATCTTGAAACCAAGGTGTGTTTACCGTTTTGGTGTAAGTGGTCGATCTAAGCAACCTTATTCCATTTGACCGATTCCATCACATGTTTTTCATCATTCAATGAGAATTAGTAAATTTAGGGGACTTATAATAGGAAGCGAGTTCGTCATCTGTATAACCAAGATCCCAAAGAACTTGGAATATGTTCGTTGTCTAGAATACCGAACTTCTTTCAAATTGATCGACCCAAGTTATAAGTGGGATGGATTCTAAGATGGGGAGTGTTGGGTTTACCATAGTTTTGTGGGGATTTACTGACATAAAAATAATTTGCAATGTCTTGGAAATGGTATTCACCACAACCTTTGTCGAGTGATTTTGAATTTATGTGTCGAAGGACCAAGTAGGAACCTCGCACGATGTGGAAGGCAATTTGGTAGTTTTGAAATATAGAGAGAATGGGTTATAAGAAGAGGAGGGTGGATTAGAGAACAAAACTTGATTAACCAAAGGGGGTAGTACCTTAATAGAAGAGGTGTTATTAGATGAAGAAGGTTAACTAGGTGAAGAAGATTGTTTAGTGAAAGGGGGATGTGTGTTAGATGAATAGGGTTGATTGGCAGAAGAGGATGGATGGGTAAATGTTTGTTGACTAGAAGATATTGGTTTCGTGAGTATGTTTGGGAAGCGTATCCGGATTGACACGCATTTTGTCAAAGAAAGGGATTATTCATGGTGGAGCGTATTTTTCTACCGATGGACAACATTTAGCATTTTTATACCGTCCTTCGAGGAATTTTCCATACTCGAAGGGTTGGATATCAAGACATTGATGTAAATTCCTTATCCAAGGTGGGGAATTTAATACACTGGTGGAATGTGGATGGGACAAATTTCATGGCATGAATCCATGGTTGACAAGAGGAGAATATTGTATGGGACTTCTACATCTACCACATGACATAACATGTCTAAAGTGATTGGTCCAACCATAAGTGGCAATGTGATTGTTCTGCAGACTGTCTTTCATTACCATCATACCCACAAATGGTTATGATATCATTTGTAAGTATTCTTTAGTGTAACAAGACATTGTAGTAGTTTCATGGAGAAAATATTCAATGTTTCTCCATTGTCGAACTAGTACACGTTTAATCTTGTGATGGGTGATAAAAGATTCGATGTATAAGGACTGATTGTTAGTAAGGTTGGGGTTAAGAAGGTCAACGGACTGAATGATAGAATGGGATTAGGTGTTGAAAGATTTGTGATTAAAGCTTGGAATTGTTGTGAGTTGATGTCATGTGGGACACGAGCTTCATTCAATGTCGTGTAAGAATACGTTGTAATGCGGGAGAATACTTAAGTAATTCCATGATGGAAATGTGTTGTGGTCTTTTCCAATTGTTTGACAATGTTGAATGAAGGCGTAGGTTGGGAAGTGGAAGTGGTGGTGGAATTAGATGTTGGATGAGGAGGTGGTATGGGAGAAGAAGTAGCGGAATGTTTTGTAGTAGGGACCCATTTTTTCTATCTAGTGGTAACCGCATAATCAGCTTTGATCTTTATCGTAGCCACTAGATCTTGATCGTAGTTTATGGTTGAGATGACTGAGTCATACTCAACATTGTTTGACGATTAGCCCTTGTCCTTTGAATTTTCATCATGTTTAGGGAAGGGGTTTTTGAACATGCATAGTTTTAAAATTTTAACCTCTATATCTCCATGTTTGATCAAGTTTTGTACATAATGGCAAAGTTACATGCATCGATCTGTAGAGTGTCCTTTGATGCAATGGTATTCACAATATTCATTATCTTTATACCAGTTTGGTTTGGGTTTCCCTTCTTTAAAGGGTTTGACGATGGGATATGAGATCATATTGGCATTTTCCAAGTGACGAGAAGACACTAGATAGGCTTTCTCCAAGTGGAGTGAACTATCTTCATCTGAGGTCTCGAGGAGAAGCCTCATTTCTAGATATGACAATGGGTTATTTGTTGGGTTTAGTTTTGTTGGATGGATTATTTTGAATGTTTCAAACATACCGAGAATCGGTGATGCCATCATTGACTACATTTCTATTTTGATTAAAGAATTTAGATTTGTCCTGACTTTGAGGGCATCCCTATGAGGTTAGTCCCTAAAGGGTGTTTTAAGTAAGCCCTTAGAAATGAGGGCTTTCTCGATTTGTGTCCCTTTTTCAATGACTTCTTTAAAATTGTTTAAATAGTGCATCTGCATATGAAATGATAACTCTGTAATGAGGTTTGGGATGAAGATGTTGATCAATTGTCTTTCTAGTATTGAGCAAGGGAATTTGATTATAATCCCTCACCGACATTGTAAAAAGGATGTGAAGTTCTCGTTGGGACTTTATTTGGTGTTGCAAAGATCAAGCATGATTACCTCAGAGTCTAGGTTAAAGGAAAAAAATTTAACAAATTTTTTCGATATGTCTGCAAAAGTTGTGATTGACCCTTTTAGAAGATGAAGGAACCAGTCTAAGGCTTATCCTCCTAAATTCTTAGGAAATAGTCATAAAATATATACGTCATGGTAAGCTACTTCCTGACATTGCATGAAAAATTCTTTGACATGTTCTTGGGGTCACCTTTTCCTTTGTATTTGTCGAATTTAGGAGTTTTAAAGGATGACGAAATGGTAATCATAACATTTCCTTATCAAATGGGTAGGGGCATAGTTCTTCAAAATTGAATTGTTTTGATTATTTTTGTAGCCCCTGAATGGTTTCTTTCATATTTTTCCATTCTTGTGCGAATGGAGAGTCATGTGATGGGGTATCAAGGACTTCATGAGTGAGTTGTTCTAGATTGTGATCATGTAACTTTTCCACTCTAGAAGTCACTTCCTCGAGTTGCCTTGTCAACTCTTGGATTTTGGTAAATAACTTGTCATTTGAAGAGTTATGTGTGGGTTTTACCCCATATTCGGAGAAGAGCATATGCTCAAAATAATTAATTCAATATTATTACAAAGGAACTTTACAAATATATAAGAGTAGTAGTATAACTATTCACTCTATAAATAGGTTAGTTGTTCCAACAACTAACAAATAATATACTCCTAAAATTAATATGTGATTTGTTGTAACAAATCACTTACAATAATAAACTCACCTATTTAATCAATAGACCTCTCGCTAATTAATATTTCTATGTTAGGACTAATTCCTAACATTCCCCCTTAGTTCTAACATGGGGTGAGAAACTTGAATGTTGGTTTCAACCGATAATGCATTCGATTACAAACATGTGATTTTGTTTTACATTGAAAATCCATTTTATCAAAGCTATCATTCAAGACTTATTTAACGAATTGTGACTTAAGGAATATGACATACATATACAACTAACTATTGACGTTGAAAAATGACAAGGACATAAAAATCATGACAAAAGTAAATGACAACTTTGATGATTATGTAAGAAAATCTAAATATAACTCAAAACAAAATAGACCTTATAATGATTTGGACTTGACACATGACACCATAAAACAACCTTTAATAAGGACTTTATAAACATATTTCTAAAACTACTTTATATAAAACCATGGGTTCGTGACTTAAATGTTAAATCTAATACAAACTGTAATGCCTAAACAATATAAATTACACAAAATCCAAACCTAAAAAGAGACACCTAAACCTAATACAACTAACAAAAGACAAAACCACTCACATTTATGATTTGGAAAAACTATGATGCCTTTTGGTGAATGGATGAGCATCAAGGTTAGGGTTATCCACAATTGAATGGATGGAGATCAAAGTGCTAAAGATAATTTTTGTAGATTATTATGTTTTTCGCTCAAGACTAAGCCGAGATAAAGCCGAATAATGAAATGTTGAGACTTGAGCCTTGTTTGGGTCTGCGGTATGCATATTCTTTTGCTATATGATATAATATGCATGCCTTTGTAGCAAGGTTGAAACATAAAGTAAATAATGGATTTTTCTCACCATTAAATATGCTAACAAATGGTACACAACTTGCCATTAAACCATTAGATTTGAACGCAAGTCATCCAATGCAAAGAAGGATCGCCATGGAGTAGATATGCCTAGATCTGAATGTAGCCATTGAAGAAAGGATGCATTTGTATATTAGATCTCTAGTGAAATGCATTGACACAATCCTTTTTGCCATTTAGTTGAATCCTTAGAACAAAATAAGACACAAAAGTTTGCATAAGGATCTCACAGAGCCGATCCAAATTCATTTGCAGTGTTGAAGCCCAGGGATCACAAGACAATGCCATAGCTCACTAATTTAGTTAATAAGTAGGATCAAAGGTTACAATCCAAGATTTAACCACCTTGTTGAGTTTCTGAAGTCATGGCAGATCAGTGGGAAAGATACAAACTCAGAAGATTTGATGCAATGTATAAGGTGTAGATTAAAGTTAATACTTCAGATAAGAAAATGTTGCTTACACCAAGGAACATGCAATCGAATGTAAATATCCTCCTCTATGATAAAATATTTTCATGTCACGCATCCTTTGAAATCCAATATTTAATTGGATTTAAAAAACACTTCAAATCCATGCTTGAATGCTCAAATCTTATACAAAACCTAGAAAAATAATTAAAATAGAAATTGAGTTTTTTTTTAATAAAATATGAAAACGATGAACATAGTAGATGAAAATTATCGATAAGGTGAAAATGGTGGAAGAGGAGAGTTTATGTTGGTGAATGGTGAATTTCACCAAAATCACAAGAGGTCTACTCTATAATTTTGTTGACAATATGCAAGTAGGATGAACAACAAAGCAATGGCATTCACTCATGGTCTACATAACATTTGCCATTTTGTTGTGTGGAACAAAATGATGAATGGAAGGCCAAACAATGCAAAGAGAGGCCCAGATGACCTGCTCTGATACCAAATGTGGGTTTCACCCCATATTCGAGAGAAGAGCATGCGCTCAAAATAATCAATTCAATATTATTACAGAGGAACTTTACAAATATATAAGAATGGTAGTATAACAATTCACTCTACAAATAGGTAGTTGTTCCAACAACTAACCACTAATAACTAACAAATAATATACTCCTAAAATTAATTTGTGTTTTTTTGTAATAAATAACTTATAATAATAAACTCACCTATTTAATGAATAGACCTCTCCACTAATTAATATTTCCATGTCAGGACTAATTCCTAACATTATGTGGGTTATCTTTTGTTGCATTGTGGTGACTTGATTCACCATTGTCTATAATTTTGGTTAGATTTTTAGTCCCAAAATCAGGAGGTAGTTTTTCTCCCATGGCTAGGATGCGCAGTAGGTATTCATTCTTGTTTTGTTCTAATAACTTATCTACTTGCTCATGTTCTTCTTGAGTGAGTTTTAGTTACGTAACCTTATCATCATCATTTTCATGGTTTAGAGGGTCTCTATGGCTGCGTGTGAATACCATGATTAGATAGGTGTGTGCCTTGATTAAGCTTTTAAAAGAAGCTAGGAAGTTTGAGCAAACGCAACCTAGTGTAAGCTAGCACAAGTTTGTTTCATATTTGGCTTGAATAAGCTCTTGAGTGTTGATGGAAAGAGTAAACTCAAACAAGTTAACTCAATATGGTTGTGATATAGCTCAAAACAAGCTATGAGGGGATTTGTGTTGGATGTAGTTTAAATAAACTTGACAGTTGATGACATATGGAGTGAGCTCAAACAAGTCACTCAATATAAGTTGGATATAGCTCAAACAAGCTATGAAGGATTCATGTTGTAGTTTAAATAAACTTGATTGATGATATATGGAGTGAGCTCAAACAAGTCACTCAATACAATTTGGATATAACTCAGACAAGATATGCGGGATTTTTTTTTGCGTAGGGAGGAGCTTAAGCAAGCTCGGAAAAAGAGTCATCTCAAGCAAGTCACTCAATATAGGTTTTGATATAGCTTAAAATGAGCTATGATGATTTTGTTTTCTTAGCTAATGAGTCATCAACATAAGATTTTTCATTGTTCAATTTGATTCATTGTTTGTTTAATGTGGGGTAATTTGGAAATTTTTTTGTGGAACACTCTAGGAATTTGAAATTTACAACTGAAGCATTTGATCATCCAAGTGTTATGATATATAAAGCGATAACGTAACTTGTTTTTAACTAGAAAACAATCATGTTCATTTGATTGTTTTAGCTCAAGAAGGAAGATATGTCGTGAATAATCATTATTTCATGCAACATACAATATGTTGTGGAATGGGCGAGATGTAGGTTCTTATCACTCCAAAAATATGCATCCTCCGATATACCCTAGTCTTGTTATACATAATTCTATATGGGGAAAAAATTGGTACGGGAGCCCTTAGAGCATTGGAGGAGACTCACCAATTCTTACTTACTTTCTTTGCAGTGAATCACCACATCCAAGGCATGCTTTTTCAAAAGGTGGAAGGTGATGGGGGGATGGAAGTGTGTATGGTGTCCTTATTACTCCCCAAATATTTATAGGGATGATGCCCAGACTTTGTTGTTACTAACTAGGCATTACTCATAGTAGTCCCAATCATGACAACATCACCTGTAAGCGTGGACCACAGGTGAGGTACATACCGAATGTTTTTGAGGTGAATCTCAATGTGCAATGCAAATGCAAATGTTGGTGGTGTGTGGTAGTGAAGTCCACATCACCGAGTGTAGCATAGGTGGTGATGAAATCCACTTCCGCTATGTGTAAAGACAAATGATGATGTGATTAACAAAGAAAATTATTTCCAACTTAAAATAAAAGCACTAGCGAAAAATGATAATGTACTTGAGTGTGCTAATTTTGGTTTTTTTAGTGGTTTTAGCAATTGTTCTTTGACAGTGGTAATTTTGCGGGAAGGTTTAAATAAAATCTGTTTATTTTTGGAAAATTTCCAGCGATGCGGTCCTACTGAGAGAACATATTAGTAGTTGTCCTACAAATGAAGTGTTAGAAAATGATCATGGCCATTTTTGATTTTCCATATCACTTAAAGGTGCAGGAAAAGAGCATACACAACCAACAATTAGAAAAATATTAATAATGCGAAGAAACAAAATAATGATCAAGACGATAGTTAGAGACAAAAACAAAGCTAGAGGATCCTGCAAACAATGTTAGCAATTTAAAATGATATGGTCTTGTACACAAAAGAGGTTAGTAGTTTTCCAAGGAAAATAAAGAAAATACGATAAAAAACAACATTGTTGCATTTCGATTCTTAAGATCACTTGTAATAAGCACAAGAGAAGAGCATATACATGAAGGGTTGCGATTAGCTCCACAAAAAAACAAAGACAATAATACATTGACAAGATTCACCAAAAAGTGTTAAACAATGGTGCAAGGTGATTAAATGATAACAAAATGATTAAAAAAGTGACACCAAGGTATCAAAAATGTCTAAGGACCCTAAATTCAGAACATTCAAGATGTGACAAAATGTTGGAAAAGGTAAGTGATAAGGGTCTAGGTCATATATATGTTTGATTAACAAAAATATGGTCCTAAGTGGGGTATTTAGGGTTTTAGTGTTAATCTAAATAAGAGGACTAAAACGTTGTATAAACACCGTAAATAAAGTAAAGCAATGTGCAATAAATACAAATAAACTATTCTAAGTGAAATGAAAACCCTAATGTGTAAGAGGGAAAGGGAAATGACTTAGCTAATAATAGAAGACTATCACAAGTTGTCGCAGATCCGGGAACTAGAACTCATCGGTGCGGAGCAGAACACTCGGGGGTCCAATGAAGGGCGATCTGGGTTATGCGAGATGACACAGGTGCCTAGGAGTGTACTGGGGCTCCTCGGGGTGCCCGAGTTTGCATTATTGGCACTCTAATGCAGTGTAAATGCTCAAAAATATAATTTGGCACTGGTCGCTAAGTGTCTTTGCATACTCTCTGTCTATCACACTAGATTCACCAGATGAATTGGATGATGCCCTGCACAAGAAGAAGAAGAAGGGGTCGAACTGACCTCAGCCACCAAACAGATGGACTTATCACTGAGCATTTCACTACATTACGGACCCTGATGTAGTTCTGGTGAGTGTGTGCATGTTGTGCCCTAGTGCTCTCGTGTCAGTTGCACTTTTTGAAATAATGAGCTATAGAAGATATAGATAATAGAATAGAATGAATAGAATCCCTCCTCCTATAAGAATGTGTGTGATGTAGACTTCCTAGCTTGAATATATGGTACTATGTGGATGTAAGTGATGCAATAGATGTATCCCTAGATGGAGTGATAGTAGTGATAGGATGCAAAGACCTAGGACCCTTATTATGGTCCTATAAGCTTTATATTTATAGGTCTCTCAAGTTTGATTTTGTAATTAACCATGACAAGGCTGACTAAGAAGAAGATAAGGATGACCAACAACTATAAGTGACCCAAAAGGAGTGAAATAGGTTATGCACGGATCGAGGCATCCTGGGTGGGACTAGGGCACCTCGAGGCGTCAAAGATAGCCTGGGCACCCATATTTAGGGCTAGAAACTCGGGAAGTTAGAAAATGGGGTGATAAGTATTGGAAATGACGTGGGAAAGATGAAACAAAAGATAGGAAAAATGTGGCCAAAAGGTGGGATTAATTAGTACTTTGTACACTTGAGAACCTTATAAATAGTAGTATAAGACAGGGCTAAATATTATCGAAAGTGCATGATTTTATGTGTGTATTTCCCCCACTTTATGTTTGTGAGCGAATAGCTCGGTAACATAAAGTAGATAGAAAAGTGTACTTGATGTCCATGCAGAGTGTAGAAGAAAATGTGTCGATGGACTAGAAGTGTGGAATGACAAAAAGAAAAATGTGGAGGAGTGTGGATTCTAAGGATGAAAAGTGTATAAAAGTGATGAGAGTGAACCTAGGGAAAACGCGTGTAAAGGCTGCTGCAGTGTAAAGGTAAATGCCTATAGCGGTGTGTTATTGTTGTCATTATCATTGTTGTTATTTCCCCCAATTTGATTGCTTGTTTCTCATATGGTGGACTGCTTTGCCAGGAGAAAATGATCAAGTAGTCAAATATGTATGTATGTAAAAAATGTTGTGTAAAGTACGCAAATGTAAAGTATGCTAGAAAAGTGTAAATGGAACATGTGTACCTGATCCATGTCGAGAAAAAGGGTGTATAAGGATATCCTGTAATGTTACGAGTTTTTTGGGTGATCGCACACCACCCTAGATGAAGAAGTGTAAGGAGGAAATGCTCGGTGTCCTCCAACTCTAACTACTTCTGTTAAAATTTGAAGAAGAGATCTCTGTATTGCGTTGGTTTTTTGGGCGATCCTACACCACTGGATGAAGAAGTGTAGAGAGGCCACCCACTATAACCCCTGAGCCTATAACCACTCTGCAAAATTTTTGAAGGGCACCGTGTCCTATTAAGGCCACTTTGTATAGAGTTCATAGATTGGTATGAACTCACTCGTTGTGTGTGAACTGGTGTAATACATTGTGTTAGTATAAACCCTCAATGATGCCCCCTCTTTAGGGGTGCATGCGATGACCCTGGAAGGAGAATGTGGCCCTAAAAGAGGACCAACCGCACTCGACTGTAGAGCTCACGCCATGCAGGGAAAAGGAAAACACTTGGTAGATACCAAGGTGAACACAAAAGGGATGGCTAGCCAATACAAGTGTTCCCGAACACATGCATGCGAGATAAGTGTAGAATACACAAACAATGTAGAAAATCTACCAAGCATAGTAGTGTAAACACGTAGGAAAACACGTAGACCACAAAAGCGGGTTTCAAATATGGGGCATTAGTCACGATGTCGCAAGATATGCAAGGCCATCATGGATGCAAGCAACGGTCAAGTGTGCACACAAGCAAAGGGAAAATCCCACAAACAATGGAAAACAATGCAGACAAGTAAAAACAAACATGTAGTCATGGAAACATGTAATCCTGCAAAACAAGTGTTACACATGGAACACCCGTTAGCATGTTAGAGTGAAAACCAATATGTCAAAATGTGTATGAACAGTAGTATAAGATGTTAAGTACAAAATGAAACAATAACACCTGTATGAGACAAATGTGGATGCCCCTAGCGACCAGTATAGTAAGGGTAGAAGGCAAGCATCCATGCCTGCGCATGTAGAGTCTTATATCGTGATCACACTAAATAAAGGCGTGAATGCACATGTGTGTATGATAATGACATATAGGAAAGCAAGCTAACATGTGTAATAGAATGAGCATGCAAAACACTAGTAAGCAAGATTAAATGCTACCAAGACAATGTAGTATGTTGTGGATGGATGGAATGGAATGCAAGATGGAATGATAGGAGCAACGTGCCCCCAAGTGTATGGAAGTGTATGTAATGAGGTTCATTTTGTTTTCCCCCTCAATAATAAAGAATGAACCGTAAATGAGAGTGCATCATCGGGAAATGGTCGAGTAGTGTTGGTTGTGTCTAGTACGTTGTGATGAGTGTGTATGGGGAGTGGTGATGTAATGCGACATGGGGAGAAGATGTGTGTGAACCCTATAGCGAAGCATATATCATGACTTTGTTGATCGGAAGAGTGATGATTTATCCCTAAGCATATATCACTATAGAAGGAGTGTGTGGGAATGCGTCATATAGAAAGGTGTGCGTGGACCCTATAGCCTAAGCGTATACCACGACTCGTAGAATGTGTGAGTGATGATTTATCCCTAAGCATATATCACTATAGAATGAGTGGATGAGGATGATATGTATAGAAAGATCTGCATGGACCCTATAGCCTAAGCACATACCACGACTTGTTGATTGGAAGAGTGATGATTTAGTCCTAAGCGTATATCACTATAAATTGAGTGGATGAGGATGAGATGTATGGAAAGATGTGTGTGGACCCTATAGCCTAAGCGTATACCATGACTTGGTTGAATAGAGGAGTGATGATTTATCCCTAAGCATATATCACTACATGATGGTAGAAGAAGGTGACGATTTAGCCTATAACGTATGTCACTATGAGATGGGTGATGAGGGTGGATGAAGTGCAAAGGAGAGTAGGTGGTGGGTAACAAAAGGTGGTGATTTTAGCACTAAGCATAGACCACTATGTGATGAATAAGGCGAGGGTGGTGATTTAGCCTAAAGTGTATACCACTAAGTGATGAGTAGGATAAATGATGATGTAATAGAATGATGTAGGATAGGGTAATAGAATATGTGATGATTGGATGTAAGAGGATAATGTAGAATAAGGAAAGGAGTGGTGATTTAACCTAAGGTGTATATCATTACATGATATGATGACAAGTGTGGGTGATGATATAGCCTAGAGCTTCGGTCACTAGTTTGATGACTGTGATATGACATGTCACATGTAGGTAAGGTCCATTTGATTGGTAAACCCTCGGCATTCGAGTATGGACCGAGGAACTAGAGTGCATCATAAGGTGGTGAGTACAAGTGCATAAGAAACGCAGTGTAAACGACCAAGGTATGAGGAATGTATGGTGTAGGTAATGTAATGTAGAATGTGTAGTAGGGTATGGAATGTGTAATGCAAGAAGTGTGTGGATAGGAATAGAATGTGTAATGATAATAGATAAAACTAGACCCAAGTATAAGGAAATCTAGTGTAGCATGTAGAATAGATAGGATGTATGGATGTGGTATGGGTGTGTAATATGTAGTAATAAACGTAGGTAGAAAATGGAATGTGTAGTGGTAAGATATAAAGCTAGACTCAGATATAATGTACTGCTAGCGTAAGTGTAGAATGTAGAGATGGAATAGAAAACTAGACGCATATGTAATGACAAAACTAGTGTAGTATATGGATGATGAACACTATGAAGATACGTGATGCATATGTGTAGGATAGTAGAATGTAAATGTATAGGTCTTGTAGTGTAGTGTGTGGGGTTCAGTGTAATGGTAATCCCTCAACAGTCAGTGTGAACCGAAGCACAAGAGTGTGTCATCGGGTAGTGAGGGTGTGATAATAGATGATGAAAATGTTGATATGTGAAGAAATGAAAATGTATGGATGTGAGAGGTATCAATGCGAGAGTGCAAGAGGAGAGGGGGGTTGCTAATGGCTATGCCCCCTCAACTAGGGAGGAAAGAGGAATCAACCAATGAGGTTGAGGGATGGATGTCCATCGACCCATACATGAGAGGAGGAAAATGGAGAAGGATGCTCTAATAATGGCGATATAGGAGATAAGTGTTGTGTAGGAGAATGAAGCCGATATGCATGCGAGGGGTGGATGTAAGATGAATGTCGAGGCATAGTAAAATGCGTAGGTGAGGGAGATCGAGGAGATGACATGCGTAAAGAGGAGGATGATCGATGGGTGATAAAATGAGGTGGTGATTTATGATGAGAGGCGGTAATAGGTTTAGGAATAGGCCTATGTCAATGTGTAGGAATAAGAGAATGGAGTGGTCGCGTGAGGGCCAATTGAGGTGGTGAAGTAGGAATAAGATGTATAGGTGGTGATAACAGAGGAGCTGTGTGAGGGAGAGAAAGAGGTGTAGGAGAAGCGGAATGAGAGTGCGAGGATGTTGGAGGTGAATGAGGGATGCCATCAATGGAGACAACTTGGTTTTCATAGATGAACTTAAGGCACAAGTGGTTGATGGAGACAATAACTTGGGATTTACGGATCAAGGTGGAGAGAGAGCGATATGATCGGGAGGAAGAACTTAAACTTCGGTAATGAGTTAGGCTAAGGTAGCATGATTAATAGTGCATAAGTAAGAGGTAACAACATCCGCAATAGCCCGAGGATCCATCCAGAAGATGGAAGGTCAATAAACGAAGGATAAGGGTTAAAACTAGAAGAAGCAGTGGGGGTATTGGTGAAAGCATGGCCACGACTATCAAATTACAAAGTAACGAAGACTTAGGAGAAGAGGACTTTCTATGATGCTTACCCATGGTGGAAAGTGTGGATTTGAAACCCTAAAAGGGGCAAGAAGAAAGAGAGATCGGGTTCACCAAAATGATTAACAAAAATATGGTCCTAAGTGGAGTATTTAGGGTTTTAGTGTTAATCTAAATAGGAGGACTAAAACGTTGTATAAACACGTAAATAAAGTAAAGCAATATGGAGTAAATACAAATAAACTATTCTAAGTGAAATGAAAACCTTGATGTGCAGAGGGAAAGGGAAAATGACTTAGCTTATAACAAAAAGCTATCTCAGGTTGTTGTAAATCTAGAGGCTCGAGGCTGGAACTTGGTGGTGCAAACGAACACTTATGGGCCCCTGTGAAGGGTAGATATGGGTTGTCTAAGATGACACGAGCGCCTAAGAGTGTATTGGGGTGCCCCTGGGCTCCCTGGTTTGTAGTCTAGGTGCTTGGAATAGTGTAAATGCTCAAAACCCTAATTTGGCATGGTCGTTAAGTGTCTCTGAATACTCTCTATCTGTCATGACTGGATTCACTTAGGATGAACTAGATGATGCCTTGCACAAGAAGAATAAGAAGGGTCAAACCGACCTCAATCGCCAAACCGGTGGAATTATTGTTGAAGCAAAGATGCCTTTGCATTACAAACCCCGATGTAGTTACGATGAGTGTGTGCATGTCGTGCCCTAGGTGCTCTTGTGTCAGTTGCACTTTGTGAAATAACGAGCTATAATAGCTATAGAAGATGTAGATAGTATAATAGAATGAATAGAATCCCTCCTCCTCTAAGAATGTGTGTGATGCATACTTCCTAGCTTGAATGCATGGTACTATGTGGATGCAAGTGATGCAATAGATGTAGCCCTAGATGGAGTGATAGTAGTGATAGGATGCAAAGACCTAGGACCCTTATTATGGTCTTATAAGCTTTATATTTATAGGGCTCTCAAGTTTAATTTTGTAATTAATCCCAATGAGGTCAACTGAGAAGAAGATAAATATGACCAACAACTAGAAGTGACCCAAAAAGGTACGAAAGAGGTTGTGCACAGATCGAGGCGCCCTGGGTGGGACCGGGCGTCTCGGGGCATCTGTCTGACTTAGGGCACATTGATTTAGGGATAGAAACTCGGGGAAGTTAGAAAATGGGGTGATAAGTATTGGAAATGATGCGGGAAAGACAAAATAAAAGATAGGAAAAAGGTGGCCAAAAGGTGGGATTAATTAGTACTTTGTACACTTGAGAACCTTCTAAATAGTAATATAAGACTGGGCTAAATATTGTGTAAAGTGCATGATTTAATGTCTACAATGTTTGAAAATTAATCTTTTGGCAATGAAGGAAGTTGACCAAAGTGTCGTAGAATGCAAGATCAAATAACATTATTAGTTCACGTAGTCAAAAATAATAAGAAAAATGATTTAGAGGTCCTAATGTTTTGTTTTCAAAAAGGGCCTACTTAGAGAAAATTAAGTGAATTAATTAATAAAATCAAATTTGCAATTGAAGAGTTTGGATGAATTAAGAAAATGAATTACTACATTAGCTTACAACAAGAATAAATTAATCAATCACTAGATGAAATTAATTTCTAGATTAAATTAATCACTAGGGATTTACACGTAGGGCTTATAAAAGTAACTAAATTGATTTGAAAAGAAAATGACACTTAAAAGAAGAAATTAAATGAGAAGGAAGATACATTATAAGGTTGAAAGCTAAAATAGGTGAACGAAGAAGAGTGGAAATTAAATCAAAAACGAAAACCCTAGAGTAAAATTAATATGTTAAACCTAAAAACGGAATGGTAAAACATTGTAAGCGGTTCAGCTTGGCGAGTGGAGGTTGGACGTGTATGCGGAGGACGAAGCGGCCAAGTGACCAAGAGCAGTGGGGAGTCAAATGGTGAGGGGTTTACAAGTAGGGTTGTGTGGAGCTGCTACGGCCGAGAGGTGAGAATGGCGAGGGTTTACGTGGGGGATTGGGGATCTACAAGATGGGAATCGAGGCTGTGAAATGAAAGGGCTCGCAGGCTGTGGTTTCGGCAGGAGGCCGACCGGGGGAATCGAGCTTGTGTGGACGAGGGTGTGATACGAGTCAGGAGTGAGGGATACGTGGATGGGTTTGGGCGGTTAGAGGGCTCGACCGAGTGGCAGGGAGGTAGATCTGTGTGTGGTCGTGAGAAAATGGCGATTTGAGAGTGGATCGTGAGAGCTGGGTAGGTGTTAGGGTCTGTGCGGGTAGTGAGCGTTGAGCGGTGGGGATCCATAGCAAGTGAGGATCTCGTCCGGGTTGGGCGAGTCGGGGAGGACTGAGCGGGTTAGGGGTGTAGCTCGGTAGGATAGCTCGATGAGGGGCAGGGATGGGTAGCTTAGGATCTTCTCGGATTATTATTATTATTATTATTTTTATTTGATTTGATTTATTTTTGTTTATTTTGTAGGTTTTACACCTAATATCAGAAGCTTTGAATACAACATAATGAACTATTATAAACCAGAAAAAAAAATTGCCAGACCCCCTCAAATAAAGATAAACTACAATATCTTAAGAAGCGAAGACAACACTAATATTTTTTTGCTTTGATAATGCAGAAATAATTTTTTTACTACGAATACAAAACAAATCTATATCCCTGCAAACAAGTGTGAGATTGAAAACGAAATGTTCCCAAAAAAATAAAAATTATAAATCTAGATTGTTTTTGGATTTTTAGATTTATGATACCTGCATGATTAGATAAATTAAAACAACAAAAATAGAAAGAGTTGTTAGTCGTCAGTTCGTGTTTACACTTTCGATACTTGAACAAGACAAGTAAAGCGACGAAAAATGACAAGTACTAACCCGACGACACTTGTGAAACACACCAAATATGTAAGCAAGTATTAACGAATGTTAAGACAATGATACGAAAGAGTGATTAAAACATGGAGCAAAAGAAATGTTAGAGGTTCACATCGGGGTAAGCAACATATCCATTGCTATCAGAACATGCACAGACACCACAAAACAATAGTATTTCCCACAATGTAAACATTAGCCAGAGAATACCATACGGAACAAAAAATGAAACAATAACATCAAATACCAAGTAGACAAATAATGGATAAAATAATGAGTTGCGAGACCAAAAATAATAAATCATGGGTAAGTCCCATCGGGTGTGCCAGAATGTGAGCTATGGAAAATACACTGATAACAAGAAAGTAAAGTAACTAACTAGATACCTTCTCCTTCGTGATTCCTTCACAAACCTCGGAATGGGCGAAAGAATGTGGATGAGCCCAAATTGCTCGAAATGTAGGTGCTTCCTTCAAACCGGAGCAAAACCTTTGTTGCAACAATATCAACTCAAACTTTGCACGAAGGATGTGGTGATAGTGGATTTGGGATGACCAAAGTGGGGCTATTCGGACATTAAGATGAGGTGGAGGGGATACTTTGTGCTAAAAGAATGCAAGAGAGTCGACGAGATTTCAAGCTTGTTTCGAAGAGAAGTGAGACTCTATTTATAGCCTAAAAATGATATCAATTCGGGGATTTTAGATAATCACGATTTGAAAAAGTAAACATGATTAGGTGAGTGGGAGACATGAGGAATGGACAAGAATTAAACTTGAATATTTAATTCGCAAGTGGGGGGACATGGGGAATATTTGGCATGCAAGGAAGATTGAGCTTCATTTTGGGATTGAAACGGACTAATTAATCGATTAACATTGATTAATTCAATGTAGATTTTTGTGGGACATGGAATGGGGAAATTAATTGATTCGGGAGATGTGTGAAATTGGGGTGTCTACATAAATAATGCGAGCAAGATCGATATGATAAAGTAGAGCACATATAGCATATATATCTGGGTACGAACAATCCGAGCCGTGGAATAGGTGTGGGACATGCATGTATTTAATTCCAATCATTGTATTTCCACTTTTTATTTCGATTTCCATTCATCTCTTCTTATCTAACAAATTAAACACCATCCAATTAAAACCTTACACCATAAAAAAACAAAATTAAAAATAGAAAGCCGTTTCCCCCATATTTTCTAAAAAAAAAAATTGTTTCTTTTAGTTACGTAAGGGTTTGTTGTTGGTGGCCTAGAAGCTGGGAGATAAGGTAATGTCAACTGCGTGAGAGGCCCCTCCATATGGCTAAACAAAAACACAATATAATGTTATTCTTAAGCTCGATAAATTTTTTATTAAGTTGACTCATGTAACTCAATACTTATTTCATCGTATCAATGCAGCACCCCTGAAAGATTCTCTTCTCATTTTATCCTTGATATGGAAAATATTTTAATCATACCTTCTAAATATATTCCCATATTTTCACCTCTTAACAAAATTAAAAATATACAACTAGGCCAACCTATCAAAGTGAGCATATCAAAAAGTGTCATGGTTCTACCTACATTAGAAATAACCAACCCTTTGTAAACCATGGAAAGGCCACCATATTCATCTTTCCTCTTTTGGAGAAGAATGGTTACCGTAAAAAGGAAATGCCCAACATTAATACATTTCCCACATTTAGTTTTTTTATGTTTTCCATCTCATAGTTCTAACTGGTGGAAATTGTTTCCTATTTGGTGCTACATGTATATCTCATGAACCACTTCATTATAAATTTCTAAACTAATTGCAATATATGTTGAACATTAAATTTGTCTTAATACCCATTAACTTGAAAAGCCTTTTCTTTACATTTGTAACTTTTAGGGATTACGACTATCACATTGTTATGTGTTTTAGTGATGTAAGAGTGAAAGACAAACAAAAAATGGTAAACATGGGTACAAACATGGTATAAACTTTGAGGAAGAGAACCAACTCAAAAGTCGGACATCCATAGCTCAACGACAACACCTGATTGATTTTATTTGTGTTATGGTGTCTCTTAATAGAGAGGATACGTTGGATGACGAGGATGAGCTAGAGAGCATGACAGGAAGGGGTTACACCGTGTTGGACTCAAACATATGCAATTTTTTTTCTCGCAAGCGATGGTGAAGGAGAATTTATAAAACCTCCAAGGTTGGGGATAATGTAATGAAATTACTAGAGTATAATTCAAATTATGAGCAGCAATATAATACCAAATTACACAATATTTCGAAAAATGATCTCAATATGCAATTATAATAGCTTCACCACTTGAGGGGCAACCTCCAAACCATATGATAAGACTCAAATGCTCAAATGATAATGAACTACTACCTACAATCCCCTATATATACTATTCATATGTTATGGCCATCACCAAGGCTGACCTATTAAGCATGAGAAAGTATAAATGATATAATAAGATGATATGGTAAGCCACAAGTGCGCTACTCATATCCTAATACAATCAATAGGTTAAGGGCATAACATGCCCTTCCCCTTCAAACCAACATTGAATAATCCTGGATGTTGTTGTAGAAAACCTTCATCCTCCTAGGTTGCATCTTTTATGCTCATATTCTTCCACTTGATTAGATATTCCTTAATGTCTCTAGTTCTCAGCCTCTTAGTATGTGTTTGCGAGAATCTCTCTCGGCTCCAAAATGATTCTTCCTTCCTCGTCAAGTTCTGGTGACTCTGTCTGGGCTTCAAATTTCTGTCCAATAACCTTCTTCGGGCATAAAACATGGAATATTGGGTGTATGTGTGAAGATGGAGGCAACTCTAGTTTATAAGCAACACTGCCAATTTTCTGTAGAACCTGATAAGGGCCATAATATTTAGGAGCAAGTTTGTTGTCCTTTTCTATTGCTTTAGGGACATCTATTTGTAAAGGGAGACGTACAAAACCGAATCACCAATTTCAAAATATCTTTCACTACGGTGTTGATCGCTTGTTGTTTCATCCTGTTTTGTGCTAATGTTAAATTCTCCTTCAAACTAGCCAAAACCTGTTGTTGATGTTGAATGTGTTCCTCAACATCTTTGACCTTAGTTTGCACCCTCAAGGAGGAAGTGATAGAAGGTGGATGGTAACCATATATTGTTAAAAATGGGGTCATTTGAGAAGAGGTATGAAAAGATGTGTTATACCACCATTCTATAAGTGGTAGCCATTTAATCCACCTTTCTGCTCATTCGATACAAAACAATGTAGATACCCCTCTAAGCATTTGTTGATCACTTTGTTTGCCCATCGGTTTGAGGATGATAAGATGAATTGTGAGCTAGCAAAGTACCCAAACATGAAAATAATTCATCCAAAATTACTTGTGAAAATAGGATCACGATCACTTACAATTATCTTTGGGGTTCCATGTAGCCTTTGAACTGTCTCCAAAAAAATAGCTGCGATTGTACTAGGCTGCAAATGGATGTGATAGGGCACAAAAATGGGCATATTTTGTGAGCCTATCCACAATCACGAAAATAACATTCTTACCCTCTAAACAAGGCAATCTGGTGATGAAATCCATGGAGACCTCCTCCCATCTCTGGCTAGGAATTGGTAAGGGTTGCAACAAACCTGGTGTCTTAATTGTTTCCCCTTTGTTCTGTTGGCACACTAAACACTCTGATACAAACTTTTGTACATCCCCTTGAGTCCTTCCCAAAAGAATTCTCTTTTTATTCTATGATATGTCTTCAAAAACCCAAAGTGTCCTCCAATAGGCGAGGCATGTAGCTCTACAAGAATCTTATGCTTCAACTCAAAATCTTTACTCAAGTATAACATGTCCTTGTACCATAGGGCATTACCTTTCCACTCAAATTTGTTAGATGTCATAGATCCTTGCTTGATATTTTGTATTAGAGATTGTGTATCCTTGTCTTGATCCCATTCCAATCTTATTTCTTCTACCTAATCGACTGTCAACATGGACATTCCACATAGTAAGGCATCTGCGGATGTATCCCTTTTGGAAAACGCATCAACTACTACATTTTCTTTACCCTTTTTGTATATGATTTCAAAATCATAACCCAATATTTTGTTACCCACTTTTGTTGTTCCTCAGATGATAACCTTTGCTCCAAAAAGTATTTGAGACTATCATGATCGGTTTTACCTTGAAGTGTCTACCCATGAGATAGGGCCTCCATTGCTTGACCGCATGAAGAATCGCCATCATTTCTTTCTCATATACGAGGTTTGATTAGATATTTTCCTTTGAATTGGCGACTCTCAAATGCAATTGGTCTTCCTTCTTGCATTAGAATTGCTCCCAATCCCGATCTCAAGCGTCACATTCAACAATGAAGGTTTTGAGAAGTTGGGAGTAGCTAAAACTCGGGGGTCGCACAAGGCTTCCTTCACTTGGTTTGCTCAAAGGATTTAGTGGCTAAGTCTGTCAATGAAAGGCATCCTTTTTAGCAATGCGGTGAGTGGGGTTGTTATTCTACCATATCCCCGCATAAATCTTCTGTAGTACTCTATTAGTCCTAGGAACCCACAAAGATTTTTGAGAGTTTTGGGCCTTGGCCATTCCACCGTAGCTTTGATCTTCTGAGGATCAACTTTGATGCCTTCATGGGATACAATGTGACCCAAGTACTCTACCTCTTGTACACCAAAAGAACATTTGGATGGCTTTGCATAGAGAGTATGTTTCTCCAAAACTTCCAACACTTTATTTACATGGTGTAAGTGTTCGTCCCATGTCTGTAAATCAATACATGTCATCAAAGAAAAATAATACAAATTTCTTTTAAAATGTCCCGAAATCAATGTTCATCAAGCTTTGAAAGGTTGAAGGCGCATTTGTAAGACAAAAGGCATTACCAAAAACTCATAATGGCCCTCATGAGTCCTTAAAGCCGTTTTATGAACATCTTCCTCTTTTATTATTATTTGATGGTACTCGAAACAAAGATCTAATTTTGTGAAATAAATAGCACCATGCAATTCATCAAGTAAATCATCAATTCTTGGAATAGGAAAATTATCTTTGATGGTGTACTTGTTGAGTTCTCGTAATCTGGACACATCCTCCATGTTTCATCCTTCTTACGTACCATGACCTTTGGTGAAGAATATGCACTCTGGTAGGCGATGATATATGCCTTCAACATTTCTGAACCATTTTATCGATCTCACTTTTCCGGGAATATGGGTATCATCCGTATGGTCCGATGTTAGGTGTTTAGCTCCTGGAATCAACTCGAATGGCATGATCATGATCCCTAATTGGTGATAGTCCCTTTGGAATTGCATCAAAAGCAGGAGGAGTGAGCATCAACAATCTGGCTTTGAAGATCGGGTGGCATCAAGACTTCGTATTTTGTACTTCTATGGAAAATAACTTTGCTATAAATCCATCTACTCCTTTTTCGAGAACCTTACGCATCGATGAGAGCTAATAATTCAAGGAGACTTAGCTACCATCCCATTTAATTGTATTGTCCTTCCATTTGAATGAAATTGCATGAACAATTCTTGGAAATTCATCTCTACAAGATACTTAAGGTTGTGAGCCATTGGACACCCAAAACAATATTTGCCCCTCCCATAGAAATAACAAACATAGGTGAGTCTAACATGTAGTCTCCCATGGAAAGCTTGATACTATGACACTTTCCTATGCACTTGATTGTCCCACCATCCACAATCATAACTTGCATTTTACGGAGTTGGGTAAATAAAACAATTAAGGTGGGCAACTAACTGACTATTTATGAAGTTATGAGTACTCTCCGAGTCAATCAACACTGTCACCTTCTATTTTTTGATATAGCCTTAATAACCTCGAGTGTTTGAGGAGTGCTAATACCTGATAATGCATGGCAAGAAACTGTAGGTTGGTGATCCTCTACTTCATCTTCTACTGGTTCCTCAACCTCTCCTATAATTTCAGCGTCCTCATCATCCTCATTACCTCCGTCAATATAGAACAACTTCTTCTCAGCACATTTGTGTCCCGGTCCATATTTGCTATCACAGTTAAAACATAATCCTTTTGCTCTCTTTTCTTCCATTTGTTGAGGAGTCAGTCTAATTGGCCTAGAAAATGAAGGGGAAGAGATACTACGGTCTCTGGTGTTAATGAAAGGTGGCCTCCTACTACAAATAACTTTTTCCTCTACTCGACATGCCATGATAATAGAATCAGAAAGCTTGAGTGGATTAAACATACATACCTCATGCTTGATGTGGTCCTTAAGACCCCTAAGAAATAGGTCATTCAGATTCTCTTCTAGTATATTCTCCACCCTTAAGGATATGTTTTGGAATTGATGCACATAATCTTTGGTGATCCTATTTGTCATAACTTTGCTAACTAACTAAAGTAGTTCTTTGAAACACTTGAACTATAGTGCAATTGCAATTCCTCAAGTAAAAATTGTCCAGTGACACCAAGACCATTCTTACGCGTCTGAGCACATAACCATCGATACCAAACAAATTGGTCTAGTTCAAGAAATAGGGATGCCAATGTCACCTTTTGTCCTGATGGTGTTTGAAGTAGCTCAAAGAAGTTCTCCATTTGATTTATCCAATTCAGGGGATCTTTACCATCAAATTTGCGCATATCCACTTTCAGTATCATGTTCTATGGTTGTGAATAAGTTGGATTCTGATTGGACTGGAAAAGTGATCCAACATGGTTATTTTGTCCATGATTTTGAACTAAAGATCCTCCTTGGTTGATATGGGCTGGATTTGGGCCATACTGTTTACCCTTTACATGTTGCATGATATCATCCAACCGATGATTGATTTGGGCTATGTCTCCTTTATAGGCCATGTCAAATTGTACATTTCACAGCTCATACTCTAGTTGGCTCACCTTATGATCAACTGTAGTGCTGAGGAATCTATATTTACCCCTTTTGACTCCATCTTTTCAATCACTATCCCATCTTTATCTGGGGTTTTACCTAGAGTAACCAGATTCTTTTTTGCTCTTGTGGAAGGCCCCACCATGATATCAAACCTTAGGGTTTAGGGTTTCGATACAAATTCAGCTGAACATGAAAAACATAGAGAAGATACTAATATGATTTTTTTGAGAGATTTTCGAAAATGTAAAGAACTTGAAAAAATTCCACAATTTGCACCCTAGGGAGCGATTTTATGAAAAACCTTAAATTTGTAATAACTTGTGCAAAATAAATCAAAAAAGTCTAAAATTTTCAAGGAACCTTACTTGAAATGTTTCGCAACTTTGGTAAAAATATATCCCACCAATTCACTCTGGTTTGAAATATATTGCGGAAACAAAAAATTAGGGTTTTTGCCCTAATTTTGGCCCAGATCGCAGCTCTGATACCACTTGTAATGAAATTACTAGTATAATTCAGATTATGAGCAGCAATATAACACCAAATAACACAATATTTTAGAATAATGATCTCAATATGCAATTATAATAGTTTTGCCACTTCGAGGGCTGCAACCTCAAACCATATAATAAGACTCAAATGCTCAAATGATAATGAACTACTACCTACAATCCCCTATATATACTATTCATATGCTATGGCCATCACCAAGGCCGACCTATTAAGCATGAGAAAGTATAAATGATATAATAAGATGATATGGTAAGCCATAAGTCGGCCTACTCATATCCTAATACAAACAAATAGGTTAAGGGCGTAGAGAGAGAATCTAGATCTCAAGGTCGTTGGATTGAAGATTTCCCCCTTGAACGGGTCATTGCGGTCCTTGGCTGACCCTATGAAGAGCTTAGATTTGGAATTGGGTTAGACATTTCGATACTTTGTTACCTCCTCTACTAGGCATGTGCATTGGGAGAAAAATTATACTTTTTGGTGAGATAGTATCTTCACTTTATGTTCTTTATGTTGTGTGATTCCATCGACCCTTTTCGCACTGCACCATCATCCTCCCAGTTCGGCCAAAATGTGAGTTTAGAGAAAGGAATATGTAACCATCAAATCTTAATGGAAGGTATATATATATGCCAACAATGAATTATCCATAAACAATATTGCACATTATTGGTTGTTGAATCTGTAATGTTAGCAAGTACTTATATTAATAGCCATCTTTTCCAAACGAAGTCGATGCAAAAATTGTGTGCTTGGACACAACCATGTCATACACATGAATAAATTTTATTATTTATACGTGTCATTGTCTTCCACCTGACTAAGTGGTCATTATCGAGGCTATCTCGTAAACAATTTAGAGATCTTTTCATTAGGATAGGAGGTCTAACGGAAGGTTCACGTGATCCTCCTCCCACATTCGCATGCACCTTTTCTTAGATTTTTTGACACATTGTCTTCCTCAAACACCTGTAAAAGTGAATGTCTTGTCTCTCCCTTGCACTTTTCTTGGCTTCATGTTAACATCAAACATTGTACTTTCATCAAGCTCAACTTGATCCCTCAACTTCAACCTTTATTGGATTTGCATTTGGTTTTGGGATCATCAAACATTGGTCTTTATATTGAGGGTCCTCCAATATCGACATCATATTACATCATGGATCTCATTTTGAGCTTTGAAATTCATACTTTTTAACATCTGACATCCCCTCGCACCACTAATGAGATAACTCAAGTTTGCATCTTCCCTCGACTCGCCCATTATTTACGGTGGTTAAACATTGCATTAGTTCACACTTATAATAAATAGTTGATGTAGGCTACATGTGTCTCCTTGCCTCGACATACGGTTGACATAATTTCCAACTATCCTTCGACCGGCATTCATGCATTCATATTTGTTGGCTCATTGATAAATTATAATCTTCACATCAATCAACCGAATTATAACATTCCCTTGGGAGTATTCATTGACAATGCCTTGACTTCTAAGACGCCTCATCTCCAAAGTACGTTGCCTCAACGACCTGCACCCCCATGCCCTTTCTCCTTAAAAGATTGACACAAATGACACGCAAGGCGTCATATATGTTTGGTCGTAAGAAATAGGATTTTTGTGTACATTACCCTGCATTTTCCACATCATTCAACTTCTCCTCCCTCAAATCTCCTTCTTCATCTCCCCTCTTCCTCCTCCTCCGATGTTCATCTACCTCGAGTTTAACTTCTTCGATGTACCGATGTTTATCTCCCTTGAATTTAACGTCTTTGATGTATCCCTTCAACATTTCTCATAAAAATATTCTTACCCAATACACATTAAAATTTACTTCTACATGTGAGAAATCTAAATCCATTTCCCCCTCCCATATTTGAACCGATACGTTCCCCCACTTGAAACTAAAGTTTTCACCTTTAAATCGACATCTCACCATTTCCTTTGTACGCGTACCACTACCATCTCACAGCTGTAATCCATGGAGATGTTTACGCAAGAAATAAAAGAGCATCAAACTTTAAGCACGTTTCCTCTATTAATATGATGGCAACTGGCAAGTATAACGAAAAGTCTCACGCCCACTTGCCAAATAAGCAAACCCGATCCGTACGCCACCACTTACCGTCACAAACGAAATGTCCAAATTCCGACGGAATATTCCACTCTGCAAATATAAAAATGTCAAACAACTTTTCCGTCGATTTGACTGAAAAATAAAGTGAAAGTAGTTTCCTTTTTCATAATGTTTTCCATCAATACTGTGGTCTTCCTTTTCCAGATATGCTCGGTAATAATGTCGCAGGACTGTGGTAACACGTGTCGAGTGAAGATTTGCTCTGGTTTTTCTTCCGCCGGCCTCTGTACCAGACGGTGGGCCCTCTGCGAACGGACGTGTAGAACGTAATGTAATGTATTTCACGTCCGGTCCGCTTACAAGGGACTGAGGAGGGCATGGAGGTCCACAATCGATCGCGGGGGACGGGGAGGGGAAGATATCGAGAAAATCTCTGTTTTTTATCGTCTGCATCTCGACGAGCGTAATTACTGAAGATAAATCTGTGAGTTTTCTGATTTTTTTGGGCATGTTTTGATGAATTCTTTTGTTTTATTGCTGCAATGTCATGAACAGTCATTTTCTCCCTGTATTTTGTTTCGGATGTTTCCTTAATTGAAGATGTTGCTGTGTTTTGGAAAAAATTTGAACTGGATTTTTTAGTTATGAGCATTTGAGCGTGTTTTGGAAGTATATCGGTTAAATTTGTTTGACTGAGCATTTTAATGCCATTTTGTGGACAACATTAAGCTGGACTTGTGTTTGTGAACATTTTAATGTGTTCTGAGCCAAATTTTCTGAAAAATGTACTAGTGTGTTTTTGTCGTATATTAGGCTGGATTTTTAAGAGCAGAGAATTAGGAGGAGTCAATGATCCGGGCAATGTGAATATTGTGTGGATTGATGACGTGTTGTACGAATTTTGTGTTGAAAATGATAGGAAAAAGGGAAATTGATGACAATTTGCAAATGGTTTGAGCTTTGCGTTTATATGAATTTTAAAAGGTGTTTTGGAGTTAAATTAGGTCAGATCTTATGAACAGGGGGTTACTAGGATTCCATGAATGTGACAGTGTGAATACTTTGTAGATTGATGGCATGTTGTATAAATTGTTTGCTGATTCCGATCGATAATGAAGGAAAACGACGTCATGTTGTCTGAACTTTGGTTTGTACTTCACGTAAACAAAGGAAAATAGTTTACGTTTTCAGGTGCCGTTTTTTTGTAGTTTCTTACGTATTTTGCTTGTGAAAATTTCACAGGAGCTTTGGATTTGTCGCCATCTTCGAGTTGAGGTGTAAATCCTGGCCTTATTTGTCTTGCATGGTAGTTTTGTATTTTTTGGCTGTTGAGAAAATAACGTTATGAAAGAAAAATTCAACGGTTGAATAACAAGGATTTTAAGGATCGGATTTATTTAAGGGTTTCTGTAAAAGGTAAACTGGTTGTCGGCAGATTTTCTTTCCAATTCTTTGAATGGAACTGCTGGAATAGTTGATTGAATTGAAACAAGAAATATCAACGATAATTGGCCATCTTTAAGGGGTATTGCAAAGAAATTTTCTGTTGAAAGGTACAACTATTCGAACGAGTTGAGAGTATGGGCCTGTAAATGTAGTTTCATGTTCACCAATAACAGTGGCATGTTAAATAAGTTGTGCATGTGTGAGCTGTCCGCCGTTTGAAAATGGATGCTTATTTGGTTTGAGTCTTTTCATGATAGAAAAATGTGATGGTTGCTTGACTCAAGTTTGAAGTGCAAGCTGTTTATGTATATTATTTAAACATGGACACTCTTGTTCTTCCTGCACAAGATCAATTTTCTCATGCGCAGAGCCAAAGGCTAGCTGGAGTAGAATACTACCCACAGAAGAAATATGAAATGCAGTGGCAAACCCCACAGTTGGGGCATCCATGCATCAAGAGAGGATCACTAAAACCCATGGCTCTGAAAGTGGCGTTTCTTCACATCCTGAGAAGTTGCTGGAGCATGACAACAGTTGCTCATTTTCTTCTGTTTTGTCAAATGAGAAATCCTCAACACATCCCGAGAAGTTGCTGGAGCATGAGAACAATTGCTCATTTTCTTCTGTTTTGCCAAATGAGAAATCCTCTTTACCAGCATCTGTTCCTATTCTGCCTTCCTGTATGTTATCGGCTACTTTTCATGAAGGATATGCAACACCGCCAGGGAGGAGATGGCACAGTATGCCTTGTAGATTACCTGGTGAAAGCAGTGCTCCTTCTCTCCAAGCAAAGGACCAAGGCTTTATATGTCAACGTCCTCTTCGACCATCAAAGCAGGAAAATGGAAGAAATTCAAGATCAGATATCAAAAACAAAACTCCTTGCCATTCTGCCATGAATAAAAGAGAAGTGGTTGTGATTGGAAACCTGTGGAAACTGGACCTCAGAATTGCAGAGCAGTTACCATTCCTAAACAGAGTTATCCAGAAAGAAAGTCTCCCATTCTAGGTTGTGAAATGAATGTGAGTAATGGGGTTTCTTCAATTTCACCACCAGCCTCTCCAACAGAGAATTGGGCAGGACCTGCGTACTCCAATTCCCCTCCACCAAGCTCTTTGCCACTTCCAAAATTTTCAATGCGACAAATGAGAAGTGCCTCCTTGGAGTTGCCTTCTGCAAGCAGTGAATTCAGTGAGGCATTGAGTACCGAGGCTTTAAGGGCATCATCATGGTCAGTGCCTACTTCTCCTTCAAGAGAAACACCGACTGTAGTTGTTCAAGGTTTTGTGACAGATGTTGCATCTGCCACCAAGAATTTAAAGCGGATCCTGCACCTGGATCTCGGTGACTGATACTAGGAAGATTCAAATTAAGAATTGTACAGATGTAAATAAATGCTGATTTGGTGCCTTGAGCAGTCTGTAACTAACAACATTCTCTGGTAGTAGATTGTAACAGTGACTGCTGACATAAAACTGCGGCATGAGGCCACTAGAATTATAACTTGTACAGGCCACTAAACCTTGTGAATGGGGTTGGTGAAGGTTTCAAATCGCAGGTCTTTTACCAGCATTTTGTATATGATGGTCAAAAGTGGAAAAAAAGATCAAATTTTCTTTGAAGTAGGACGTATAGAGCAATCTTCCGCAAAGACATAACACTGTTGTATATGCAGATTCCAAGATCATTACTGGAGTTATGCAGGTATGTTCCTGTCTTCTGCTCCAATGGAGAATTAAAATAGATGTCACTTTTATCATTATGTGGTGTTGATACTAGGGAAGCCCTTTTGATTACTGCAGAGGATATGCAACTCCACACACAGGCACATTATAAAATGACAGTAATACTGGAAAAAACTACATAAATGTAAAGGGTGTGATCCCAAATTGAAATAGATAGTTGCAGTGTTGATTATTTTAAAGATGAGCTGTCAGAATTTGGTTTTATCCCAAAAGAAAATTGCAGTAGTCAGGTTTACTGATAATCTATCAACCTTGGCTCAGGACTTGCGCCACATGAATGCATTCAGTTGGCGTGGAGGAGTTATTATATTTTCAGTTGTATGATATCTGCACAGTGGAATCACATTTCAGCATTCCCTGTTGTACATTCTATCCCCTTTGATGGCTGTAAAGAGTTTTCGGAACATGAGGAGGAAAGACATGGTCATGTTTGATGCTCTTAATATGCCTGGCATCATCTGATAGCCTTTTTCTATCACTGCAGTAATTGTTGGACATTTGCATGGATTTTGCACCTTGATCTAACTGTCAAGGTTTTGCAAGGTTCCCCTGTTATATGTTTCCATAAATACTGTACCTTTTAAAATTCACTGTAGTAAAATAGGGCCCGACTCTGTTGGCATAGTCTCTTTCTTTTACACAACTTGAACGTTCTTTCTTGCTTTATGCCAAATTACCTTTACTGCTGGTTCTTTACCCTTGGTAAGCTAGCTCCTTCTCTGTTTCTCGTGGTCTGTGAAGTAACCAGCATCTTTCCCCACGTTTTCTAGTTTTTGAAGGGAAAATGAAAGGGATGCATGGATGAGTTGTGTGTTTGACCGGTTGGTATGATTCTCAAGTGAATGACTCAATCTAATGTAAAACTGCTGGCTTTGTTACCTGGCTTGACATGTATGCACCTATGCTTTGTGCTTGGAAACTCGAGGGAAAATATCTCCTGCCAGCGTGATTTTCACTTCCAGTATTTAGAGCACTGCATGGATTGCCGAAAATATTGTTTATCTCAACTACATGTTACTTGCCTGATCATCAGGATACAAGGTATGCTATTCCTGGTTGTGTTGAGACTTGAGACTATATTTTTGGCATTCCTGATTGTGTTGAGACTATATTTTGGAATTCCTGGTTGTGTTGAGACTATATTTTTGGGTATAAAACACGAAACATGATGACTAAGAAAGTGAGGAATTGGATGTAAAGCTATTCTATTCTTCAGGCTCATACATTCTCATTAAATTATTTTTAAAATGCAGGTATTACCTTTTCCAACTTTTGGGTACAAAACCATCAGTCAACAGTATGTTATTGCAAAACTTCATCCACTAATGTCCTACAATACCGTCAAGGATGTTCGAAAGGAGATCAACAGCAAAGTTGTGGTGGCTACCTAGTGCAGGTTTCATGCTTTTTATGGTGGTGGTAGTAGAGACAGGTCAGCTACCCTTTGACACTTAACGCAATGAATGCCAGTTACTTTGCAGGATACCACTCTTATTCTTAAAGCCCTGAAACTCAGTTGTCTTGCAATGGCACTATCGGAGTGTGCTCGAGTGACTACTTGTGTGCATGAAGAGGTGTGTTGATGGATGAAATGTAATATCCTTCAACAGAAGATTGAAAAGGTTGTTTTCTTTTGCATTATGATATTTATATCCTAGGAATATAGCTGTTTGTAGAAGGTTGTTTACAGAAAAGGTTCACAACAATTTTTCAGTTAATGATTAGGAGAAAAAAAAATCCAAGAGTGAGCACTACAGGCCATAGAACTTGATTAGCATGATGTGCTAAGGCTAATAAGTGATTGCTCTGTGGGTTAGAGACGTGTCTTGAAGTTATCTAAGTGTGGTTATGGTTTTGATGCGGTGTGTAACTTAAGTTTTTATTGTCATGAATTACAATTATGTCTTCTAGATGTGCATGTGGAAGCCATGTGGAGAAAATACGTGAAAAGTGTGAAAGGACACCATGCCTTGTTTTTATATATTGTACTTACAAAGAGATTACCTGGTTGGATAGAAGTCAAAAGTCTAAACCATGCAAATGACCTTTTAGATGCAATATATATTCCTGATACTGGTTTCAAAGTCCTTCACAAATAATAATCATAATAGATGAAATAAGCAAATAAACGTTGTGCCCTTGACTAAACTTTTTCAGTCAAAAATTACAATTCCAGGTTCTTTACCCAAATTTCAGCAAAAAGTATTATTCAAGGGTTTTTACCCAAATTATAGCTGATAGAAATAGGTCTATGGAAACATGCAGGAGTGAGTCACCAGCATTTTCATGAGCCAGCGAGCCCCCCAGGAATTTCAGTTCATATTGTCAAAATCATGAACAAAAAACAATAGGCAATTTTCTTGAAAAGATTAAGTGGAAAATAATGGTGAACAACACAAATAAGTAAAGGCAAGTTTTCAGAAATGCAACAATGATTATTTTAGTAAAAATCAAGATGATACCAAAAATGGTGATTAGTTGGTGATTTTGGTGGCATGATATCAACAACACCAACAGGAGCATCACTTTGAAAATGAGCTTTAGCGATACTAACTATGGTCAGGTCAGAGGAATGATTCTACGAGGTAGAGTACTGTTACATAAGTTCAACAACTGGGGTGACAGCAACTTGGGTAACATCATACTCATTACCTCACTGTTATGTGCAGTAGAAGCTTTACATTCGAGCATTGGCAGCACTGATGGGGCAACCCTCATTATCACATCTATTAGCATTAGGTGATAAACCTATGTCTGATTGTAATGTCTAGCCCTAGGATGAGGCTGTTGAATAAATTTGCTCTAAACCTGCCCATCTTCAGCCCTTCCACTGTGTCTGCAGAAATCTTATCAATTTGCAAATGCATTCATAACTCTGCATCAACAGCAAAATGCACGAAGTCCATTCCAGTGAGTCCTACTCTCTCTGGTTCGAAATTGGCTTCATTCCTCCTTTTCCAGAGTGACCCAATATCTCAGCAAAATAAGACAAAGGGTTTTCATAAAATCAGAAATATTAACATCCGACTTTCTTTTTTTGACTTAAATATCAAGCCAATTTGTATCTTCACAAAAATATTTTCAAATCCAACACAAACCATGTATGTAAACTAGTATTAAAAAAGCAGGCCTCTAATTAGTACATATAAATGCCAGTTTTAATAAGACCTTTATATCAAAACCAGATCTAGCAAGGACAGTATCAGAAGGTAGCTTATGTCACAGAAAACCATGTATAGCAAGATTTTGGGCGTGTAGATGTAGTTTACTTGGTCTCCAATGGCAGTGACACCTTGAATAGGCTATGTTTGTATGATGATCTTCCATTCATATTAATACGTATTCTGATGGCATCACCTCTGTTTTCAAGCTTTTCCTGGAAGTAATAATGATGTTTATTGGGTTCTAGTGAATTGGATGTTTAGTGGGTTCCTCTAGTTCCATTGAAAATGGTGAGCCATCGACAAAATCAATTTTCCAGTCAATATGATAAGCAAAACCAAAGCATAGCTGGAGCAGATTATCACACAGGAGTAATTTTATAAACTGAAGAAATGCCATGGTTCAGGCATCAATACATCAAGAGAGATGTTTTAAGAGGCATGGCTCTATGATGGGTTTTCCATGAAAGCCCATATCCGAATAACTTGTTAAAACATGAGAATAGTTGCTTATTTTCTGCAGTTTTGCTAAACCCTGAGCATGTAGGGAAACCCTTGTTTCCAGCACAGCGTCCAATTCTCCTTCATGCTATTAAGCATGTGGCTTTTAGGAAGGATCTATTACTCTGTCTGGGAGGAGCTAGCATGGTATCCTTTGTAAATTGCCTGGTTAAGCAATTTACAAAGGATCTGAGATCACCTATAAATCTATACGGGTGGTGAGGGCCCCTATATATGCTATGCCCCCACCCCGCCCTCTCGCCCTCTCGCCCTCCTGTCTATGTAGAATTAACCCCATCTGTAATTCTTTATTGGAGGGGGCAACAACCTATATATATTATCCTGCCAGCTCCACCCCCACCCCCACCTCCACCTAGATCTCATTGGGGGTGAGGCTATATGTCTATATGGGCGCGGGCATGAGTGATAGGTGGCAGCTCAACCCGCTACCATTTGTTCCCCTTTCTAATCTAATCCATATAAAAGGGGGCCAAATGCATGAATGCCCGGCACTTAACTCTGCTGGCGGTTGATGACTCAAGAGCGAGAACAAAACGGGAACCCACCTCCACCCCCACCCCCGTATATATATATATATATATAGGGGAGATAGGGGCCCTCCAACCAATTATATATGTGTACAAGTGGGATCCGGATAGATATATAGGGGTGGGCGAGTGCCCCCATAGATAAGATAAAAATGGGGGGCCGGGAAGGGTCCAGTTCTGAACTATAGGGCTGTAGGTTGAGTCTTCTCCTGGTCCTGGTTGAGTCCCCTGCCATATAAAGATGGGGGTTCAAGTCATGGTTCTTTATCCAAGGAAAGGTTTGATTTCATGTATATCATCTTCAGCTTTTGCCAACAAACATGAAAATTGAAGAAGATCAAATATTAAATAGAGTTTGATGCTATTCATCACATGGTTTTTAGGAAGGATCTATTACTCTGGCTGGGAGGAGGTAGCATGATATCTTGTGTATATTACCTGGTTAAAGCAATGGTTCTTTGATCCAAGCAAAGGACTAGGACGCTTGATTTCCTCTACATAATCTTCAATTTTGGCCAACAAACATGAAAACTATAGATCAAATATTAAATGTTGTTCAATGCTATTCTACCCTAAACAGAGACGGAGTGCAAAAAGAACAAATGTGATTTGTGGTTAAAAACCTGTGGAAACTGGAGCATGGACTTCAGAGTAACTATCATTCCTAATCAGAGGGTTTTGGAGAGAAAATCTTTGACTGTAAGTTATGAAATGAACATGAGCAATGAGGGCTCTTCTTTTTCATCACCAACCACTCCAAGGGTTGGGCAGGGCCGGCATACTCTAATTCTCACCCAACAAGTTCTTTGCATTTCCAATTAGTTCAATGCAAGGAAAGAAAAAATTGATGTCCTTGGATTACCTCTTGTAACCAATGAATTTAGTGAAGCATTAAATACTGATATGCTATTGGCGTCATCTCAGGCAATGTGTCTAGGGAGCTAACTATAGTGCAAGTCTGTCACAAATGTCAGATTCTGTACCTGGATCTTAGCAACTGATGAAAAGGTAAAATATTGATTGATGTATAGCAGTAAATATATGCTGATTTGGCGCCTCGAGCATCTGTAGTTAATCACATTTCCTCGCAGTACATTGTCACAGTGAGTGTTGACATAAAACTGCAACATGAGATCACTACAATTGTTGTACAGACTGCCAAGCCGTGAGAGTTGGGTTGGTTAAGAAATCTTAACGTTAACCTATGCCATCTGCGAAGAAAATAAGCAACATTTTTTTAAGCAAGTGATTTTGTGATATTTTCAGCAAAGACATAAGACCATTATGTATATTGGAGTTATTCAGGTATAATTGGGTTCTATGCTTGGAAGGGGAATTTACAATAGATGTCTTAGACATAGAGTACTTGCTTAGAAATGGTAAGAGCATTTAATTTCAAACCAGTTCTAAAAGGATTAGAAACAATTCAGCAATCCTCTATGGTAATTTTTTTAGTAAATGCTAAGCACACTTAGATTGACAAATGAAGATTCAGCCTTCTTTCCAAACCTGCATTTCAAGAAAGAAATGCTAGTTTAAAAATATGAATAATCAGAGTTTGGTTTTATACCAAAATTAAATTGCTGCTATTCTTTATATTCACCAATTGGCTATTAAAGTTGGCACAAAAATGGACTGCACAAATGCTTTCAGTTGGTCCAAATGTGTTAATTGTAGTTCCAGATGTATGATACCTGCACAATGGAAAGACATGTCACCATACCCCATCATACATTTGTGTCCCTTATGATAGTTGTGAAGAGCTTCAGTTGTAGGTACTAAGGACACAATCATGATTGATGCCCTTGATTTTTCTGACATGATATTGCAGTACTTTGCTGGTGGTGTAAGAATTGTTGTACATTGCCTAGCTTTTGTTCTTTGAAGTGCATCAAGCTTCACAAGTAAGGACATGATGGTGTTTGATGCCTCTTAATTTTCCTGGAATGATTCTCACAGTCCCTTTTTGTCAATGTAGGATTTGTTGTACATAGCGCAACTTATTGTATCTTGAACAAACTGTGTTTTTTTCATAATGCGGTTTGGAAGTTCTTTTTCAAGTTGAGCCAAATTATGTTTATCAACTGCTGGATTCTTCCAACTCTTCCTAAGCTAGCTCCTACTGTGTTCTCATAGTTTCTAATGTTATCAAACCTATCTTCCCACACTTTCTAGTTTTTAAAGGAACAATGAAAGGGGGATATAGAGATGATGTCTCACTAGTTTGTATGATTCCCAGTGAGAATGGCCCAACTTGATATTACTCTTCAGCTAGTGTAAATGCATCTTTAAAATTTTCTCTTATTGGAGGTTTTAAATACAAGTGCTGGCTTTGATTACAAGGATTATTTATTTATTTTTGCTATGCTTTTCCTGGTTTTCTCAAGAATATTTATTTAATTGTTTTTAGTTTAGAAATTTAAGGTCAAACTCCTCCCTTGAGCCGGTTTGTAGCTTTGTCTCAACCTAGCCCAACATACCTAATCCCGAGAATATTACTTGTGTATGAAACTTGAATTGCGTAGCTAATGCTTAAAAAGTGAAAATTTGAATGTAAAGCTATTGTAATTCGCTTGCCACAATTTTTTTCTTGAGCTCAACTTTTCCCTACAAGTGTTGCTTAAGATAGTCAAGGTTGTAGGATGGGTTTGATGACAATGCGGTGTTTAAGATAGTCGAGGTTTTAGGACGGGTTTGACGACAATCTGATGCATTGACCGTTGTCAAGTTTATATCCTTGTTACGCCGAAAGGTGTGTTATCTGGTAGAAAACCTCGAGGGCTCTGACATTGTCAGATAATCCGAGGCGAGAGATTAGTTGGTTGACGAAATACGACTATTTACAAGCCGTGTGTGCGGTTCGGACGAAGCATGAGAAGGCTTTCATGTCGACACACCATCGATGGTCGACCTTGCAAAATCTGTCATAGCTCCTTTTGACACATTCTGCGTCAATCGTATCGGATCGTCTGGGGCAAACGTAGTTTTATAATATACTTTGTTTGGTGGGATGCAAGTTCCAATATTTTACGTTGACAAGGGCTTATAATTGCTTTGTCGTTGCATTTCCCGATTGTTTTTTATTATTTCCCGATGTTGTAGGTGTGGTGGTTCTCGCCGGTTCAAAATTTCGGTCAACAATAGGATAGGCATGCCTCTAGTTTTGGCCACAACATGTTATAGTTTTCACCCTATGCTACGGGGTTACTTGATGTTTGTATTTATATCTGTCCATATAAGCATCTCTGTTCCCCAAAAAATGTTTTGGTGGAGTGAATGACATGCCATACATTCAATTCTCTTAGCAAGAACGGCATGGTTTTCTGCAGGTGAGTAGTCTGTTGTACAACTTAACAACCCATACTTTTCTGAAAATGAGTGGAGATTGCGACATATATATAGTTTGGGACGGATTTGACAATGTTAAATAGCATGCAATATGCAATCCATGGCAAGAAGAGTGCGGGAAAGAGGGCTTGTTACGATTATTGGTGGGTACAGCAATATCGGGTTTGTATTTAGAAAATCAATAAAAGATGTGTTTTGTTGAAGGCTACTTTTACAAATCCATATTTTGTCTCAAGATTCTTAGAAATTTGTATAAAAGAGATGAGTAAACTAAGGTTATCATATGTCCGACTCGGTTAAGAAAGCTGATATATTGGCTCTGTTGCTTCCACAGTTAATTTAAAAAATTTATAGCAGAGAGAACTTATGTCTCATCAACTATCTTCATGATATTTACAAAGTGGTGGTACTGTCAATTTGAGTTTTTAGAAGGGATGATGACTTGCATATTGTGCAAATTTATTCCATTCCCGCCCCTACTATTCTTCTTCTCGTACATAAAAATTAATGTGGGCTGTTTTATGTTTCATCGTATGCTTTTACTTCTCATCGCATGGTGACAACAAAATTTTGATTCATGGTGAGGGACATGTCCACCGCCTTGCTTCGATTGTAATTTTGCTGCGTGTTGAAAGAAAATATGGTCGATGGCATGATCGATCATATACTCGCGCAACATTATTAATAGAAGCATGTTTAAATCCTAGTGCATGTATTGTTTTTCCAGGTTAGGAAAATTAGTTTCTATCACATGTGAAAAGATTATTCTTGAAATGTAATCATTCTTTATTTTTTAATGTGCATTGCTAAATTAGTAATTTGAAGCCTTTGTATGTAGGAATTTATAGATGCAAAGAAATAGTGTTGTAATGTTCCAAAAATGATAACAAGAAGATTACATGCTTGATATGATATGTAATGCTTTGGTAGAGAAAAGATTGTTTTTAAAATTTCATTTCTATGATGTTATAAAATAGTTAATTTTTGGTTAATAAAGATCTCTATGTCAAATTGTTTTCATGAGATAAAATTCTTCTTTTTATGTTGTTGGATATGTAAGACCCTTGTTTGTATGTTATTGAAGATGTAGAAAGCTTGGTCATGAACATACATCAAGAACTCACTTTTTTTTGGTTATGGAGAGACTCCAAGACCTACAATTTAAATAGTTTTTTTGAACTATTATTTTGATTTTGCATAGATGCATGCCTCACAATTGAATGGACTTTTGGACTCTGACATGTAAATAAGTGCTGTCTAATTAGATAAATTTTATTGCCAAACATTTTCCTTCGAATAGGTATCAATTACATAGCGAAGTACAATAATGATAATTATGGAATCTAACTTGTTATATATGTTTACTTTGTGTGGCATCACTTGTGTCGAGCTTAGAATTAAAAAGAGGGCCTACAAAATGCTACAAAAACTAACATAGGAGGGAAGTTTGGGAGGACAATATTGAATTATTGCGTCACCTAAAAAGTGTTAGACAAGCATAGGTGGCCGTTAAATTGAACCCTTGTTTCACATCAATGTAACATTAAAGCTAAAATAAACTTTCAAGTTTTTCCCCATGAACATTCTTTTGTGAATGATTCCAAGGGCGCTCGCAATTTTGGTTTGTATTTTTATATGCTCATTACGAGGAAAGGTGTGTTTACAAAGGGAAAGTGTGAGAGGGCTCTGACATAAGATTTTAATCCTTGTTGTCAGCGCGGTCTACCATATAAACATTCATTTACCAAAGAAATCTTCATCGTCCATGTCATCGACTCTATTGACGTCCACGAAAGTATCATGTTTCCAACTTGACCTTGGCTAGTTGTGAATCATGGTATTACATGTGTATATTCTGATACTAATTTTGGTTGTTGATTCAATTGAGTAGATGATGGAAACGATAGAGGTGTCTCCATTCCATTTCCAGTATGGCCCAAGACGCGGTCTTCAAGCACATTTACAAAGTGGTTTGCCGTTCCACTTTTGTGCCCGAAATGCCCAGATGTCGGTGGGGTTCGTTAGAGTTGTGGGTGGGAATTTTCCTGCAACGAAGAGTTGAGGGTGCCATTTTATCAACTAGCATAGGAAAGTCCAATTTAACAACCAAGGAGAACAATGAGATATTGCATACAACAACAAGATTTAGAAGAAGATTACATTTAGCTTGGAATATTTATTACCCTCACATAAAAATGATTAGCAAGAATATTACCAAGTGTGAAATACATGCAAACAACAATCGTTCTCATTAGCTTGTCGTATTTCAATTGTTAAGCAAAGATAATTGTGCATTCTTCAACATTTCGAGTGACACCAATGTTTTTGAGTTTATTAGATCGATCCTTTCCGATGTATGCCTTGTATGTCTATTATTAACATGATGGCCACTAGTGGTTGTATGGACTTCTCTAACTAGAGTTATTGTCTCCAACAAGATTCATTAACATCAACATGATTAAAAAGGAGACATGTTGAATTTATTTTATTAGTAATTACAAACCCAAAATATCGACTCTACTTTGGGTATATTTTTTTTTTTTGTAGCTTGGTCGTATAATTATGTGTTATTACGGAAAAATCATGTTTACAGAGGGAAATCTCGGGACACTATGAGAATAGATTTTAATCCTTGTCATCGACAATGTCTTCCATATCAAGGCCCATGTAGTAACGAAATTCTCGACATTGACGTCATCAACCGTATCGATGTCCAAGTCGGTATCATATTTCTTGTTTAACCTTCGACAGCTGCGCATCGTTGTTTGACAGGTGTATATATTGATATTAATTTTCACCGTTGATTCAACTGAGTAGAAGATGGACAACAATTTCATTGTTTATATTTTTATGGATTGATTTAAAATGAACCATGCAAATAGATCCATCAAAAAGTAATTTAAGCCCTTTGCAAATAGAGTAATTTTGCAATTAATGAACAATGGTATGAACAATGATGCTCATAATTACTAAGGGTTCCATTTTACGGGTGGTCAATACTGACAAAAAAATTCCTTGGTTATCTCCGATTCACAATTTAATCACCCATGGGAATAAAAATTGAGATCGGTGTAAAACTGAAGTTTTAATTTTTAATTTTCTAGGCAAACATGGTTGATTTATCTCAGGATGAGACCAAATTTGAATTGTAGACAAATTTCACTTTAAAACAAGGAAGAGACAAACACATACATCCAAAAGAGCATTTTCATTCGAATAATAGGACACAAAAGCAACCATTATAGGGATAATCACAATAGAAAATTTTCCCTGACATCTTGATGTTAAAAACATTGAAAAAGAGGGAGTTTGTTTATTGTAGGGTGAAAAACGCATAGTTTGAATTGTGTTATTAAAGGTATGTTGTGGAAGATATATTGCATGTTCGTCATTATTTCATGTTAAATGTACCTTACTACGGTGAGCTCCCATGAAAAATCGTGAGAAATAAATTTAGCATTCTAGATTTGTATTGAGTATATAAAACTCAGAGCTTATATATCATTTCCTTTCCAGTTGGTTATATTTGTAAAATTTGCTTTTTCGCTTTGTTATTTGGAATTTATATGTCACTTAAAAAAATATCACTTTGTTAGTCATCTATTCTTGCCTTATACCTTTAGACACGCCATCATTGCAAATAATAACACAAAACCAAAGCAATGCACATTAATTTATCAAGAAATAGGGCATGAAGCTCGTTAATTCAACTTCATTAGGAGCCATGTATCCAACTGATTTAGTTGTTTACGTATGTATTTAGTTGTTTCGTTTGATTTGATTTTTCATATTTCTTGATGATTTTTGAGATTTGTTTTAACATTTTTTACACATTTGAACTCTTATTTAAATTTGAATATTATTAATAGATTGCATATTTTTAGTAATTAATTATTCTATGACTAAAATTTGCAAGACATGAACCGCTTAATCTTAATTTAAGAAAATAAACAACTTCTTCTCATCCGTACATTGCACGATATACTTTGATGGTTTTATTAGTTAAAATCTCTCATTTGAATGGCAAATAAGAGCCACCTTTCTCTCATTTGGCCAATTGCTTGGAGAATTTGAATAACGACTTCTTTTGTCTTGATGTTTCTCATGTGCTTTCTTGAGCTTGAAAATGATTAGAGAAGTTTGTTGGGGTTTTCTTGTCTTTTTGAACATACCTTTTATGTGTCCTTGTTAAATGATCTCGCTGAAGTAATTTCAGCTGGTGGGATTCTATCTCTGAACACCTCTCGAGTGATAAACTCCATTGCCAAAAGCACGTTCCATTTCCCTTCATGCTTCCAAGGTGTGCTTCACCTACATCATTCACATATATAAAAACTACATGCCTCACGGCTAGAGGAAAGTTATATTTGTTTTGTTGATACCTATACAAAAACCTTAATCAAAATTATGTATGAAACCCTAGCCCTTGGGTTTTAGGTCCACTTGACATATCCTTGTCTGTAAATTATCCATTAAAACACGCAAGTGAATCCTCCTTTCAAGTGTTTAATTCTTGTGTTTTTAATAACTCATAGAGTAGGTATGGGACATGTAGGTATTTAATTATAGGGTTTCCTTTGCCTACATTGGCCACATATGTAAAAATGATGTGCATCATGACTAGAGACAAACCTCATTCTTTTCCCTTGTAGCTACATAGAAATCATGAACCCTATTTCGTAAGAAACCCCCAATCACAATTATGTATAGAGCTCTTCTCCCATTTTTGTATTTGGTAAAGCACATAGCATGTATTATTTGGGTAGGAATGATCTAAACTGAGGAATAGGTGTGGGACATGAAAGGATTTAATTCCCACATTTTTTACTAGGTCGTACAATAGCCATGAGACATGTAGGTATTTAATTCCCATGCTTTTTATTTTCAAATCCCTCTTTGGAATGAAAAATACAATACACCTTCTACTCATATGGCCAATCATACTGATTACTCGATTATAAATGGTTGTACAAGAATCGATACTTATTCCCCTAAAGATAATCAAGCTTGAAATAGAATACATTTTTTTCATTGGGTTCTCATTTTTAAATTCTCGTCCCTGTAAACAAAAATAAAATGTAAAACTTGTAAATCCCAACAGATCATGATTCTTATGTCAACAAGGATGTTGTCACTAGGGGAGTTCCTCTATAAATCAAAAAAATAATCCCACATTGGTTGGATTTGTCTGCAATAACATATAAACCTCAATAAATCATGATCTTTATGACAATAAGGGTGGCACCACAATGGAAATGACCCTTTTACTAACACAATGGTTGAATGGCTCTAGGATGAGCATGCTTTCGTGATCAACCTTCCCCTCTCCTCAACAACCATTAGAAAAAATCTTATGAATCCCAAACATCCTATTTGTCAAATCTAAGAAAAAGCATGTATTGATCCCATGTTCTTGCAGTAAAATACATATCAATGAAATCTATTATTTTCAGAGTTCAAATGAATTAGTTTCTTGCGAACCTTTCTTTTGAGCAAATACGCATAACATTTTTTGAGACATTTTTTAAGGAAATAAGAATCCAAGAATGGGTACTAGAGGTCACTAAACCTGATTTTGGTATACGGCCATACACTTATCAAGCGTGTTCTCTTTGGAAAAAGTCATCAAGCAAGCTTACAAACCTCGTCTCTCTTCCGAGTATGATTATGAAGCAACCTAATTGTCTTTGGGTTCGAATCGCCCACCTCTAATCAATCACTGGTAACAACATAGTTATTGCCACAAAAACAAAAAATCAATTCGTTATAATAAAAACAAAAACAATACTTCGATATAGAAATTACATCTAGGGGAAAGGAGCCAATGACCGCGAATGGCCCAATGATCGTGAGTAGTTATGTGAAACAAAGTACCAATAGTTGTTTGAATTAAAGTTAAAAATGAAATAAAAACTAGCCAATAAAGTAAGTCACATCAATAAATGAACCAATGAAATGATGACACATAAACAACCCATAAAAGGTGATTTTATTCTCAACTAATGGGTTGCCTTAAATTCCTTTGTATTCAAAAGTACTTATTTTAAATCCCTTAAAAATATATTCTCCACATACTCAAAATTTTTGAAAGAAAATCTGTATATTAAAAAAATCATGCTCTTTAAAAGGGTATTTTTTTAATAAATTTTATGATTGTTAAGTGGCTCTAACAACCTCCCACATTATGATTCACGATAACTGGCTCCTTTCCCTATTGACTTGTAAATGTAAAATATAAATTTATAATTGAAAAATGGGAATGCATATAAATCTATATTATATTAGATATAACAATTCAAATATTGTGTTTTGAAATGTGTTTATAATTTTTTATTTATAAAGTTGATAATAATATTATGGATCACTTGATTTTGTATTTTCATATTTTGAAAAAATTGTGTGTGAGCTTTTATTACCATACAAATTTTATTTAAAAATTTCATCTTAATAATATTACAATTTTTTCAATAAATAAATTAAATATAATTTAAAACAAAAACTTGAAATAGAATAAACTAGCAATCGCACGTGGGGTGTGATGATAACGTATTGAAAGAACAAGGTGAAGGAAAATGAAGAATATATCATGGAGTGACATAAATGAGGGTAGGTTTATAATAGAAGGTTGAATTTGGTGAAATTAGGAAAGAGCAAAAAA